>SSNP01000099.1:156666-310892 GCA_006937955.1 Pachypanchax playfairii
GTTCTGCTTGGATTTTTTTTTTTTTTTTTAAATTGACCTGTTTTGGTTATGGAAGGCCTCAGAAAAGCCACTTGAAGTTGAGAAGGAGACTATTGAACTAGATAATAAAATTCACATCCTTTCACATTACATAATGTTTTGACACAGAGACTAAATTTTGCATCCTAACAATGCTTGAACCTTTTATATACATTTACAGTATCCTGAGCATGTAAAAGGCTTGTGATTGGTCACACAATGACTGAGTGCCACCATTGCGGGACTTGAATGTATAATGCCGTCACCTCCCAGAATCATTCTCGTGTGGGTGTAATGATATACGCGTGTGTGTGTGGGTGGGTGTGTGTGTTTGTGGGTTTGTGTGTTGTTGAAAATTATGGATCAAAATGTTGAGGAGACGAAGCCCTCTACTTCCCTCAAGTGGGCAAAACACAGAACTGTGGGACTCACCTGGGAGGCAAAAAGAAGCAATTTTCACATGTGATTGTGTAGTTGTGTGTGTACTTAATGTGTACTCCTACTATTTTTATTTAGTTTTTACTCACCTGTGCTTGACTTTTGTGTGTACATCAAAGTTTCATTCATATTTATAATTGTGTATGTGTGTGTATGTGTGGGCTCTGCATGCACATGCCCTCTCTCTATTTACTGGATAGAGAGGGAGCAGCAGAGCAAATCGAACAAATATACATATACTGTGGCAGAGAGGTGGAAGTGGTGGAGGGATGTGGAGCAGAGAATAAATGAAAAAATACCAGAGTAAATCAGCGTGCAGAATTTTAAAAAACAGTGCAACAGGCTGTGATGGTCACTTCACATACAACATGACCAGCGCCGGATGCATCGGCTGTGAAAACAGAGATGGTGTTGCAATGAAAATGCAACATTTTAAGGTCTGCTATTTTCAAAAATAATGTTCCTTCTTGATGGAGCGCCGGTTGTTTTCATCTCAACTCAGTAAGATGTCTAATGTGTAGACATATTTACATTCACTTGAGGAAGTTCATATCTCATGCAGATTGTTGGGATAGAAGCAACTAGTTAAAATTAACATCATGTAACTCCCCAGTGGTTTCCAGCTGAAGCCATCACATAGTAAAATGGATCTCCAGAAGAAATCACTTCTATGTTTTCGTCATGTGAACATTTTGTCTGAGACAGAAAGAGAAGGTGGAGTCATGAAGAGAGTTTAAAGCATCAAAGGAAGAAAAGTTGAGTGGGTTCGTAAAATTAAAGGCTGAAAGCCTTTGGGTCAGAAAGAGACTCAGAAAGGAGACAAAGCAGAAGAGGATGGATGGATGGATGGATGGATGGATGGATGGATGGATGGATGGATGGATGGATGGATGGATGGATGGATGGATGGATGGATGACGGACGGACGGACGGACAGACGGATGGATGGAGGAAGTAGGAAAAGTGAGACGAGGTGACAAAGTGTTGAACCGTTCATGTGGAACTCATCTCTCTCCATTGTTGACACTCTGTGACCTGTATCATGGGCACAAAGACACACACACACACACACACACACACACACACACACACACACACACACGCAAGTGTGTTTTGGTATCCTTATGGGGACCGTCCATTGACTTCCATTGATTTTAGTAACTAGATTTATACCTAACCCAAACCCCTTTACTAACCTTAACCATTACTGATCTATAACTAACCCTAAGACTAACTAAAACTCTATTCACACCATACCTATAAACCTAACCCCTAACCCTAAAAAGGGGATTCCCCCCCATGGGGACCAGGCTTCGGTCCCCACAAGAACCCTCGGACCCCAGAAAGATAGTAAAAGTCAGGAAACGGGTCCTCAGGAGGTCAGAAATACAAACCCACACACACACACACACACACACACACACACACACACACACACGCAAGTGTGTTTTGGTATCCTTATGGGGACCGTCCATTGACTTCCATTGATTTTAGTAACTAGATTTATACCTAACCCAAACCCCTTTACTAACCTTAACCATTACTGATCTATAACTAACCCTAAGACTAACTAAAACTCTATTCACACCATACCTATAAACCTAACCCCTAACCCTAAAAAGGGGATTCCCCCCCATGGGGACCAGGCTTCGGTCCCCACAAGAACCCTCGGACCCCAGAAAGATAGTAAAAGTCAGGAAACGGGTCCTCAGGAGGTCAGAAATACAAACCCACACACACACACACACACACACACACACACACACATACTGCGTTCCGATCAGCCAGGAATCAGAGCTCACATTTACTGCCAAAAATCAGAGACAGGATAAATTGCTACAACGCTGAACTCTTCTGTAATAATACAAGAGCTCTGGTTTAATTGTGTTTGTTGATTTATCAGCTGTTTCAAACAAAAAGTTTAATTACTTTTGTTTTCGATGTCTCAAAAAGTAAAAATTTCATTATGCATGATTTAGGAAAAATTACAAAAGTATGAAAACATGGTCTTTTAAAATAATACAATGGATTTCTCGAGCTTAACTCGAGAATTGACCCATTTATTCTAACAATTTGTTTGTTATGTAAAAACTTGTTTTAATTGCATTTTTATCCATTTTTTTAGCTCTTAGTAAGATCCAGGTGTGTATTTATGAACTTCTTTATTTCAAAACAAATGTGGTTTTATTTACATCTTTTAAAAAATCTTAGAATTGTTTAATGACTAAAATGTAAGGAAGATTTGAGTGCATGAAGAAATGAATAGCATCCTGCTTTTACAGCTGTTAAATTTGTGCTCACACAAAACACATGCAGGGCATTTTACAAAGCTTGAGTTCTGACATTTAACAGTCAGAATTACAGAGAACTGAATCAAAAGCCTGTGTTATTCAAATTATTACAAGATTAATAGTTAAAGGTCTATTCACTCTGAATACATTTAGTAAGTCCTTTTAAGGCTCATAAATGTGTCAGTTTTAAAAGTTAAAAAGTGTAAAAATTGACAACTTGATTTTCTGTTTGAACATGTAAACTCATCTGATGATTTCTGGAGATACTCACCAGCTCCCTATGACCCTGCACAGGAACAAGTGGGTGTCGAAAATGGACGGATGGACAGGGAGACGAATGTTTCTGTAAAGTAGTTTGTGCACATTTGGTTTTTGTTGGATCTTTCTTTTAATATTTGATTCGATTCGTTCATGAAGGTTGAATATGGGTCTCAGTGGATCTGAAGTCAAACTGAGTCATTCAGAAAACACACACACACACACTTGGATACATCTTAGATAGACAGGGCTTTTAAAGGTTTAGGAGTGTAGCAGCACTTATACAGATTACCTCCATCTCTTCACTTTAAAAGCTCTCACACACAGACACACACACTTACACACTCACACACTCACACAGTCTCGCTAAAATTCAATTAACTCTATCTATTTACTAATTTACTGCACTAGTTCATACCCTCACACACACACACCTACACTCACACACATGCACACACACGTAATTGTTCAATTACACTGGGCTTTATTGATTTTCATTCACACTCACGTGCACATATATTCTCTGCACTGTTTTGTGTGTGTGTTGTGGACGGTAGGTAGAGTGTTTTTGTCCTGTAAATCGGTCTTTGAAAGGACCAGTTTGAGTATATAACTCTGTAGGTGAGGACATTTACAGAAACCACAAGTTTTTCACAGCATAGCTTGTTACTAAACAATCCCCCCATCCCCACCACCCAACCCCACCCACAGAGAGAGAGTCCAGTATACTCTGCTGTCGCTGCTCCATCGATTTTGGAACTGCTGTATTCAGTTGAATAAAAAAGACACAAGTTTAGATTTAAACATCTGTGACAAAGAAAAATAGACTTAAGCTCTTATTTTGAAGGTCAAATAAAGACAAGTTTGGAATTTGTGGAAGAACTAAAAAAACGTTTGCAGACTCCAGCCTTTCTAAAGCCTGAGCTGTTTCCAGTTGACAGCTGCTGGGATTAGGATTAAATTTAAGAAACGTTTTTTATTTAATACAGTAATACTTTTAAAACAAAAAAATTTGAAGTAAATTCCCAGTCACAAAAAATAACAATAATTTTTGTATACATTGCTTAGTATACATTGTTTAACTTACATGTTTTTTTGTTTTGTTTCTTTCCTTGTGGGCATATCAGTGAGTTTTGTAATTGATGGCTTCAACTTGTTTAATTTTATTTTTACTTATTCAAAAGTTCCCCAAATTTAGACACTGGATCAAGTCAGGTTTCTTGATGCATCACCATAATCATATTTTGGGGAAATCCAGTTCAGCTTTAGTGTCAATTTACAAGTATAAATCCAGTATTAGTTGGGAATGTGGTCATGATTAATTGGGTCTTCAAGTTTGGGAAATACAAGTATCTCCTTACACGTCATGCATCACCATTTAGGAGGCATTTGATTGGTTTAAAAGTTGTTCTACAACAAGTCAACAATCCCAGACATACAGTGAAGATCATCAGGTATCATCTTGAGCATGTTGAAGGAAGAGAACTGGCAATGATTTATGATCTGCACACGTCTCTGATCGCGGTATTACTAAATGTTTTGGGAATTAAAGGAAGAATCTGAAGGATTTAAGAAAGAAAAATTCACACAAATCTTTGGTTGAACATATACTTTACATCTTCTTTACACATCTGCCTAAAACTGCATATTAAAGAAACCCTGGACTCTAATAAAGTGCATGTTAAGATCCAACTGAGGAAATTAAAAACAAAAAACAACTGTACTCAATGCATCAAGCAGCACCAAACAATCACAAAGTAATTCAGTTTCCCACAGTCAGACCTCCTCAGCCCGTATCAGAGAACCATTTAGCCAGCACACACATACACAAACACACTAGGCCTTTGTACTTGTGTTTCCAATAGGATTTACTGTCATGGAGAGGTGTTGTGGAGCAATAGTAACCCATTGTAATAGAAGCTGTTAACTGTCCAATCTGTCTTGGACAGCTATCACAATGAACAGTGTGTATGTGTGTGCCTGTGTGTGTCTGTGTGTCTGCGGGTCATTGCTCCCAAATCAAGTCCTGCTCAGCACCATTTTGATTTCCCCGCTGAAATCACCAGCTGTACCTGCTGAGTAGAACCCACTCGCGCACATATTGTGTTTAATTGTAACGGGGCTTTTTGGGAGTCACATAACACAGGCTGTCTATTCCTCCATCACAGATGAAATGAAGGGGGAAATCACATGTCAGTGTTTGAAAGGATCTCCACTGCCTGTTATCTCCGTTCTCTTGTTCCTCAACTTTCACTTCTTTTTTTTTTCTGGCTTTTTGTGTCATGTATTTTTCTACCCCTAGATGGCTGATAAAACACTTTCTGATGCAATAGGAACAGGGAGTTTTATTAAAACTCTGGCATCTGAGAAGAAAAGTGTATTTATTATCATAAAGCAGAATGATTCAGATGAATGATAAATAACTGACAATTGATTATTGATTCCGCAACAAGTTTTCATCTTTAATTTTCATTTAAACAAGACAATTTACTTATTATGAATGTCATGAGTTGAAAAAATGATATATAGAAGCCATAAAATCATGAAGAAAACCCCTTTATCCATTGTATGGAATATTTAGGAACTTGTTCATGTTAAAATAGCTGAAAATCAAATTGGTAAAAATGTCTTAACTATAAAAATAATCTTAGTTTGAACTTCCATGTAATAGAAATGTATGACTTCAGAGGTATGTTAGATGAGTTGATTTTAGATTTTGCATCATCTCCATTGTGTGTTTTGTTCCTTTCCTCTGATGTTCAGGTCATCAACTAACCTATTTTTGTCTGAATCGGAGTATATATACAAGAACAACATGTCTGTGCTCTACCTACTTCTGAAGCCATAAGATCCTGTTTATGGGTGCTGCCATGTTGTATTTTTAGAGCCAGAATCTATAAACTAGGATGTGGAACTGAAAGTCCCGCCTTCTCCCCAACTGCAGCGTTTTTAGACATCAAATAACCAACTGGAAAAATGAATTGAACATGCAGCATTAATGTGAGAATTACATGAATCAACAAAAGTCAACACGTGGAAAAATTATCTGGCATGTATTTTTGTTTTTAGTAAGAATAGTGTATATCATTTTCAAGGAGTCGAAATTCTTTTTCAACTTAATCATTTTATATGTTTTGGGGTTTTTGAGCAACCAGAATTTTCAATGATGTTAAAATAGTTATCTAGATTTAGACTTTTAGTTTAAGCATTTCTATTAATCACTGAAACAAATGATTGATTGAGTAGGAATATTTTACTATAATTATCAAACTGAAATAAAAACAGAGACCAAAGATGTTTAATCACCAAATTAATTAAATTAATCCAGAAGCTTTTACAACAAATGTGTTTTTTTTCTTACTTAACTTTGGGTTTAGAGGAACTTTTAGACTGAAACAACAAGTGAGCTTTTATAGTGTACTATTGGGATACATGCACAAACATTTTTGATGTCATACAAAAATATTGGATCTATTTACCAAAAATGTGTTAACAAGAGGAGGCAGATGACATTAACATGTATTTGACTCCATCAAAAAGATTTTACTCTCTTTAACCAATGTTGCATCCATGATGTGCAAAGCCAGGTCTCTGAGCTCATTTACTCCTTATTTAACACCTACATTCCCTCAGTTTCTAGGAAAAAAAATTCTCTCTTGGTTTCCTAAAGTATTCTCATCTTTGTCACTTAGTTTATTCTCATGAGATTTAAGATGGATAGAGAAGATTCAGCTTTGAAGGAAGTCTCATGATGGGTGCTTTTCAAATCCTTGGGTGATTAACACTGATAACTGGGCTCTCTGTGGGAAACAGTGTGATGCGATGGTGTTTAATGATTCATTAGCTTGGGGACTATTTCACACAATTCCTCTGGCTTTAAAGTGGTAGTACTTGCCAATGACTGTAGCCAACAAAAGGCAAGGCTGTGATGACAAGAAGCTTTCACAAATCTAAGTTTTGAAATAATCTACATTGCTCAAAAAACAAAGGGAACACAATCTAAGACATCCTGGATTTGAACGAACATTGAAATATTTTTATTAAATACGTTGGTCTTTACATAGTTGAATGTGTGACAACAAAATCACACAAAAATTATCAGTGGAAATTAGATGTATAGACCCATGGAGGTCTGGATTTGGAGTAACACTCATAATTAAAGTAGAAAAATCCAGGCTGATCCAACTTTGATGTAATGTCCTTAAAACAAGTCAAAATTCAGCTCAGTGGAGGGTGTGGCCTCTACGTGCCTGTATGACCTCCCTAGAACACCTGGACAGCTCCTGATGAGGTGGCGGAGGGTCTCCTGAGGGATCTCCTCTCAGACCTGGACTTGCACAAAGACGGAGGTTGTGGTCCTGCTGCTGGGTTGTTGCCCTCCTATGGCCTCCTCCATGTCTCCTGATGCGCTTGCCTGTCTCTTGATAGTACCTTCATGCTCTGGACAGACACAGAAAACCTTCTTGCCACAGCTCATATTGATGCGCCATCCTGGACTCTGTCTGACAATAATCGAATTTGGTAAGAAAATCGTAAAAGGTTATTTTTGCATACATTTATGTTTCATTACAACCTTATTGGGCACAACGTATTATACACCTAATCTGGTTTTGATAGAAGAGAAGTCCCTCTTTAGTTGTCTATTTTTTTCCCTTACATTATACTGAGGCCACAGTCGGTAACTTATAATGATTTAGAACATATTTTCCAATTTTAAGATTAAAGATCCAATGTAAACGCAATTTAGGTATAGATGTTTATTAAACTGCAGTACAGTCATTGGCATCCCACCTGAACATTCTGCAGGACACAGATGAAGCTGCTGAGAATAAATGTGCCCCAGCTCTCAAAATAACTCAAGGTTGTAAACAACTTTATAGGGTTCTTATAAAAACTTTCATGCATTTTATCACACAAAAGTGGGACGAAAAAAGAATCACCAAAGAAAAAAAACAAGAAGAGGAAAAAAGACTCACAGCCAGCTGCAATATTTGCTTGCATAATGTCCCATTTTACTACCTTTCAGTGTTCCTCACAGGTGTTCTTCACAGGGCTAAATAAGCCCCTTAGTTTATTTGCTTGTTTGTTTTATATCTCTGGTATTACGTAAAACCTGAAGGTGAAGTATTCAGGCGTTACACCTGGATCCAGTTTATACCCTGCAGTTTCTGCCTGAGTCTTCATGTTGTAACAGTATGTATTTAGCTTCACTATTATTATAGCTCCTTGCAGATGGATGCAACAGGAGAGCCAAGGGGGAGAGAAACAGAGGACTAAAGGCAGGGACTTGAAGAATGAAAGAAGCAGACTGAGGGAAAGAGAAGAGGACAGCAGAGTTGCCTGAAGGACGCAGGCAAAAAGGCGAAGGAAAGAGCTCAGCTTTGTTTATAACACCCTCCAGCTATTGTTAGCAGGGAGCTTCAGCTGCCTCAGGTATAATTTTGCATGCACTGGTGAGTCACAGTGCAACCTGAATGTGTGTGTGCATGTTTATGTACAAATAACTCCAGGTGAGGCTGGGTTAAGAGACCTCAGAAATGTAATGCATTTCCTATGGAAAGGTCCACTCAGCATGTGCTCTTGCAAGCTTTACACCTGTGAAGATTTGTTTTTTGTTTTTAAGTTGTGGGATCCTTTTGAGTATGAGGTCAAACACCGGACCCTGTAGAGATGTAGAGGGAGGGGGCAGGACAAGCTACTAAACATGAGCACTCACGCGTGCAGCTCACATTCAATCAGCAATTAACCTACCACACATTTTCTTTGATGTGTGATAAACAGATCTGAACCCACAGTTTTTCTGCTACATTCTCCTACAAGGATCAGGTGTCTCATCACAACACAGTTTCCTGATGGTGACTGATGTGTGTGTGGTTTCATGGGCTATATTAGGGCCACCTCTCATTATTTTACCAAATTAAGCATTATTATTTATATACGGGGAGTTATATCTACACCTACGTTTCCATTTGACTGCTAAATGTACATGATAATTCATTGTGTTTAGAATCTAACAACTAAAATATCTTCAACAAAATTGTGAATGGTATGAAAATGCATTGCAGAGCAGCAAAAGGATGGACATCTTTTACTTTACCTTCTATTTAAATTCATCGTTATTATACTTTTCATTTATTTTGTTTACTTTTTGTTCTTTTCTTTTACATTACTAATAATTTTTATTTGGTCGGTCTATCTCTGTCTCAAGTCTAACCAGTGAGATTCACTAGTGTGAAAATGTGAAAAACCAATTTTAACAAACAAATGATCAGGGTTGCTTTTATCAACACAGAATCAAAGGCATATAAAAGCCGCTATTAACGTTGCTTTTATGTCATGAGTACCTAGAAACCAATTTTCATGCTTTTATCATTTTTCAGAGCTGTAATTCCTCGTGTATTACAGGATACTGAGCCATTTTACCAATTTCCTGCAATAAATGAGTAAAAATGCAGTTTCTGGGCCTTTACCTGAAGCAAATAGAAAACATCACATCTCTCTCATTCTTTAAATGTTTTGGCCACATGACTAGATCAAAAATTGATTTTAAATTAAATGTTTTCAGTAGACTTCATCCATTTAATGATATGTTTCATATTCTACCTCTAGTCTGACAACATTTTTTAGGTTTTCAGATTTCTTGCCACCACCGTCTAAAATCCTTTTTGCTCCGCTGACAGTTTTAAATCAACATAAAAGACCAATTTTTTTTCTTCACTTTGGTTCAGCCTGAGGCCTTTTTATAGTCAAATCCTCTTGATTTTATTGTAATGACCTTTTTTATCTTGCATGTTTACTTTAGTTGTTACTTTTTACTTCATGAATTTTCCCATTTCTGTCTAATCATTGATTTATTTGGTACTGACATTGGCGCTGACATGTTTTACATGCTTATTTTCCACCTTCGGCAAGCAATCGGTCAACTGCTATTTGTGAATTTGTTGCATTAAATAATGGGAATTCATAGTGGATACAGTTCAGTGGCGTGTAATTGTCGTGCGTTTTATGAAGTGTGCTATTGTATGAGCCCAGTTATAGGTATTCATTAAGCTTTTCTGTGTCGCGAAGCTACCTTTTATTCAGCAGTCATTTATTCATTATCATGCCAGATGTCTTCAAGTATCAAAAGCATAAAACCTGTTACATAAAGAACAACATTCACTTTTCAGATGAACCCACACTGATGTAACATGATGTTTCAGCTGATTTTTTATTGTGGACTTTTCAATCTCTCAGCTGTTTCTTGCAAACTTCTGAATAATGAAATGTCTTTCAATGTTGCTTCAGAAATGAAAGTGAAGACAAAGAGTCTTTATTGTGTGTAAATGTTGTTTTCACTTTTCAAACAGAAGAATGAATAAAAGAAAAACGATTTAAACAAATAAGAAAATTAAAAGAGGAGAGAAAATCTGGTAAAGAAAGCAATTTAATTAAAATGTGTATTTTAACTTAAGTGTGTCATGTTTCATGTTTTCATGCTTAAGTGTAGAAAAATGTTGTGGCATGCACACGAGCCTGTACTGTTACTCTTTTGAAGTGTCTCAGTGTTTGACT
This sequence comes from Pachypanchax playfairii, assembly GCA_006937955.1. Classification (NCBI taxonomy): domain Eukaryota; kingdom Metazoa; phylum Chordata; class Actinopteri; order Cyprinodontiformes; family Aplocheilidae; genus Pachypanchax; species Pachypanchax playfairii. Next base: position 167,226 of record SSNP01000099.1, read on the forward strand.
CGTCTGATCAGTTTGATTCAGTTTATTGACACAGTCCCCATAAATAAGGAAATATAACAGGTTTAGTGTCCATCCAGTTACATACAAGCCAGTTTATTTCAATTTACTTTATTACAGTCTAATTCAGTTCAGATGTAATTTGGTCTAATACAAGATTCTAATCCACTATTACATATTTCAGTTTGGGCCTAATCATATGGTACATAACCAGTCTGTTAATCCCAGTTAGATTAAGTGAATTTTTATTTATATAAAAAAAAATTAAAGAGGCCCTTCCATTAAAAACGATTTTTCTGAGGTTTCTGTTGAATATTTTAGCTCCACAGGTGTTCTTACCTTCATAGTGGGGGTGAAAACAGGTCAACAACTTCTCTTTCAGTTTTAATCTGTCAAACTACGCAGGTGGCGATAACCCCACGAGTTCGAACGGGCGGTACTTGTTTCGTCACAACTCCTTTGTTCGTTAGTATTCGGCAGCTCCTGCAGTTGAAACCACGCCTAGCATGCGGCTCACTAAAAGCTGTAGCATAAGACGTTTCAAACAGGAAGACACGACGTCTGACGTTGCCATGCACAGCGGGGCAGGAAACAGTATTCTTTGCTCTCATAGGCTAGTTTGTTAGCCAATCTGAGTCCAGCAAATTCGAATAATGAATATGAACGAGCTGCTGACGAAGCCTGAAGGAATGAGACGGAACCAGCCGAATTCTGAAGCAGACAGATTGAAAGGTCTGTTAATCAGTGTTTCCTGACGTTTTTTAGATATAAAATGTTTCGTATTACTGGTTAATACTTAAGAAATAACCACAAAGTCTGGAAATTTGTATGAAACGGTCTCTTTAAACAAACAAAATTATTATTTTTATTTCGTTTTTTGTGTAAGAAATCAATGAATTGTATAAATCTGGAAGATGACAGCAGAATAAAATAAACTTTTTACAAGAAAGGTTGATCTCCAGAAGAACCAGATTCAGGATGGGAAACAATCTGTCCAAACAGTTTGTCTCAGCACATCATAGTTCATGAAACATTCTGCTCTTCAGTCTGTTTAGTAACAATAAAGCTGGCTCATTTTATGTCTGTTCAAATTTAAGCTTAGATAAAACATTCTGGAACGATATTGTAATTCATTGTTTTCTGTCTCTCACTTTTTTTCCTCACAGAATCAGTTTTTTATTTTTTATAAAAAAAGTGTTTAGTAAGTGAGTATTTAATCAAATTGTTCCTTCTTTCAGTTTATTTGAATCGGATAAATCTTGTCTTTTCTACCTGCTTTACTTGTCTCAGCCTGATCCCCTGTGCAGGTGATGTCTTTTGATCCCCTCTGCAGCGGCAGACATCACAGAATCCATGAGTGGAGAGGATTGAAATCAATGGGTCACCTCCCCTGGCATCTGCAGTTCAACAATTCACTATTGGCTTCTTTACTGCTAAAACAAAGTAAGTGAGACAACAGAGAGCAAAGCAGGTGAGTACAAGAAGAACACAGAGATAATCCAAATGTAAAGTGTCACAAATTGTATACAACTGTTGGAAAATCCTATTTCTGCTTCACAGCTTCTCAGTCAAGAGCAGGTACAATCAGTTTGTTTTAGAAAACACAGATTTATTCTTCTGTTAAAAAAGAAGATATTTCCTGTAAGTAACAAATGTGATGCATTCAATGTAAAAACACAAATACATGATGAGTTTAAATACGTTTGACCTTTACTGTTCCCATTTGATGAAATGCAATCATCAATGCAAACACATCTCAGTGGTGCATGATTATTTCTCACTGTGCAAATAACCATTTTCATTAAAAACAATGAGTGTTTTAATTTTGCATGACGTGAAGTCAGTCTTTTCTCATTGCAGTAAACCAGAGTCATTGTGCTTTGTTAAATTAAATGTAAACTTTCACAGTTGTATCTTCTCTTTTTCAGAGATTAAAAGGACTCCTAATCAGTTCTTGGGATTGTTTCATTTTTTGAAGATCTATTTTTGAATTGATTAATGCAATTTAAAGTAATCCATCGTGATTTTACAGAAAGCACATAACAAATTGTGCACATTAATTATTTACAAGCAGTCAGTAATGAGCAAACTTAATCTATAGGAAGACAACTATCATCTTTTGATGAACGAGGACCAGCCGGGTCGTTTTTTTTTTTTTCTTTTCTCAGGAGATCATAGCTGCTTTGCACAAAGTCTTGGTTTCTGCTTGTCATTTCTCACTTGAACTTATGATCCCTCAGATTTTCTGTCTATCTTGCATCAAAGAGAAGCATCATCTTATTGAGTCCCCTTTGCAAAATTTCATGAAATTTGGTATAGAAAAGAAGTTTGCATAAATAAGGTACCAAGTTGTGCTTAATATACCAAATCATGAGCTGAACATGGATTGGATGAAGGAGACAATAGACTTACTGGAGTCTGCTGTTCTGCACTACAATGACTGTTTTCTTCTTTCTTTTTTTTTCATTTTTTGTATAAAATGACAAATATCAGATTATGATCTTGTCCATCTTTCCACCAGTTAGTATTGTGACACATATTTCTATAGATTTCCTTCATCCACAAAACTCTACACTATCACAACAGCAGTGCTTCAGTCTCTGTGTTCTACTTCTTGTATCAACATTTCTGTATTTCCCAAAAAAACTTTGTTTCTGCTGATTTCCAGTAATAACTACAGACCCTCTGAAGAACATTCAAAAGGTTTTTGACCCCAAGATCATCTTAGACAACTTGAATTTCTCCAAAAGACAGAAAATATATGAATCATCAAAGTGTGTTTGGTAGAGAAAGAACAACTTTTTGTTTTTGTTTTTAGGTGCAATGCTTTCACGGGGCACCAATTATATTTGTGTCATACATCTTAGGTTTTGATATAAAGTTATTATTCTGATTATGCAATAATGTGATAAAGCAATTATCGTCCGTGCAAGAGCAAGAAGCAAGCCGAGTCAGAGAGAGAGAGACTTGGAAAAGTAAGAAATTTATCTTCCATTAAGATTTAAGCAGCTTCTGCTCCTTTGGGAGCATAAACATGTGGGAGAGGCAAAGAGGTGGAGGAGGAAGAGAAGGAGGAGGAGACTGATAAATGGAGAGAGGAGAAAATGAAATGAGAGGATAGGAGAAGATGGGCCGCTTGTGCTGATCAAAGTGCGAATATTCACAGCACTCTCCTCTCTGAGATTAAATACTAATAACTCTCAACAGCTGCTCAGTGAGCTTGCTAACCCTCATTACCACAATGTTCTACATGTGTACCACTTTAGGAAAACAGAGCTTCATTGCTAGGCAAGATGCTCACCAAGAGGAAATTAAAGCAGCCCCTTCAATTATTCCTCGAGGAAAACTAAAAACTTTATCAAAAAATTATGATGACTTTCGGGAGACAAACAGAACTTTTATTAAATTAAAAAGAGATATTTGATATTTGTCAGTCCTGTTTTATTTGGGGGTTAGATTGTCACCTGAGTGACTGACTTGAAATGTTTTGACCTGCATGAAAAAGCTCACAGCTCTACAAGCTACAGTCATCTTTACTTTTTCATATTTGTATAATTTGATTCAATCTTTTAGAATATTTGTGAATTAAGAATAACTGTTCAACTTGCAAAGTCAGATTTTACCTCTACATTTTTGTATTTGTTTTATTTGTGAATTTTAGCCCATTTTTCCATCATTTCTTAAAGCATCAAGAAGCCATGCAGTCGTGGGACTCTTATAAGATGTATTCATGATTTTTTTTTTCAAGAAAACATCTAATGATAAAAGAAATAGTAACAAACTCAGATTTTAAAGTCGCCAAACAATTCTTGTGTATTTAAATCTAGAACACATATTTATGCGAAATATCTTAATCCTGTTTTCATTGGCAGCTTAAATTTCTTGTGACTTTCTGATCAGAAGTAGCCAAAATTTAAAATGGATCCTTTCATTTAAAATGATTTTATACAATTAAATACTGGGTTACAAGACATAAACTTGTTAAAGCTGTCAAAGTATATTACAAATCCCTAAAAATGCATTGAAAATCCAGTTTCTATTTGATTGTAGCGATTAACTCTATAAATTGTCTCCATTCATTTCACTTCAGTAAAATTCAATGTCACTATACGGAAACAACAAGTCCAGTCTTTCACTCTCTCCAACTAACACAAACAATTACAAAATGCCAAAATTTGTGAATACAATATTTTTTATATTAAAAAGAATAATTGTGATTAAGTCTGTTTACAAGTTCTTTCTCTTTATATTCAAGTATTTAACTGTATACCGTAACACAAGACTGACTCTCAGTCAAATCAAATCAGTTCAGTTCTAAAACAACAAATAGAAAGATGAGTATCATAAAATAAGAAGAATTATAGAGATTATGTGTCTAGTTCAGTGGGAAAGTGGAGTGTGGCTCTCGTCCTCTTCAGCACTGCAGAAACAACACAAACATCAACATCATGAGGAAAATCTCATTATAATGTTTAGTAACCTGGCTACAAATGTGTGCACAGTTTACTAAATAAAGGAGAAAAAAATCCTCAACCTTTGTATTTAGTTGCCCTCTTGGCACTTGCTGAGTTCCATAGATATTTGAGTTTAATGAGTTGTGAAGACGACAAATCTATGGCTGTAATTGATGTAGACTCGCTGGTTGTGATTATCATCTACCTCCTACAGTCAAGCAATATTTCAATATGGTCATTTTGTGCTTATTTTATTGTCTATTGAGGGTATTAAATATCTAAGTAAGTAAAGCAGCTCCTAATCAGAATCCGTCATCATCCCCTGATGTGCAGAATCACCATAACGTATAAATAAGACTTAAAGTGTGCAGCAGATGGTGAGAGCGACTGTAAGGCAGCTGCATGGGGGAGAAGAGACCAGACTACAAAGTTTTTCCTAGGCAGAATAAAACAGTGTGGCTGAGAAAGATGGCTGCAGCTGAACTTTTCCAACAAGAACAAATGAATTTCATAACAAATGCATGGACGGTAGAATTAGAGTTAGAAATAAAAGTTATTTTTGAGTGACATAGCAACTTAAAAATACTTCAGATTTTTAGCAAATTAAGAGTATTCAACTAAAACAAAGGCTGCAACTTTCTCAGTGATTCCATCCAGCTGAATTAGTTGCAGTCTGCCGTGCTGTTGTCCACGACTGTGACAAGTATCCTGAGAGGATAATGGGCGCAGAGCAAATCATGTGAGCCAGTGTGTGTGTCTTTGTGAGGCAGAATATCTCGCTTCTTGTTTGTTGTCTGTGTGACTGGCACTTGGGCAGCATAAGAAGTGACAGTTAATCAGTGCATCACTGCCTAATGGGCTAAAATGTACACACAAATGCACTCCACACACACACACATAAGCACGGCAAGGAACATAATTGCCTGTGATTGCATTTGGATACCCATCTACACTCATGATGATTAGCTGCGTGAATCTAACAGAGGCAGAACTCTGCAAGGAAGAGGCAGAGGATGTGAGCACTAAAGACTTATTAGCTAACACTGTTGTCCACAAATTGCCATTCATGAGAAGTTTTAAGCTATTAAAATCAGTTTAAATACACTAAACAACCTATATTTTTGCAATCAGGAAACTGATGTAGTTTCAGTCATTTAAACATTTACATAAAGCTTCAACAAATTGAATTGTTCCCTTCTTTTGGATGAACATGCAAATGTTCAAGCATCCACCAAGTTCTAAAAAGGCAAACAATTGTTATTCAGCTCACAATATTTAAAGATCGTTTTATTTTTTCAAACTATGCAGAAGAAGCATTAATGCCGCAAAGGAGAAAGCAAACTTTTCACACAGATGCTTTTATTGCACAGTGACCTCTTCTTTCTGGAAAACTGGATTTGTCATTTCAATAAAACATTTATTCCCACATTTGAAATATATTTTTAAAGAGCCTGAGAATTTGAATATATTTACTGGTAGTTAATGGCTAAATTGTTTTAATAATGGTGACAGAACAGAAAGGGGAAGCTAAATGGGGACTGAGAGTTCCACCAAATGCTGTTTAAACCAAAATTCTTATTATAATAAGTCATCTTATTGGATAAAGCCAGAATCTCCCTAGGAAACAAAATTGAAAGAAAATGCAAAATTTTAGGTTGAAATTGTGAAATGATCATTTATCAAAGTACTAATCACACCATAAAATAAAATACAAAAGGTAATGGTTAATAAACTTCTGGAACTTTTAAAATCTTTTTAAAATGCTGAATTAAAGATGTAAATGTTCCTAGATTGATAAACATCACTGCATATAACACATATAATCAACATAATAAATATCAATCTGTCTTGAAATGTAAAGTGGCAAAAAAAAACTGCTCACCTGGAGCACAATGACGTATTTCCATATGCAGCACTTTGCACAGTGTCAGCTAGAACTGCAATTTGTTTTTCCGGTTGCATTTCAACGTTTTTACCTTTTTATTGAAATCTCAAGATTCTGTTGATAGTTACATCACAAATATATCTGGCAGGAAATCTAGCTTTCACATTCATCCAAATTAAATCACCAATCAGGCCCTTGGGGTTCGTATCCGAATGTAAGAGGCATATTAGAATATATCATCATGGCTGATTTAAAGCTAATTATCATTAATAAGCAGATCCTGCAGATAGCATCTCTATGAAAAGATAAACATTTTTCACCACAGTCCCTCTTAGTCGATCACATAAAAAGACTGAAGATGTCTCGCTCTTTCAGAGCATGCAGATGGTGAGAAGCAGGCAAATCAGTGAGTGAGAAGGAGGGAAGACAGAAAGGAAACAGGAGAATATGGAAGCAGTAGACATAAAGATGAGAGCTGGGAGGAGAGGAGGAAGAAGAAGCGCTGAAGATGAGGAGGTGAAGAAGAGGCAGCAAAGAAAAGAGTGGGAAGAAGAGAGCAGAGAGGGAATAGCAGCCGTAAAGTGAGTGCATGAGTGACAGCTTGTGCAAGTATTGACAGTGTGATTCGGGAGCTGAGAAAATGGGTCTGAAATAGCTTGTTAACCAGGGCCCTAAATACTGGCAGTATCATAGAAAAAGGGAAATGGAGAAAAACAAGCAACCAAAAAACTTGATGAGAGTGTGGGTGGAAAAAAGTAAAAGAATCTTAGGAGTTAATATTAATTTGAAAACATGGTGTTTTAAAAGTGAAACTATAAGAGGTAACAGCTTAAATCCACTGTTAATGGAAACAGCCACTAGGAGGCACTTGTTGTGTTTTAGCTTCAATTTCCTTGTTATGTTTCAATGTCTAGTTTTATATATATAGTTAAATCCATTTTAAAAAATAATGATCACATCCTTAGCTTTTTATTTTTCCAGCTTTAATTGCTCAATAACTGAGGAAATTATACCACAGTCAGTGTCGATATTCTCTCTGTTTGGCTCTTTTTGGGTTGTCAACAGTATGAATTGGCTGTTAATTTCATCCTATTAGTTCATTTACTTAATTATTTAAATGTCTCATCAAAATCTGGGATCTTTTTAATTTGTTGTTTATTTACTGGCAACATTTGTTTGTGTTTTTAAGCAGCCAATTTGAAATTCTTTGAATACAGCCCAATGAGCCTGACACACAATAATAATAATGATACAGCTGTAGATGTTGGCTCATATGATAATCATGAACAGAAGAATGTGGAGCTTTAGGGACTAAAACAAAAAAAAAAATCACTTGTACAGTATGTCCTTGAAGCAAAAACGTTCACTTTGGCCAAGACAGAATGTCATTATTTTTTACTAATTCCAACTAATTGTCTGTCAACAATAAAACTAATTCTGAAAAGTCAAATGACTGGCATGAGGATCATCAATGCAGATAACAAATTTCTTTTATATTTACAGTCTTTTGGACATGATTTTGGCAGTGAAAGTGTGATGTTTTGCAGAATCGTAAACTTATTTTTGGCAATATGGAATTTTTCTCAGCACTGTAAACCAGTTTCTAGCAGTGCTGTAACTGTGATTGGCCAGTGTTGGACTGTGCTAATCGAAAGTGGCTGCGTGCCCAATTTGGCTCCATGTCACATATCGACAGAGCAGAGGACACTTTCTCAACTCCCAAATTCTTGCTGCGGGACTTTTCTGGCAGTGAGAATTAACTTTCCAAGCCAAACATGCAGATATGTGCACATGCTAACATGAACAGAAAACACACCCACATGTACACACACACACACACTTGTAAGAGCAGTGTATGTATAAAGACTGTGTGAGCAGAAAGAACAAACGAGACACTGACTTAGCGGGGCGTGTGTTTTAGGTGTGAACATGTAAATGACAGGCGTCTGGTCAAGAATAGCTCGTCAACATGTCCCTCTTTCATGAATAAAAGATTGACAGGACACATGCAGATTGATTTAGTCAAATGAGTGACAGAGGATGTGCTTTATTTAGATCTTTTAGATTTTTCATTCAGTTTGTGTCCAATCATGAGAAACCCCAACCACGCAGTTCTTTACTCTGATTCATTTCGTGCTTTCTCGCTGTTGTCTTCAAGTTACACGGTGGATGTGGTTCGAGAGGGAAAGAAGGTCATCCACTAATTGGGATGAGACCAGTTTGATCCCAAGCCCCAGCAGGTCATCCTTGGGCAAGATACTAAACCCCCAAAAATCACCCCTCAGGTGCATGTGGCAAATCTGCTCCTCAAGGATGAGTCTAAAGCAAAGAAATACCTTCCCCAAGGAGATCAGTAAAGTATACGTTATTATTCAAATTCAGTTTTTACCTCTTGTTTTAACATATTTTTGCTCTATAACTTAATCCATAAATTAAAAAATAAAATGTTGTTGTGAAAATCTCAACTCAAAAATGCAATGTTCAGTCTCTGAAACCCACTTTGTTTTACAGCTGAAAAATCTGAATGTGAAAAAGATAAATAAGGTCGTGATCAAAAGGTGTCACTTTAACTGGATTCTTTAAACAGCTCTTATATTATGGGCTCCAGGTCTTCGTGTTTTCATCAAATCATATTTTTGTTGCTTTGTTAATTTTGTGTCTATACCATTTGGATACAAAACAGCCACAAGTCTCTTTGCACTCACCTTTACACATTTTGTTCTTACCTTGGCTCCACTTGATGCAAACTTCATCCCACTTGCACTGATCCACCTTGGCAGATGATTTGATCTACTGGAATAAACTTCTGAAATGTACACAAGCAGATATGGACCAGTTCTGTTCAGTCTAATCATCATTTTCCTTCCAAAGTTGGAGCAGAGGTAACAGATCCATGAGGAAAACCCAGGAGTTCCTTCTCCTGGGAATCACATGGAGCTCACAGGCCAAAAGAAATATATACATAATCCCTCCTGCAACTTATGTCCGCCCTCAGGTCTCGTCTCATGTGGGACATGCTCAGAAAACCTCCAGAGGGACGCAGCTGTGAGGCATCCTAATAACTGACTGAGCTGACTACTTTTGATGTAAAGGCACCATGAGCTCTCCTGGATGATGGAGCTCCTTACCTTCTCTTTACGGCTGAGCTCGGCCACCCTGTGAATGAAACTCACTTCAGCCAGTTGTTTCTGGGATCTTGTTCTTTAAGACCTGATCCATATTTCACAACTAAAGGTGAAGGTTGAGGAGGTTGCCTTTCAGCTCAGCTCCTTCTTTATGATGACAGACCAGAGCAACATCCTCATTACTTACTCCCAACACAGAGGGAGCATCCCACTTTTATTATTATCATTATTATTATTATCATCACTATTATTATTCATCCATTCTGTTTACTAAAGTTCAAATATTACATATTTAACTTTAACCCAGTCTTTTACATCTTTAAATCTAAATTAACTTTGCGTCCCAACATGGAAGTAAAGTTTACGGAATGTTGCTAGAAACAAATCTTTGTACCCAAACACACAAACTGACATGTTTTTTTTTACTCTACTGCCGAAAGCCAAATCTTTTTCTTTCAGACCACTAAGTTGAATGCAGCTCTCCTGAACTATTTTTTTCTATTTTGCTTCACTGAAAACTAATGAAGTGGTTTAAATCTGATCCTTCACGCCGAGGTGCCTCCTCTCAAATGCAAATGCCAGGCAAAATATAAAGATCATTCCAGAAGACAAATAGTTCTTACCGTACTGGTTGTGCTGTCAAAGGACATGCACTGGTCTATTTTTTGGTAAGACTCAGTCAGTCAGATTTTTTTAGTCTTACAGAAGAAAAATAGGCAAATGAATAAAAAAATGACCTTCTTTAAAAAAAAATTTTCTTATTGAGTGATAAAAATGTTTTAATGTTGGTGAGCATAACCACTGTTTGATAACATGCAGCCTTCTGGTGAATCAAAGATTTATTATCAAAGCCAAAACAAGTCCAACTACAGATGAAAGTCTGCAAATTATCATTAAAAAATTATAGTTGTGAAAATATTTTTTAAAAGAATTTGTGTTATATAAACAGACACAAGGCCAGGGGACTGTGATTGATAAAATCAGCTATAGTGTGACATTTCCAAGTCAAATTTCACATGCAGCAGGTGTTTGCAGCTCGTTTCTGGAGAGCAAAGGAAAGACGAAGAGGACAGATGAAACGGGAGAGAGATGGAGGAAAGTCTGTGAGAAATACATTCAGTGAAAGATTCAAGAAAAAAAGGTGGAAATGAAAAAGACAAACATAAGAAAAAAGAGAAAGTTCTATAAAAAGTACTTTAAGGAGCTTATCATTTATACTATATGATAATCATCATCCAATTTGATTGGCTGGCAGATAGAAGGTCAAGAAGGCAGCTACTCATAATTGTGCCTCCCAGCTCGGCCCAACCGAACCACTTTCAGACGCCAGGTATCGAATGCATCTGTGTGTGTGTGTGTGTGTGTGTGTGTGTGTGTGTGTGTGTGTGTGTGTGTGTGTGTGTGTGTGTGTGTGTGGGTTTGTATTTCTGACCTCCTGAGGACTCGTTTCCTGACTTTTACTATCTTTCTGGGGTCCGAGGGTTTTTGTGGGGACCGAAGCCTGGTCCCCATAAGGGGGACTCCCCTTTTTAGGGTTAGGGGTTAGGTTTATAGGTATGGTGTGAATAGAGTTTTAGTTAGTCTTAGGGTTAGTTATAGATCAGTAATGGTTAAGGTTAGTAAAAGGGTTTGGGTTAGGTATAAATCTAGTTACTAAAATCAATGGAAGTCAATGGACGGTCCCCATAAGGATAACAAAACACACTCACGTGTGTGTTGGGGGGGGGGGTGTGTGTGCGTGTGTGTTACACTGTGCTTCTGTCATTGTGAGAACTCATTTGAATTTTAGACCCTGAAACAAGGACATTGAAACTAACTATATTATAGCGTTGGCAAGCTACAGAATAATAAAATCATTTGAAAAATAAATAAATAAAATAACAAATGTGGGTGACGATTTGAAGTGAAACAAGCACTTCTTAAATGTAGAGATGCAAAGATATTTGTGTGCATTAAAGCCAATGTAAAGAGGTAGGTATAGAAAGAAAGATGACACTGACTCAAGGTCAGTTTTAATTGTATTTAATGTTACGATTCAAATAAAATTCGAGTTGTGCACAAAGCAAATCTTGGGGAAAATCTCTCCTGTCACTGTTATAATATAAAAAAAATCAACCATCATAACAAAACATTTCTTGTGGGATCTTTGGAGACTAGTTTGTGTGAATGCCATCATTTTTATGGATCGTGAATTTAATAGATAAATTATACAACCAAATGTCACATCATTATAATTCCCTTGATAGTCCCGCTCATGCTGCCAATCACTGCTGACCTTTGATGGTGTCCTGTGGCGTCCAGAGATTTTGTGGCGTTGCGTGGCACATTTACAGTATTTCGTCTGCATCAGTGTGTAGGTTGGTTATAACTGTCATCCATATTAATACGACTCAAGGTTAACCAGAAGAACAACGTGTCAGGTGGCTTCAGTTTTATTGTTGTTTTTTCCCTGTAAACTTTCCAGTTTTTAATAAAAAGTGACATATTAGGACACAAGTTTTGTTTGATTTGAGACACTGTTTCTTTTCTTGTAAAGATCAGAAGAGAAAACCAGAGAGGAGGGAGTTTATCTGTTATTTTATGAAGCAGAAATAATTTTCTTGAACAACATCTTTTAAATGAAAAGCAGCAGGTGTTTGACTCACGGCGGAATTAGACATCTCAAGTGTTTTTGGCCTTTGAGGTTTTTTTTCTTGTATGTTTGCTTGGTAAAAAGAGAATTACATGTGGAAAAAAATAAACTCAATACAACCACTGTTCAAAACTGTTGTAGACGTTTACACAAAGAAACAAACAGCAGGGACAAACTGAGGTGGTATTTTGTGCAATCGAAAACAGACTAACTGACAGAGTGTATTCTATAGCCAGTTTTGATGAAATCATTGTTGAAAGCTTGACGCTGTCCTCAAGTCTCCAATCACGCCAACAATTTATTTAAAGCACTCAAAGAAGAAAATGGTTCAGATAGTATTGTGTTCACATCTGTGTGTGTTCGGCTGAAAAGAGACGCAGGTGGTGAGTAACTGCATGGGAGGTCTTTAGAGACCCAGTTAAAACCACCAGAGACTAAAAGAGGGACTTTCTTCAGCTCTGCTTTTTATTGCATTTTCTGTTACTTTCTTTGTTTTTTTTTCCCACAATTTGTTCCTCTTCGTAGTTTTTTTTTTTTTTTCCAGTTTTCTCCTCACAAACTGTAAAAATCTAACGCCATCTAGTGGCAAGTCAGGTGAAACACAGACTGAACATACTTTGGTGTTCACATTTTAAATGATAAAGTTAGTCATTTATTTTTGTAATCATAACTAGGAAAGTTATTATTTTATAAAAACTAATTCTAATAATCTTTTTGGGAAAAGATTCAGCAATAAGTTTGACAGTTTGACTGCTGATCAGTTAAAAGTTTGTCACATTCTTGTTTGGAAAAGAGACAAACTAGAATTCATTATGTTGAAAATTTCCATTTTTAATGTTGTTTTTTGTTTCAAGGAATTACTAACCTGATCGACAGAGCTTTTTAACATCATCAGAAAACAAAGGAAATGAGAACACGGATGGATGACTTTGTTTCAGTAAAATGTAACTGTGAGCTGCAACAAAAGCAGCACCTCCCCTAACTGGAAATCTGTTCATTTCCTGCTATTACACGACAACATGTTTGTTGTGGCAGAAACCTGCAAGAAAGAAAGAGAGGAATGTGTTAAATCCAGTAAATTCTCCAGAATATGAAATCGTTTTATCTAACTTTGGATCTGTGTATAGGTTTAGTTTGCTGCTAAAACAAAAGTAAAGCAAGAAGACATTATCTTTAGTTGCTATTTAAACCAAAACGGTCATTCAATTAAATTATGATTGTTAAAGAGTTCAATTTATTTCATTCTGCTCCATTAAGTTCAGTTTAATTAGGATAAATTCAACATGTGATTTAAGGTAGTGCAATTTGAGTCTCATAAAAACAGATTTTTAAATAAATATTTTAATACACTGATGTTGGCATGCAACTATTCTGACTTTAAGTAAATGGACAGATCATATGGAAGCAAGCAAAACCTTAATTATTCAATGCATCCGATGACAAATCAGTTGAGTAACATAAATAGCAGACAGGTATTCTTCGTCATAGTTTTTCTAAGAAAACAGTTACTGTATGAAATTCTTGGAAACTGCCTCAAGGTTTAGTAAAGGTTTTTTCTAACTATGCAATACAGTAAACAAATGATTTTCAGTAAATGTAGATAATTAAGGGCTGCACGGTGGTGCAGTGGGTAGCACTGTTGCTTTGCAACAAGAAGATCCTAAATTTGAACTCGGGTCAGAACCTTTATGTTTGCATGTTGTTCTCCCTGTGCATGTGTGAGTTTCCAGCTTCCTCTATAGTCTAAATACATACATGTAGGTTAAATGGCAAATCTAAGTTAGCTCTAAGTGTGTGTGAGTGTATTAATGGTTGTCTGTCTCTATGTGGCCCTGTGATGGACTGTGACCTGCAGGATGTAACCCCGCCTCTTACCCAATGACCACAGGAGACCCTGAGACCCTAAACAGGAAAAGCAGGAAAATAAAATCCAATTAAAATCAAAATAGCTGGTATTTGCGTCATTCTCTTCATTCCTCTCTTCATCTTCCCAACTTCCCTGTTTTCCACCACCACACCCTTGTTTTCATTTCTCTTTCTCTCAGTTCCTCAACTTGTTCCTCTTTCTCTTTATTTCTCTTGTGCTTTCATTTCCACTCTCTTGTGCCTCCTGCTCTGTCACTTTCCTCCCTCCACCTTCTCTCTCTGCCGTGGGCAAACCGGCTGTGATGCTTTGTTAGACCCACCGAAGGGATAAGTGTTGGAGCAGAACAGACTCTCATGTCCCAGTTTGACTGTGTCTGTCTTTGTCACCTGAATTCCCCGGGACTATTCAATTCATCCAAGTGTGTGTTGGGTTTTGTATTTCTTTGTCAGCTGCTTGCCAGTGGGTTGTTACCAAAATACACACATGTTCTGCTTGAAGCAGATGTGTGCATCTGTCAGTCTTTCTTGTCCAATCTGACATTTATTTGCTGTCTTTAATGCCTTAATGCAACAGACCTCTGGTTCTACATTCTGACCAATGATCCATCTAAACAAGGCATGGTCCATTATTTAGCAATTAGCCCTTTTTTAACTAAATTGTGCTTGTACAGTATGTTTGCCATTGTATGTTTATGGGTGGTAAATTTGATCATGTGTAGTGCCACAAAGACAAATATTAATGGATTTACTGTTTTCTCCTATAAATACTCTCTTTAAAATATTCATTAAATTAGTTAAACTAATGGGGCTTTTTTACAATTTATATCTTTAAAATATTGATTGCATTATTAAAGTAATTTTTCCTTTTTTTGTTTTGTTTTGTCAGCAGGATATTTTTTGAATTAATCTCAATCTTTTAGAATTTTAACAAGACCTAAAACATATCATTCTCTCAGAAATGACAGAATTCGAACATTTTTAACTGTCTTAGCCTTGTTTTTATTTCTAAACATTTTTTTTTTTACTTCAGTGGATAAAAGAAAACTGCAATATTAAATATCATTTTAAATATCTTACAAAATATCTTTAACTGGAAAATACATATGACAGCAGGCTGATGCTGTATATGAATTATGAGATTAGAGAATCTCTTAATCTCTTGGCAGAAATAAAATAATCTCTGAAACACAGTGCTGTGCACCTGTTTTAATGCTATTTGTCAGCAAATAGACTCAGACTGATAACCTTCTGACTTTTCCAGCGTATTCAGTCTCAGATACGTTTGAAGAAACAGTTAATGATTGTTCAGTTATAAAAGTTCACATGGTGTTAAATTTTATTTTAGGGGTCAGTTTTTTGAAGTCTATGTTTCATACGGCTGTCACTCTAAAATTATCTTTTTGATGGAGCAACAAAATAATTATATAATTTATCACACACTTCACTTCTTCACCACCTGCTTTATCTTTGTCTTTTAGTTTTATCTAAGGGGTCAAGGCTTCTCTAGCTGCATGGAGAGACACCCTGAACTCTCAACTCGAGTTCCCCACTTTTTTTCTTTTCTTCTCTCCTTTCTTTCCCCTCTCAGTCTTAATAATAGGCATGGTTAGCATCAGTAAATTAAAAAAAACTCTTCCTTGCCCTCTGTGGGTAGTCTCGCTTCTCTCCAAGCTCAAGTCCTCTACCAGCCTGGGCGCTTGAGGGTTTTGCACAGTTCCCAGAACTGCACCTTTCTGGTCTGAGATGTTGAGTATTTTCCTTATAGACACTCCTCCAATTTGGGAGTTGAGTGATCTGATGACCACGGACACCACTGATGCCCTTACCTTCCAGACCTTCTCCAGCTCTTCTCTGAGCCCCTGGTACTTCTCTAGTTTCACATGTTCTTTTTTCCTGATGCTGCAGCCACTTGATATTGATCTGTCAACCACCACAGCTTTCCTCTGCTGTTTGTCCACCACCACAATGTCCAATTGGTTCCCATTACCATTCTGTCAGTTTAGATCTTAACTTAGTCATTCTTTAACACCTTTGGAGGTGTTTCTCACTTTGACCTTGGGGTTTCCAGTCCATACTCTGCACAAACATTTGTACACTATGCCAGCCACCTGATGCTCCTTGTCTGCTTTCCCTGCCAAGATGCTGCCTCAGACTTCACAGTGTCAATGTAATATGTGAGGTTTACCATGTGTATGAATGGATATTTCTTAAATTTGGTAATTTATTACATTTCATAGTGAAAGTGAAAGATAATAATCCATCACTGTATTTTTCTTTACCAGAGGCTGTTAATAGGTATTTTAAACATGCAAATATTATTGCAAATTATACCCTCCTGCTTTGAGTGAAGGCTGAGGCCTGTCCTTTCATATTGTCAGGGTCTGGGGTTTTTGTGTTTGAGGATTGATGTTGGTGATGGTTTTTTCACTGTAAGTTGTGTGTTTCACTGGTGACTATGGGGATCTCTGCAGCTGGTGAGTGTGGTGCTTGTGACACTAATTGTCAGTTCCAGGGCGTGGCAGTCATCAGTGGTTGCAGGTGTGGATCGTTACCCAGCTCAGGAGAGCTGGGTATTTAAACAGAGGAAGAACCACAGACAGGCGCCAGTTCGTTCTCTTCCACAACCTTAACGTGGTACAGAGTGGCCAGGGATAAAATTATGACAGTTGTTTCGTTAGTGCTACTAACCTGCCTTCTCTTCCTCATCTCTTAGTCATATATGCTGGAGCGCTCCTCCAGCTCTGAGTGCCTCACCGGTCACCGCGCTGCTGTCACTCCTGCCACAGTAATACTGTGCAGACAGCCCCTGGAGCCGGAAAGAGGACTCACCTCCGACGGGGTTTCAGCGGTCGTGAGCATTCCGACCCGCTCTCCTTTCCCCGTCCTCGGACCCGTGTCCTGGAGCATCCTCCAGAGCCAGTGCCTCTGCGTGGTGAGTACCCGCCTATCGTGAGCACTGGCTTTGACACGGAAGAATTAGAGCTCAGTTGCGGAGATACGCGACTGGCTCTTTCCCTCTGGCTCCTGTCTGTCCCTGGTCGCCTCTGGATCCACACCTCTCCGGTGAGCGCGCTGCTGCCTCCCCTGCTGGACCCACGCAGGCATCGACAGCACCGCGTCCCGGACCTCACCGTACTGCCTCGACTCCTGGAGCACCACCCCCGCTGCAGTGTCCCTCGGATCTCACCACACGCAGCTTCAGTCACCGCGTCACTGTGAGTATCCGAGTACTATCCCCGCACACTGCAGCGGGCTGTTTTCATGTGTCACTAACACACGTCTCCTCCAGGATCGAGTTTCCACCCCACTGCAGTCCAGTCCTGAGTTTATTCATCGTGCACATTTCACGTTTCTTGTACTGTTGTCTTGTGCATGTTTACAATAAACTTTATTTCACTGATCCCTGGTTCTCGTGTGTGTGTCTTGGAGTTGGGTCGCTTTGGAGTTCAGTTCAACCCCCCCCTACCTGGTAACTGAACCTGACACATATAGATTAAATGTAATGGCAACATGGTGAAATATGTCTGTATTTCTCACTGTATTTGTCAAGAAAACACAGGTCAATTTTAAGTTATACATGTATCTCATTACACAAATCTACACAAATAAATACCTGAATACATATTGAAATATCAATAATTATGCACAGTAGCATTGTGTAATATTTATTAGGACTGGCTATTTAAAGCACAGTTTCATTTTCACATTGTACAATATATTTGCATTCAGTTAAACAAAACATACATTCTTTTAAAACGGCAAATAAAATTTTTAAATTAAGAATTTGTATGTTAGAAACATCTAAACACTTTGAAAAGGAAAGGATGCAGTTTAAAATTTATTTTGAAAGTATTACAACTTAGTGATCCATTTAGGTTCCGAAATGAAGTGGTTAACAGAAATTTGACAACAAAAAATTAGGAATACAGAAATAATTGTCCAACAAAATGAGCTAAAAGAAAAAGAGAAAACAGTATCGTATTACGTCCATCTCTGAGTTTGGACTCGTCCATGTATATCATTGACATTTCCGACGGTCTTTAAACGCAGCTTTGGAATGGTGGGAGAGGCTGCTGGTTTGTTGACTCAGTCGGAGCTGCGCTGGAGGCACAGGCGCTAACACTCAGTTATACTTCAAGCAGTTCAGTCGATAATATTTCAGCTATGTAGCCGTTGTTTTCTATGTACGGTCAGTGTTCTACTTTTACAAAATGTCTGCTTGGGAACGAATTAATTGGGCCAGTTTGAATTGAAGTCCAGTTTTAGCTTAAGACGGAAAAGCTGAAGTTCCTCCCGGAGTGAGATGGCTAATGCTAAGCTGACCAAACATAGCTTCTGGTGTTGTGTAGGCAGTTTTCCAGCTGTGTGAGACATGGAAGTATTCATATTTTCAGACGAAATCAGCCCGTGAATTAAGTGTTGTGTATTTGGTGAGCAGTTTCGGTACCGGCCAGTGTTAAAAGCAGCAGTTTTTCCCCGCTGCTGTGAAACTGTCTCCTGTCCTGGCTGTAGCGCTGCTGGCCTTGGAAGTTAGCGGAAGGCTATTGAGCAGCACGTCTGGCTCATTTACTTAAGTAAGTATTTACACTCATTAATAATTCTTTAGCAGCATTTATTCTTAAAGGTGTACGTCTGAAAACCTCTAAAGTTGCGCTAAATTTGCTTTTGAAATAAGCCCTTGGTGTTAACTTAAGGTTACTTTGTGAGGTTAAGGCTAGCAGTAAGTTACACACGGCCTTGGTGAGTTTGTTCTGCTGCGTATTTATATGTATGTAAATATAGATATTCATTTATTTATGAGTGTGTGCGCGCACACACGTACTTGACCGGATGTGTCCAATGTTACCACCGTTCTGGTTGCATGTTACTCAACATGGGACCGATCTTATACCCTAATCATGGAAAATACTCCAGTGGTCAAAGAACTACCCAGCAAACATTAGACGTCTGCTGGACGTGCAGATCAAATTAAAATTTGATGCTGGTTGAAAAATAAAATACAAATGGAAATTCAGAATTGTGATTTTTTTTTTTTACCTCATGTCTGTGCTTAACTGAAGTCCGATTTCTGCACTGTTTCGGTTAATTTTCCTATAGTTTATTTTGGTTCTTCTTTATTTTGCAGTTCTTTCAGTTCAAACCTGCTGAGACAATCTAATGAAACTATTGGAAAATTAACTGAAACTGCAGAAATTGGAAATCAGTTATGCACAGAACCCAGAAACTATAAAAAATATTTTTAAATTTCAATTTTGCATGAAAACTTTCGACTATAATTAGCCCTTATACAAAGGTCCTGTGGACGTCAATACCAGACGTAAAATAGACGTTGAAAAAAAGACGTCGTCAAACATCACACTGCACCTTCAGGTGACCAAGTAATGACGTGCAAAAAACACTTATAAAAGACGTTGTTTAGGGTACCTTGTCCTTTACAAAAGTAAATTGCTGCTGCATAAAAAGTATGCAATGAAATAATTTTTCTAAGCCTAAAAGTTTGATTTAATATATAATTTAATCATTAGTATAGATGTGTTTTGTGTGAGCAACCTGTTACCGGCCAAAACGCATTGTCTAAGTTGTGAAAAATCCAAAAAGATAAAGACATGTCTGAAGAGTTTTTCAGATCTTTTTGTTTAAGTTGAACTTAACCACAGAACTAAGGAGGAAAATAGTAATATAAAGTATATTTATCTCTCAAAGTGGTGGAAGATTAAAAGACTTCAGATAGATGTTACTTCAAATTGTAGATACTTTTAATCCATATATTTTTTTGCAATTAAATTTGCTATTTTTAATTACTTTCTATATTTTTCCTTCTTCACACTCCAGATATGAAATAGGTTAGTTCGATTTATGTTGTATTACATTTAAATGTTTCTGAAAAGGTTGAAATATTTGAGGTTGTGAGCATGCATGTTTGCACTTTAACAAATTAACTTGGATTACAAATGTGTATTTTTCCATTTCCCGTTCCCATCATTCTGTTAGAAATGTTGTTATTGTGGGTTTAAAACTCATTGACCACCAGAACTGAAACTGCTGAAGGATTAATAAAAATTTGAGCTCCACTCATCACAGTCTTAAGGTCCTTCCTTTTCTCAGAGTTTCTTTACGTTTGTTGTGGTTTATTTAAAAACTGCTCATTTTGGCCTTTCCTTATTGTATTTTCAGTGCTTTTTAACTTTTTTGTCACAATTTCCTTTTCACAGAAATTTTATTTTTTCTAAAATGTGTTATTTATACTTATGTAACTGACGTGTTACATTTTCTAATGTTTTAAGTCCTTATCACATTATTTACTTTAACTTCAAGGCAAGTTCTGTTGATCATTACAGCCAGTTTAATCTCTAAAGTGATTTTCACACGTGCTGCACTCCTGAAATTTTACAGCAGTTCACAGGGGGGTTGCATAAAGCAAATTGAGATTTTCCTGTGAATGCACTGTAATATCTTTGAGAAAGAAGTGAGTGAAGCAATCCACCAAAGTAGACAATATAAGCGTTAGCTTACGGCGTTGTCTCTATCAGTGCCTGCATCATCTGCCTTTCTCAACGTTTTTCACAAAAATATTGATTTGCATTATTTACTTTTTGCATCATTTCCTGCGCACTCTGTGCTTTGGATCAACACTCCCTGCAGCAGTGCCTTTTTAGCAGAAAATTTCCAACTGCAAAGAGCAAGTGTGAACAGTTATGCTTAAGACAAAAAAGCTGGCTTAAATTAACACAATCTCCTGAAATTCTCGAGTGTTAATGTGTAAAACTGTGATTAAGGTCATACACTAAGTGGTCTTGTTGCATAAAAAAGACTAAATCCCAGTGAAAAATATTTTGATTTTGTAAAATAAGAATCAAATGTTAAATAGATAATGTGCATTAGGCATGTCTCCATCACCAGTGAGGGAGAACGTAACTCTGCTGTTCATAACCCAATTTATGTAAAATGGGATTAAAATGCCTTGATGGAAACTGCATTCGTTTCTGAGTCGAGGTGTGTTTCTCTAAAGAGAGGATCAGAAAAAGAAATATTCATATATCATGAAAGATGTTATTTTCAGTGTATTTGAAAAGCAACGTGTTGAAATAATGTAGGGGTAAAAATCTTTGTTGTCCATTTAAAAAGGAACTCATGACTGTTTTATAACTGTCACTCATAGAATTAGATTTACAGATTTTATAACCTTTTTTTACACAATGGTTCCTCTGTACAGCGGCTTTATGCAACACGGTCTAATGGTGTACAAGTACCTCGATCATGAAAATTTTTTTAAAGATGAAGCTGCAGCTATCATTCTCACTGCTGACATTTTGCTTCTAATTAACTTCAGGGTGCATGTTGCTGATGGCTTCCCTGCCGGGTATGGACACCGTGACTGACTCATGCCCTGCGGTGCACCAAAATGGGACCGCCCATCGGGAATCTTCAGACACAAGACCAGCCACTCCTGTTCTGAGGCTTCATTTCTATCACAGCAGCCAGGAAGCAGCTGCCTGCAGCTCTCTGAGCTACCCACCTGGGAACTATGTGGCAGAGGAGCTGTGTATAGATGCAGCAAAGGCCTGCTGTGAGTACACAGACTGTTCAAACCTGCATGAAGCACCCTGTTCGTGCCATATTGTAACTTTTAAGCAAATCTCTAAAACACCACCATTAAAATCCATCAACAAAACGTTGGTGGCTTCTTTAGATTTTGCTTTGTTTACTCTTTGTCTATCTGTCATGTGCTCTGTTTAACTATAAGCAAAAGTATGTTAGCTCTGCTTTGCTCTTACTTTTCTGTAGAGGTGCGATCTTTGACTTGATGCTAATGTGAAACCGCTAATCAACAACAGGGCCATGCAGGGAGGGACTAGACTTACCTGCATGTTATGTGTTTCGTGATAAACCAAAACATGCCTGACATTTTAGACAATCTTTATTGACCTTTTTTTCACCTGTATTAGTACTATAAACAGATAGTTTTCTTATCCGTGTCCTGAGGCATACTCTGTGCACTTTTTGAACTGGCACTTATACAAATATACTGTGATTTAGAAAATATATATTTAAGTCACACAATCATATAAAGGGCAGGATTTTCATACTTGTTGTGATTTTTCTTATTTATTTTTTCATATTAGGTATATCACCGTTGTATTGCAACCTTTTCTGCCTCTTTCGAGAGCGAGACCGCATGTGGTTTTCTCCTAACCACATCTTCCGACTAGATGAATCCTCTTCAGAAGATGTGTTTTTCAGAATACGGTACCATACGTCTTTTTATTCTCCTTCATATACTTTAAATCTCAAATTTATTGTGACCTAATTTTCTTTTCTATGTCCACAGCTATTATTTCCCTAGCTGGTACAGTAGTGGAACATCCCGAGCTTATCGATATGGGGTCAAAAAAGGGTCAGAAAGCCCAGTCCTTGATGATTATGTAATGTCCTACCTCTTCTCCCAGGTAAGCATGTTCGCATAATTCCTCTATTTTATTGAAATTGATTAGAAATTGGTTCTTCAAGCACTGAATATCATCTGGCATCCCAGTATTCTATTATATTTTAAAAAAGCAGCTCTAGCGTGTTGCTAACCATAGCTCAGTAACAAACGAGGACAGTTACCTGCAGTTTCTGTTTTTCCCATTTAAACAAGTTGAGCCGACCTTTTCGATCCCTGGTGTTTTAAATGTGCATTTTAGTTAGCTAAATGTTCTTTAAGGCTTCTTCTGTGCTGCCATTGTGTAAGATCATAATTTCCTGTGTTTGTATGAGACATTTATGACCACCATGTAAAGAACATTTCCTACATACAGAACTGGTGCATTCAGGATGCCAGTAAGACCCGTTAACAGCTGTGACAGAGCAGGAAGCTTCTCAGGGCCTCAAGGTTTAGCAAACGCCCATGAACATTTATAAAGACTGACTGTGTGACTGGACCAAATCCAGATGTTGAAGTGAAATTTTGACCATGTCTGGTTTGTACTCAAAAAGATGTTTTACACAATCAAAAACAACCTCACACTGTTATTAATTCTAATGCCCTTTTAAATGAAACTCAACTCTTTGTCAAAAAATAAAACTGATAACTTTCCTAACTGCACATTAAAAAAAACATTATGTATTTATTTTATTGTTCTTGCATTCTATACCTCTGAGTTCCAAGCAAACAATACAGAAAATATATTTTAAAGAATAATTGTATCACTCGAGGGTTCATGTCTTGTGAGGTAACACTCCTTTACACGATCATGTTAAGATTTCAAGACTCATTTTATATTTTGAAGAAAGTAACGGGATAAAGGTGCGGAAAAATAACTTTGCTTGTAGGAATTGAACTGCAGTGTTAAGTGAAGGTATTTCACTAAGTTAAGCATGATAAAGAAAATCATAGATTCAAATGGATTACAGGCCCTTTGCATCATCTTCAAAACAAGTTCCCTGGAATTCTTTCACAATTTTGCAATGGCTGTTTGTAAGATCTGATAATTTACAAGCTGGTATGTCAATATATGTTTGCGTGAGGTATGTTGCGTTACAACCGATCGCAGTATGGATTTTAGGTTTTGATGATAATTTTTGTGGAGTTTGTTTTACTGAACTGTTGCAAGTTTATATATTGTCCGTGATGTACGACTAGCTGCTGCTCAGAAATGGGACACATATTAGATTTTGCACCACAGAATTTTTTTTTCCCGTTGGACCTTTTGAGAATTAGATGCACAATTTCGTGCTACTTAGCTCGCCCTCACACAGAAAATGAAATCGATCTATGGACGTCCATACTCTGCTTTTAAACTTTCTTTATGCTTCTCATGTTTGTTTTATAGTCAATTTCTAAACAGTAGAAATACTGGTATTGTGTTGGTTGCATGGGGGGTGTTTTTGTTTTATTAAGCATCCTATTTTCTTCAAAACCGTCATGATAAAATATCTGTAGTTCAGAAATAAAAAACTAAAGAAATGTATGCTTGAGGAATCATTAAAGCTTCCCACATAAAAACAGTGACCGCTTTACAGCAAATATATAATATGTATTACTAAAGTCGACCTCTACATGAACTAAAAGATTATGGGAATCGTGTTAGTGGAAATCTCGCCTGTTGTCCTGAAAAAAACTAAAAAAAAGAATTTAGACTTTCTGTTCGCTGCTTGAATATGTGTCCATTTCATTTAGGTCAAAGTACATTATTGATGTACAGAGTTTTTTGGAACACAGTACTAATGATAAAAAATATCTGTATAAGGTACAAAGAAAGATGTGCAATACTGACTTTTGGCGATAAATCATCACAGCCTTGTTTGACCCCAGTTAAAAAGAAAAAGTGATTAACCACCTTGTAGTAAAATGTTTCTAGTGTGTGTGTGGGGGGGGGGCTCTACTGTCTTTAGTCAGAAATCAGAACCAGGTTGACCTCTTGATGAACCAAAGGATTATGTGGATTTGTGCCTGTGGAAATCCAGTCTGACAGCTTGGGAAAAGCCTAAAACCAAGAAGGAAAATGTTGCATAGTGGTGGGAGTGATATTAGTATATTGTGTTTTTTGCAGCCAGTACACTGGATTTTAAGGACACATTCCTGCTCTATGCATGTTTAAGAGTAAAGATATTAGGCTGTCTGATTTAGTTTTTGCTTGACAGGTTTTACTAACTGGCAGTTTTTAAACCTCTTGAATTTGGCAATTGGTTGGAATTAGACTTCAGTTCAATTGTACTACTCCATTTAATTGGATTTGAACTGAACTTTTTACTATTTTTGGCACCCCAAGCTGACTTGTGTTGTAAATTGGTGTTTAGCCAATAAACTGGATTGAGTTAAAGTTCCTAATTAAGTCTGATTAGGAGCTCAACTTCTGTGTCTAATAGACTATTGAGCAGAAAATATAGAAGCACTGTTGGATTAAGTAACACAGCGAACACACTCTACCTTCGGATTGTAGTCATCTTAGGAAATTCAGTCCAATGCCAGTAAAAAAGAACATCTTTCAGTTGTGGTCTGTTTAGTGTTCACACTGGCTTATTAAAGTCAAAACAAAAGTTGCAAACATGACATCATTAGATGGTAGAAAGCTCATTCATTGGTTAGTTGTGGGGAACAGCATTCTGTATCAACACAAAGGCCTTAGGGGAATAATAAAAACAGCTTGTTCTAGTGACTGCAAGCAAATCTTGTTGTACCTATTTCTGTTATTTATCATGTTGAGGTCAGAATGAGCTTCTGAAGACAGTAAACGGGTTAATTTGAGCATTTGTCCTAAATAAGAGAGTAAATATGGGTTTGTACAACAACATTATGAACTTATTGTTTCAAAAGTAAATCTGTATTGTTTCTGAATTTCTTGTTTCACACACGTGGCATAACTCTATAACCAATCTGTGTTACTTTATCAATAATCAGAGTAAATAAATGTATTTACTAACCAATTTAGATTAAATGAATTAGCACTTGAAATCAGTGGCTTGCTGCAGTGGTCAAACGTGTTCACCTTCTGTAACACCCACTTTGTTTTTCTTGCTATTCTGCAGTGGAGAAATGATTTTGTGAATGGCTTTGTGAAGATTTCCAATTCCCATGAGACACAGGAAGAGTGCCTTGGTTTGGCTGTTCTGGACATGACAAGATCAGCGAAGGAGAGACAGATATCACCTCTGGATATTTACCACACTATAAGGTACTTTAAAAACAAAAAGAAGCTTATGATCTAATTGTTTGAGAACTGTAAGATGATCTGCAGGCTGATCAATAACTGATTCAAGACCCATTTATTCATTTACTGTCCATAAATCGGTGCATCCATTTCAAACGCTACAAGACGTGCCTGGTCGTGATAATGCACTTGCAGTGGGCGTTAAATACATCACAGCATGTAGACAAAGGATTCTTCTCCTTGGTCATACCGATTTCTTATCTTCTTTGCTCCTATTGGTGGGTGCACATGAGCTACACTGCAACACTGCCCCCTTGAGTTCCATTGGATTTCTCTGTTTGCTGTGTTTAGTTACGCATCTACATGCTGTCGTTTCAGTCTGGATGACATGAACACAGAATACAGACAGAAGGCTCCATCCATAAACATTTGCATATTTAAATTTGAGTGGGTCTTAAAGCAGATTTATTTATTTTAGTGATTTTATCTGTGTTACAAGTTTATAACGCTGTATCAAGTCAAGACTCAATGCTATTTTAACTGTTGTAGCAGCATAACACAATCATATTTTGTCAATAAATTACAAAGACAGATATCTGTTTGATATCTTTTTTAATGCATTTGTTTAATGTTTTATGCATCAGGTGTTATGTTCATACAAACATTTTCTCAATCTCCTCTAGTTACAAGTCCTTCCTGCCGAAGGACATGAGAACTCAGATCCAGGATTGCAGTTTTATGACACGTAAAAGGATCCGCTTCCGCTTCAAGCGCTTCATCCAGCAGTTCAGTCAGTGTCGGACTACAGTACGAGATCTTAAGCTCAAGTACCTGATCAGCATCGAGTCACTGGAGAAAGCCTTTTACACAGAAACTTTCCAGGTTAGAGAGCCGTCCAGCGAGCCGTCCAGCAGACAACTCATCATTCTGGTTTCTGCAGACACTGGGATACAGTGGCGTCGTGAAAAATTAAAAGATTCTGATGAGGTTTGTATCTGGTTTTGTGATTTAGTACTATTACTCATCTACAATGTCACCCAAAACACCCACTAGACATTAAAATAAAAGATTACAACTTTTCAGAATTATGCAGCATGTTTGGTAGTGAAATGTTAACTAACAATATTTTTAATGTTAATTATTTTTGTTCATCTTTTGTCCAGGAGCTTCAAACATTGTGTGACTTTCCTGATGTCACTGACATCAGCATCAAACATGTCAGTAAAGAGGGGGCAGGAGAGAGCCGGTTGGTTACCATCAACAAGCAAGATGGCAAAAATCTGGTAATACTAACTTCTTTCTGTCCTCACAAACAGATTAAACCCTGAAACCTTTATTTTAATTCCATAATGCCTATCAAAGCTCTGCTTTGTACTAACTGCTGTGATTTTTGTTATATTTTAGGAGCTTGAGTTTCCCAACTTGTCTGATGCGCTCTCATTTGTGTCGCTCATCGATGGATACTATCGACTGACAACAGATGCACATCACTACCTTTGTAAGGAAGTGGCACCTCCCAGGCTTGTTGAGGCTATAGCTTGTCATTGCCATGGCCCCATTTTGTAAGTATAATTAAGTGTTTGATTAAAACATAATAAAAATACATTTGTTGAACTAATTGATGTGGCATGGAATCGATCGTAAAAATCCAAACTCAAGAAAAACAGAATGACTTTAACAAGTAATATTATCATTTTGCCTTCATCATCAAGGCACAATTCCATTATGTATTTATTTGTTATTTTCTGATATTTGCATAATTCACTGGTGCTCTGGTCACTGAGTTTGGGGATAAACCTGGATGGTCTTGACATTGAATGCTAATAAATGATCTATTAATGTTGATGTTATTAGATCAGTATATTTTCAGTCTAATTGTACTTGTGTTAAATTCAGAATACCTGTTTTTATACATTTATTTTGTTAAACTTTGAATAATTTACAAATGAACTAGGAAGAAGCATTTGAGAGAGAGAAGAATCTGTTACCAAATGATCTGAAGCATTTCTGAATCGGGTGTATTCATACATAAATCTTAGTCTTAAGCGTGAGGGCCAGCCCCCTCTTTCTGTTCTCTTTGAAGGAAGGGAAGTGGATAATCTGTGAATGTGTAAAGGAAGTACCTTTTCCCCAAGGCAGTCAGATCTGCTGGCACATCACCACATTCATTGAATATGAGTATTCTGTAAGGGTTAAATAAAACAACAATATGATCCTTTATTACTGTTTAGTCTTTTATTTTGAAGAAAGATAAACAGATTCCTGCTCATGTTTTATTACAATGTAACAAAACTGTAACTGTTACTACACTCTAGTAACGGGAAAACTAGGTAGCTATTCATTTTTAACAAATTATTTATGAAAATTTGGTCAAAAATAACTTGCAAAGCTTTGGTGATGTTGGTAGCAGGTAAAATAACCTTTTTTACTGACACCTTGTTTCTATTTGTTATTTCAGAATGGAGTTTGCTGTGAATCGGCTTCAGAAGTGTGGAAACAAGCAAGGGTTGTACATTCTGAGATGTAGCCCAAAAGACTTTAACAAGTATTTTCTAACTTTCCCAGTACAGGTTTGTACCAGTTTCACCTTGTTCACTGACATTGCTTCAAACTGAAATGATTGGAATTGAAATCTCACATCTTGCTTGTATTTTAGAAGTACTTTCATGAATTTTTATCAGTTGTCCTCTGGGCTTCTTGTCCTGCTGTCTTGATTTGCTCTCAGTATGTGGGAAACATGTTAATAGTGGTGCCAGGAGGTTTTAGTACATCAACATGTTATGCAATACTTTGTTGATTGAAACTGGGACTAACACAATGTCTTCTTTGGTTATTTGTCTTCCAAAACCACTGAATGAAAAAGTCTTGAAATGTAGCCCAAGAAACATTGATACCAGAGTTCATGTCAAGCACTGTGAACACGCTTAAACTCAGTTTGTCATATACATGAGTGTTTCTGCTGTGTGTGACTTTAAGAAAACCTTTTGATTTCTCTCTTCCTCAAAACAAACATTGACGGTATTATTTAGACAAAAATGACTGTCCTTGTTTGTTTGTTAATTCCAGTTGACACAAGGCTGATGTCATCCCAAGTTTAGAACACAAAAACATGTTTGTTTCTGTGGTTGCAGACACATGTGAACATGACTGAACCCTGTTGATTCAGGGTTCTGGTGTTATTATCAAATGGGAGTTATCAATTAAGCTTTTTACACAACAGTTTTTACCGGGACACACTGCAAGTTACACTGGTGTAGCCAACATATCGATTAGAGGTTAGCAATGATCCTCTAGTTTTCAGAGAATCTTTAAAATCACCACATTTGAATATTTAATGTTTCTGTTGTTTGATATGATTTAGATTTTTCACTGGTATCTGGTAGCAACACTCAGCTAACACAACCACGAAGTGGTGTTAACGCATCAAGTAGTTTCCTAAACACCTCAGTAGTTTTCTAGGTAGAGGTGCATTTTTTAGCTTAACACCGGCCAGAATCGATTTGTTGCAATCTTGCATCCTTCATTCATTTTTTTTATTTTTAAAGAATTATATTCTGACTGAGCTGGTCGTTAACTGCCTGAATACAGACAACATGTGCTTTATGGATAGCAGTGCATTCTGGGAACGTGGGAAACATGACATGTTAGGACAAGACTGATAACTTCCTTGATCTGAAATTAAGTGCAGTACACAGGGCTCTATGTATTATCTGTGCTTTAGGCCCATAAGTAGGTAAAGTAGTTCAACTGGACTTAAAAATGTCATTAATAAAAACAAAAGCAAGTCTGTTGCAGATGACCATGTTCATATTGAAAAATATAATAATTACCCATAAATTCAGATGGTATTTTTGCTTAAAATGACAGTTCCAAATGTCTCTATGCTTTGAATAGTAATATATTTCCATTCCCATGGAAGGAAATCTTTGTGTTTTTTAACCTTTTTTCATCTCTTTTTAACCAATTTATTGAATTGATGCAACACTTCAATTTCAAAAGTGAGACTTTGTTTCAGGTTGTTGAACTTTTG
Source organism: Pachypanchax playfairii (assembly GCA_006937955.1). Lineage (NCBI taxonomy): Eukaryota > Metazoa > Chordata > Actinopteri > Cyprinodontiformes > Aplocheilidae > Pachypanchax > Pachypanchax playfairii. Next base: position 196,845 of record SSNP01000099.1, read on the forward strand.
ATATCCAACCTACATGTGTTTGCACTGTCTGAGCTCTTTTCTTTGTGTCTGCCAGATGTATGATACAGTAGATTACAAGCTTTGCCAGATCACTAGGTCTACAGCTGGTGAGTACAACCTCAGTGGAACCAAAAGGAACTTCAGCACCATGCAGGAACTACTCAGCTGCTACCAAAAGGAAACTGTGCGCTCGGATGGCATCGTTTTTCAGTTCACCAAATGCTGTCCTCCTCTACCAAAAGGTAAAACAAGCACACTTTCTCCAAATATTGTGAAATGTTCTTTGTGGGAATGTATTCTGGGGTGAGTACTAGCATTGGATAAAAGCATTGAGTATAAAGAAGTTAGATTTTTAGTGTTGTCATTGTTTTTATTCCACTTTAATCTACAAGTACAGAAGTTTTTGTTTTACAAATGAGAAACAAAAATGGAAGAAAAGTCATTTTGACTTCATGATCAGAACTGGTGTTGTAGTTGTGATCTGGTCTTTGTTTAATTTGTACAGTAACATCTCTGAAAGGGTTAAAGTTTTGTATAGCATGTCAATTATCAAAGAGATTCTGACTAATAAAGTGGCTTCTTAAGATTTGGTTGAAATGCTCCTTTATTTTAGGACCTTGCAGTCTGAAAATTCCACATCAGCTGCGCTTTGAGTGGTCTGAATGACTAAAAAAGCGCTATACATATACATTTACCATTTACCATTAGTGGGAGATGGTGCAAGTTCTTTATCTGCGTAATGAAGATGAGGTTTTTGTGCCAAGTCTGAGCTTGACCCTAAATTTCATGAAGTATATGCTTTATCATAGTTATTTAAGAATTCTGAGGATGGTGGCGTGTGAGTCAGTGCTTCTGCCTCAACATTAATAAATCAAACGTTCCTTCGTCTCTTCTGACAGAGTATTTAAATGATCTGTCCTTACATGACAGGGTTATAACAGGATTATGTCATGCCAGGGACAATTAGATTTTATCATAGATTGCATCTATTAGCTCTTTTTTAATCTAAAGAATCATAAAAATTTCTTAGATGTTTTTAAAATTTTTACTGTTGCTTCATTTGTCTTTAGGGTTGTTATTATTTTCAAAGTTCTGAATTTCAAGGAATCAGTGATTCTGTTTCGCTTTGTTTTTCAATTCTGAAAAATGCCTCCATTCTTTCCTTTTTGTAATTGTAGCAGTTGGTTTCCAAGTAAACTGACAAAGTAGATGACACAGTTTCTCATCAGCTCTTATTATTCTTTCTTTGTTGGATCCCTGAGTTGTTTTTCTTATTTTTAAAAAACCTAAATTTTAAGCTCTGTATCCTAAAACGGTTTCTTAATCAACAGAAAAGTCCTGCCTGCTCGTGTGCAGGAGCAACAAGGGCTCAGAAGTGCCTCTGTGTCCGTCTCTTCAGCAGCACAACATTAGTCAGATGGTGTTTCACAAGATCAGGAAAGAAGATCTGGAATTTGTAAGCTGAGTGTGCATGTTAAAGTCTGTGATGTCTGCACTTCTTCATTTATCCTTCCCTTGCTAAAACATACTCAGTTCTGTGTAAACAGCACATGATTGTTTCAGCAGTTAAGTCTGCTGTCTTTATTGTTTAATGTATAACATACTGTTACATAAACCATCAATCTTTTGAACCAGTTAAATGAGTCATTTGTTTAAAAAAAGATTGTTTACTCTTTATGTAATCATGATTTTTCTGTTAGATGGAGAGTCTCGGTCAAGGAACATTTACAAAGATCTTCAAAGGGGTCCGGAAGGAGCTCGGAGACTATGGACAAATGCATCAAACAGAAGTTGTCATGAAAGTTCTGGACCTGTCTCACAGAAACTACTCTGAGGTCTGTGGCTTTAAAGCAGGTCATTTGTTAATCCTCTGGCATTTGTATGTAAATGTTTGGGTTCCCATTTTTAAATAATTGTCACTGCAGCGAAAAAACATTTTGTCACACGCACCCGTCTCCACAACACTACAGCCGTGTCTCTGTTGGTGAACACGTTAAAATCAGATTGTTGTTTGTCTTTCTTTTTCAGATGCGTTTCCTCAAACACTAAAAAATACTTATTGCAATATAAATATACTTCATGTGAGACCAAACTGTGTATAAATGAATGTGGTTTATAGTTCTTAAAAAGAAGTCCTATGGTTCAGAACACTTGTTTAGATTTTGGATCGTCACATTATTTATTAAAGTCTCCCTCTGATTTGAAAGTGTGTGTTAACTGTATTTTAATGTTTATTTGCTTATAACTGGGATGTCTTACCTAAAACACTGCTCACAAAAGTCACTAACCTTGAGTGAAATCGCTTGTGTACACAGATGTTAAAATGAATACCTAGAAAATAGTGAATGAATTGCTGAACTTCCCATTTATAACCAGAGGAACTTTTTCATTTGCTGAAACGCTAACAAGAAAGCAATACAAATAAATAAAAACATATTGAAGTGTTTCTGAATAGCTTATATGAAGAGCTTGTAATGACACTGGTTTAGGCTGACGCAGTGTCAGGCTTCTCTTTGTCATGAAAGTATATTTTCATTTGCATTTTCCATTTTGTTTTTTCCTGCAGTCTTTCTTTGAAGCAGCCAGCATGATGAGCCAGTTGTCCCATAAACACCTAGTCCTAATCTATGGCATGTGTGTCTGTGGAGAAGAGAGTAAGTCTGTTTGGAGCCTTTCATTCTTCCATTGCACTGTACAGTATACACACAGCAGGCACTCAGCTGGGGTAACTGGGGTCTCGGATCAGTGTGCTGCTTTATTTTAGCGAGGCAGGGATGAAATATAACTTTGTTTTTGAAATTTCTACCAGCCGATATTTTTCCAGACGCTTTCGTGTAACATTTATTTTGGTTAAAAAAAAATCATTATCAATATAATCTCAAGGACGTCTATTCAGTTCTGTAAAAGGAAATGTAAACATATCATACACTTGTGTAATACCACACAGGCTATATGCACCGTTACTGTAGTTCTCTGTATCTTTTAAACATCAGACTTTCACCACCTTCTCATTTATAGTCTTTTTTTTTCTCACTCACGGCTATAAAATCACTAATCTGTGTCTGATTCAGATTCTGGATTAGAATCAGATTCTGATTTCCAGCCTGCCTGGGTTGTCCTGATGCCACAGCTGCATGGCAGATGTGGAGTCAAAGCCTCAATCCAAGCGGTTTACACAAGGGATGGACATTTCAATAAAAAATACACAATCATTTAGATTTTTCTTTGAATATTTGACATGGTGCCCACTTTTTTTTAATTACTCATACAGTGTTTATTCAGTTATATAAAACTATCATCACAACAACAAACGTTTTCCACTTTGTGGCGTTCATTTCAGCACTTTACATTCTATTTATCATGTTAATTTTCAAAGGATTCATCTGGGTAACCGCTTTATGATTTCTGTTTAATTACCTATTTTGTTGTTTTTCCTATAAAACAGTATAAATGTGATGGGATTCAATGATTTTAATATTTATCCCTGTCAGTATCGAAGGGTATGCATGTATGCTGACAGTAAAGGTTTAGCCTTAGTTTTAAAAAATAATACTTGATGTAAAATTATTCAATTAAAAAAGAATTACCCTGGAAAATAAAAAATAATGTTATTTTAAATGAAATAATGACATTTTCCCCTCATACAGACATTATGGTGCAGGAGTATGTGAAGTTTGGCTCTCTGGACACCTACTTGAAGAAGAACAAGAACTCTATAAACATTCAGTGGAAGCTTGAAGTGGCGAAGCAGCTGGCCTGGGCCATGAACTTCCTGGTACAAATCTGTATTCTGTCACTAACTACCAATAAATATCAGTATATTTGTTGACTTTATAGCTTCTTTAAAAGCTAATACATTTAATTAACTAATAAAACTTCACGTTAAATGTGGTGATGTTTAAAAAACTTAACAAGAATTAGCTTCTTCTTTGTATCTACAGGAAGAAAAACTTCTTGTTCACGGGAATGTATGTGCCAAAAATGTTCTGCTAATCAGGGAAGAGGATCGGCGAGCAGGGAACCCCCCTTTCATCAAACTCAGTGATCCTGGTGTCAGCGTCACTGTCCTGCCTAAAGAAAGTGAGTTTGTCTCTCACCTCAGCTGAACTGTCATAATCCTGTTTAGACAGCAGAGGGCAGGAAGGTGCTGCTTAAAGAGGTTGTAAGTTCAGCATCTCATCCGTTTCTGTGTTGTGCTTCGATAAATAAACAGAAATAAAGGTTGGATCAACATTTACATGCTGATGGATTGTTATTTATTGTTATTTGTGTGATTTTTAATCAGTGTACACACACATCAGACTAGATCCACTCAAAATTACCTGCAAATGTCAGTATATTTACTAAAACATAATTTATGTATTAATTAATTCATCTGTTTTTTGTTGGTAATCAGTCCTGGTTGAAAGAATCCCATGGGTGCCACCTGAATATATCAAAGAACCCGTGAAACTGAACCTGGCTGCAGACAAGTGGAGCTTTGGAACAACATTATGGGAAATATGCAGCGGTGGAGAGAAACCTCTTGCAACACTAGACAACACCAAGGTAGGGCTGAGTGATGCAAATTAAAATACATCATGATAGATGCTGCATAATTAATATTAATAGCTGTCAGGCCAATCTATAGAGTGGTGTGTGTGTGTGCGTGAGAGCTTTTTAAAGCTGGGTAGACCATAGCTATGAATAATGTATTAAAATCTATTTGAACTGAACTAAGTTTAGCACATAGGAAGAAGCAAAGGTAGCAGTCCTGCTTTATGTAAATTATTTGTATTGAACTGCATTTTTTTTCTTATCAGTAATGTATTTTAGATCAATTTTGGTGTTTTATATTTCTGGTCCATTTGTTGTTGTTGAACATTTTACATACAAGTTAGATAATTTAACATGTTAGTTTTCGTAGCCTGATTTAATTTGATTAACTGTCTTTATTACTGGTTTTGAGATGAAGAACAAATCTGAGTTTACCGTCTGGAAACTGCTTAGAGACGAGACTTCACCATTTCACACAAACACAACAATGTTATTGATGTGCTGTCATAGAAGTTTAGATTCTCAAACTTAAAACTGATCTCTGTGTCACAGAAAATCCTTTTCTACGAAGATCATCACCATCTTCCTGCACCAAAGTGGACCGAGTTGGCCAATCTGATTACCAGCTGCATGGACTATGAGCCCATGTTCAGACCCACATTCCGCGCAGTAATTCGTGACCTCCACAGTCTCTTCACACCAGGTTGGCATTTTCCTTTTATTATGGTTTAGTTTATAGATCACATGGAATCTCAGGTGATTCAGATAATATACATAAGACTTCTTGAGGAATGTGTCAGTAAAGAAGCAGTCTTTAGTGGAATCATTCACAGATTGGGAAAATACATCGAGAAGTTAATATTTTGGTAAAATTTTCCTTCTGAAATTACAAAGAGAATCATTTTTATTCCCTGTGTAGGTATTTGTACGAGATGACTGAGTTTATCTTCCTCTATCAGATGCGTCTATCTGTCTCTTTCATCTACATCATATTTCTCATTAATTCTTCCAGACTATGAGCTGATCATGGACGACATTCTACCAAACAGGACTGTGGGTTCTAGTTGGGCAACCGGGGGTTTGGAGAATCAGGAACCGACTCTGTTTGAAGAAAGACACCTAATATTCTTACAACTGCTTGGCAAGGTGAAGAAATGTGGAATATCAGAATATTTCTGTGAAATGAAAGGTGTTTAAAGGGATTAAAGAAATATGAGCTTTAGTTTTAAATTTCAACTGTTTTTATTGTGTTGGTTTGTGTTCATGTTGCATTTGCATGTGTTATAAAAGTAATTTGGCATAATAGCAACTAAATTCAAACTTCATGTATGTTGTTTTGTTTTTTAGGGAAACTTTGGCAGTGTGGAGATGTGTCGCTACGATCCACTTCAGGATAACACCGGAGAGGTCGTAGCTGTGAAGAAACTCCAGCACAGCACTGCAGAGCACATACGAGACTTCGAGCGGGAGATCGAAATTCTAAAGTCTCTCCAGCATGAGAACATCGTCAAGTACAAGGGTGTTTGTTACAGTGCAGGTAGGTTTAGTATTTCAGTTACTTTGTTAGTGTTTTTATGTGGATCCAATTCCAAAATTACAGTTTGGATTTAAAGGGAATTAAAAAGAAAGATTGATATATAGGATTTCTTTTTTACTTCCATCCAGGTAGAAGAAATCTTCGTCTCATTATGGAATATCTTCCTTTTGGAAGTCTGCGAGATTACCTCATGAAGAACATGGAGAGGATAGATCGTAAAAAGCTTGTTCATTATGCTTCTCAGATCTGCAAGGTACTGCAGCCTGACCTTGTGTTATCATGTTACATGTTATCTGGAGTTCCTGATCATTGACTGAATTAATGGTATTTTTGATTTTTGTGTGTTTATGCAGGGTATGGAGTACCTCTCGAGCAAGCGCTATATCCACAGAGACCTGGCAACCCGAAACATTCTGGTTGAAAGTGAGCTGCGAGTGAAGATTGGAGATTTTGGCCTCACTAAAGTTCTACCTCAGGACAAAGAGTACTACATGGTCAAAGAACCAGGAGAGAGCCCCATATTCTGGTAAGCTCATGTTTTCATGTAGTGCAGATTTTCCAGCCATATATGAAAAAAACACAAGTTTTTTTTTAAAATAATCACTAAACTATTCAGCTTGTTATGATGTGTAATTAGATTTTGCTGCACTGTCTTTGAGTCCAAGCTGTGAAACCTTCAGCATGATGCCACCTGAGAGCTGATGCAGGCAGCTATGTGATGTGTTTGTTATAGGTATGCTCCCGAGTCGCTGACGGAGAGCAAGTTCTCTGTGGCATCAGACATCTGGAGCTTCGGAGTGGTGCTTTATGAGCTCTTCACCCACAGTGAGAAGAACTGCAGCCCTCCTGCAGTAAGTCACATCGAGAATAAATGTATTTATATAGCATGTTTAAAAACACATTCTATAATGTATAAAACATTCAGCAAGATAAAATCAATACAAAATAACTCTAACTCAGTACAAAACTACATAAAATACAAAAGAATAAACATAAGATAACATGACATAGAGGATAAAAATAAGATAAACTCAGCTTGCAGAGGCACAATCAAGATCAGTGATCAGTGGTTTGAGCTGATTTCTCTTGCAGAGACCTGAGAATGAAAGGCCTCTAATCAGTGAATCTCCGAACTCTGGAAGTTGTGATGATCTGCAGCTGCGATAAGTAGAGCAGTAACACTTTAAACTGGATCCTGAATTGAACAAGAAACCAGTGTAGGGAGTCAAATAATGAGCCGCGGCTGTTTAAATAAAGAGTGACTCAGACCATCATGTAATCAACCACAATAATCCAAGCTGGATGTAATGAGTTCATGAAATTGCCTTAAACTGATCTGAACGTAAGTCTCGTCTTGGCAAGCCTATTTAATTTAAAGGTGGAGTCTAAGTTAACACCTAGATTCCTGGCAGTATGGGATGTCTAGCCTTGCAGTCATAGTATTATGTAAGAGATACTTACTTTGTTTCCTCTTTACTGTTGAATCAGATAGTTGGAACTTTCAGAAACATGCAGATTTCAACCTCTGTCTATTTTTCCCCATAAAAAATTTATCTTATGTATTTATTTTCAGGATGCCTGATACATTTATTTACATTCTATTTCCCATATCACATCAGCCAGAAACAAAAAAAAAAAACAATTTGTGTATCTTGATGATGTTTTCTATAAAATGAGCCTGAAGATACAAGCCCATACAAGAAAAATGACTCAGATGTTTTGAAAAGCCTCAGGACTGTTCAGCTGGGCAAATACACGACACATGAGTTTTTAAAGTCAAGCAGTCAGTGTAACATCAGAGCACAATGTTGCATGTTCTGCAAAATGGAGACACAAGCCCAAACACATGAGTCATGAAAAGGAAAAAAGATGGCTCCACTACCTCATGACCTGAGCTGTCTGAGCTTGTGATTTTTACTGAAATGCTATGAGTGGGTCTGGCATTATTGTTCTCTGTCAGAGCAGGACATGTACATTCAGAGAACCAGCTGAACTCGTTGGATTCATGTAGGACAGCATAGCTAAACATAAACGCTCTTTCTGATAAGTACTCCTTTACAATAATCTGACAGCAGCTGAATATGTTCTAATCTGCACCATGTTCCTTTTGATGAAACAATTTCAATGGTGCATAAGTTTGACCTGTCAAACCTTCAGTCTGCTTCACGGGACCTGAGCTGGAGGAACGTGGTGCGGAAGTTAAGATTAGATATGATGAAAGATGACATGTAGACTTGTCCTGAAAACCTCTGCACATGATGTTTAAAATCAATGTTTTCAAACATTCCCATTCATCATCAATATTTTTATTCAATCACTGCACATAATTAGACTGTCTTATCTCTGGAACTGACTAGCAGAATGTACATACACTTTGATCTTACTGTTACAAATTTTGATTATTTTTAAATATATGAAGTTTTTTCACTCTTCTGTCAGTTTTAATGAACATCCACTGCATGTCTTCTGTCTTATTCACTCCTTTTTTGTCCCATTTTGCTGTTAAGGTGTTTATGTCAATGATGGGCAACGATAAGCAGGGACAGCTGATTGTGTATCACCTCATCGAGCTCCTCAAAACAGGCAGCAGGCTGCCTCGACCCCTGGGGTGTCCTACAGAGGTGGGAACATTATCCATTTTGTTTGTCTCTGAGCTGAAGCTGTGTGAGATGCTTGTTGTTTACAAAGAACAGATTTATTTTTAATCTGCAGTTTGTTCAAGGAGCTTAAGTAGGCGTTTCCTGCCATCAAAACCTTTGGCACATTCTTGCATTTTGTTATATTTCATGTTGAATAATTTACTATGAAGTAAAAGTTACTTTTAATTTACTCTCTTTCAGATGCATGAGATTATGGAGGAATGTTGGGACAAAGACCCCACCTTGCGTCCCTCTTTCAATGAGCTGGCCTTGCGCATTGACCTGTTCAGGGACAGTAAGGAGTTTTAAAATCAAGTGCCCCCCCCCTCCTCTTTAACCAAGGCACTCAAAGCATTGTTGATGGCGTCTAAGGGATGAAAGCCAACGTAAGGTTCCCTTGCCAGCATGTGGCACTGCAGTGTGACGGGAAGAATGGTAGCTTGGAATGAGGATCTGCTAAAGAACTACTGCCAAGGTGCCTTTTAAGCAAGGCACTTCTCTGTTGTGGAGCAGCTTTGTAGCCTGCAGCAGGTTGGGAGTGTTTGGATGGTCAAACTGTTGAAGATGATGTTGCTGAAATGAGCAAATGCATTTGGTCAAAGTTTTAAAAAAAGACTTGAAGAGTTTTTAGAGACTGTGATGAGACTGTTGCCAGACCTGAAGCTAGAGACAAGGTGATGTGAACAAGTTCTCTGTGTGTGTTTCCTTGTGTGTGTGTGTGTGTGTGTGTGTGTGTCAGTGGCAGTGTTGTCCACACAAACAGCTAGCTGGCCTAGCTCTCGCCATTCTCTTTTGCTGTCACCAGACAGGTTGACATCAACAATAGTTTTATTTTTATGTGTGTTGAGCTGTATTATAGCAGTGTAATTGTGTACATATGTGCAGACAAATTTTATAATTTTATAAAATTAGAATATGGTTAATGCTATATTTGAAATGCCATCAAATGTCATTGTAAATTAAGTTCATACAAAGGTGATTTAAAAACTGTGTTAATGTTTGTTTTCGATGTGAGAGGTGGTGTGAAAAATTAAAGAACATATCTGTGAAGTGATTTTTTTGTGTGTGGTCAATTTTCTTTTCCTTTTTCAAATCTGTCATTTGTAGAATATATAAAATGTGCCAAGAGGAAATACTTTTCGATTCAGTTGTTCTCAAAACTAATCCAAAAATTGTGTTTGTAGTTCTTTTTTTAGTAAACAAAAAGAGCTCAGCAAATTTGTTGATTATTCACCAGAAAGGAACATTTCTTTAGATGTATTAAGGTACATTTTCTCCTGTAGTTTCCAAATTCTTGTTTTTTCTGTTCTGTTTTTTACCACTTGCTTTTCCATTTATTGAAATGCATTACCATTTTGAATAGGAAATTTTCTTTGAATAGTAAAATGAGATGAAACATTGATTTGTTTAGTTTCAGTCACTATTAAATGTGAAATTAAAATTCTAGTTTGAATTCGACCTCAACTTTTATACACGGGTGTAAATTGCTTTTCAAGATAAAATTCGTATGTTATGTGTATGTGGAAAGGTTACTGCGGTACATTTATAAATCCATTATTAGAGCTCCTTATAGAGGAGCTTTGCTAATCTGAATTAATTCCTATTTATATGAATTAATGAAGTTAAATAATTCACAGATGCGCAACATTGTTACTTTATTCTGAAATCCGGAAGTTTCGTAGCACACTAATTAGCTTTAGATTCATGAAATCTCTGAGCGTTAGCCGTAGTATATTCATTAAAATTGGAACTTGCTCGTAGTTTTATCATCCCCGTGATGTCATGTAGCATCTGTCCAGATGTATCCTGATGTAAAAATATAAGGTGCGTATAATTTATCATATAATTTGTGTTTTTCTCTCCTAAATGTTTCAATGGCGCTGTACTTCCGGACAGAATCGCTCGTTGAAGCGCACAAGCAGTTTGAGACCTAGAAATAATTCAAGGGCATCAGGAGTTTGACCGAGAACCAACCTGAGATAGCAGTTTAATCTATTTACATTCTGAAATCTGATATATGAATTATGTCGCTTTTTCTGATGGTAATTAGACGCTATTTTGCCTAATTTAAACAAACTGCATTTAAAAGGAGACCAAAATTAACAGTTATAATCAAACTTTCTGTGAAACACTCACTTTTATGTCACTAAATTCGTTAGTTTCAGAGGATTGAATAATTCTCCAATAAATAAATACTTTTGGCTGAATTGCAATATGATACATGTAAATATTAAACATGGGGGCGGTGCTAAAAGAGCATGTTCAGTATTTAACTGCTCTGACAGCTGCTATGCATATGTGCACTTTAAAGGATGATTTTCATGAGTCATGGGGTGGGGGGTTATTACATAACTGCTCTGTGTGCAGGCAGGAGAGCAGCCTGCGGCTGACTAGTTGAAGATGAAGTCCAGGAGAACCAGACCTCTTGACGGAGGTTATGGCTGGGTGGTGGTCTTATCAGCCTTTTTCATCATGGGCCTCACAGGGGCTGTGCTCAAAAACTATGGCCATTTTTTCCTGGACATCCAGAGTCACTTTGGAGTTCTCACTAGCACTACCTCATGGGTGACCTCAACAACAATTGCCTTGTTTCACATTGGAGGTAAAGATGGTTGTCTATGTTAATTTATGTTCTAAATGCAAGTTGCTGTTCTTAAGAGCTTTTATTTACTTCCACAGCTCCAGCAGCCAGCGCTCTGACCTCATGGTTTTCTCAGAGAGTGGTTATTATAGTTGGAGGTCTGCTTTGTGCTTTGGGGATGATGCTGGCATCCCTGGACCTCAGTCTGCCTTGGCTCTACCTCACCATGGGCGTCCTGGAAGGTATTGCGCTTCATGCTGCACACACAAAAAAAGAAAACTTAAAGAAAAAACATTCCTGTTTGCGTGATGTTCTTTGTGTCTCACTGCAAACATTTCAGAGATAATTTATGGCATTTTAATCCCATGATGCTCATGTTTTTTTTGCTGATCATGTGAAAACTACCATGCCTCTAAGTGTTTGTAGTCTGCAGTTAGCAGAGGTGGTTAGAAACCAGTGTTTTAGGGTATTAGTCAGTATCTGCAAATCCACTGAAGATAGTGTTGACTATGAACACAATATCTTCGGGGGATAACTATGTGCACAAATCTGTGATGACTAAACTCCTTTTTTCCCCTTTTTCCTTTGAAGTGTACAAGAAAAAATTAAATCAGCGGACTGCAAATTTTAGACAAAAGGAAACAATGAGAGTTGAATTAGACAAAGAAAAAATATGGAAATGTGGGATAAATATCTTTACATGTTTAGAGTAAATATTTCCATCTTCTTTTCCAGGTACGGGCATTTCCTTCTCTTGGGTTTCTGCCATGAGCATGGTGAGTCACTACTTTGAGAGGTGGCGTCCCATCGCCTATGCTCTCGCCAGCTCAGGAGAGTGCGTCTTTGCCATGATCTTCAGTCCCCTGTTTAAGTGGCTCATTGAGATGTATACCTGGCAGGGGGCTTTGCTCATCATCGGAGGCCTTCAGTTGAATCTGTGTGTATGTGGTGCACTCATGAGACCTCTGGAGAAAACCCAAAGAACTCCACAAAACAGTAAAGAAAATCCAGAAAATGATACTGCTGCTCTCCCAAAGAGCAGGACGATCTTCCAGTGCTGCCTTCTGAGAAAACCGGATTTTCTTCTCTACATTCTCTTTGCGATCTTTGCAGCCGCAGGGTTTTTCCTGCCCACTCTGTTTCTTGTGCCCCTCGCCAACAGTTTAGGGATTGAGAAGTACTGGCCAGCCTTCATCCTGTCTGTGCTGGCGATCGCTGACCTGGCAGGGAGGTTGTTTTGTGGGTGGCTCGCCAACATGAAGCTTCTGAGGAACCTGCAGCTGCTCACCATCATCACCACTCTGCTGGGGGTGGTGCTGCTTCTGCTGCCCATCAGCCAGAACTACTGGGCCATCCTGGGCTTTGGTTTGCTCTATGGCTTCCTGTTTGGCTGCATGGTGGCCATTCATGTCACCTCCATTGTGGACATCGTGACCCTGGAGGGATTCGACAGTGGACTGGGGCTCTTTATGCTGTTCAGGAGCATCGGAGGCTTCATCGGTCCGCCTGCTGGAGGTGAGTAGTCAGTGTTGTGTTTATTTAGTATTATTTATAGGTCGGTGAACTGCTGCTGTTGTGGATGGACCATATATTTGCCACTCAAGCAGCAGAGCTTATAGATTTCTGTCCGTGCCATTGTCAGCAGATTCACATACTTTGACCCGACTTTCAGATGTTTAGGATAAACATTTGTGTTATTGACATGTTAAACTTTGATCCCTAAAGTCATACCTGGCATGTTCACCCCCTGAAGCCATAATGTAGAGTCTGAAATAGTTCCACTGACAGATACTACCTCTCTAATTAATCCCCCTCTTATGTTTTCTGTAAGTTTCAGCCGTATTCTTGGTTCATTTGTCTTGTTTTGGACTGGTTTACTTCATGAATTTATTGCTCTACTTTTTTTCTTTTATTCTTAATTTCTCTACAATTTAAGAATCTCATAATCTCAATGTGAAATTGACTTTAATGTAGTTCACGAGACAGATTAGATCATTTTCATGGTTTTAGATCTTTAGCTTGATGTGATTGCTGAACCTCGTGTCTAAGTCGATGTGACTGACTCACTGAGACACACAGACATAACTGTGTATGACAAACCTGATGTTGAGCCTTTTTCTGCTTTTACAGTTCTTGATGCTGTTAAATAGACTTTGACGGGGATAAAATTCACATGACAGTGTGTGTGAGGATCAAAAGTTGATCTTAAGTTGTAATTACCTTCAAGATTTCACTTCCTGTTAGAGTAATATTTTAGTTATCCCGTTCTAATTGTTCAAAGTGAAATACTGAATTTGGGTGTGTTGCAATTAAGACCGAAACGTTGTTTGTGAATTGGCATAATTACAGCTCCACTCCTTTCATTATAATAAAATAAAACAAAATTCCAGTTCCATGACTGATTTCATGATTCTGTGTGGAGGCAGCCAGTATGAACATACAGAGCTCTTTTATAAATGTCATTATCAAACTATGTGCACATGCACAAACTTGATTTATCCTCCGATTTGCACTTTCTCATTTGCATAAAAAACATATTTTGCAACACAATTAAATACACGTTAACAACAAAAAAGGTAGATTAAATTAGATACCCATTAGTGAAGTAGAGAAAAGGAAATGTGTTTGTTTTTGTGGTTGTAATCAGTCCCAAATAATCAGTCCCAAAAACAAGCCCAAAATTAATTTACAGAAAAATAAACAAAAATGATTAAAACTAGTAAAACATACAGAATTTGGAGAAAAAAAGATCCTGCTAAAACGCTTGAAGAACGTTTGGACAGTTTTATTGAGTGATGTTGGAGAAACGTTCTCTTTCCATGTTCTTCTTCATTTAAAAAATGGGACCTGATTATTGTCTTTAATCTTATTTAAATCTAAACTTTCATCTTTAAGTTCAGAAACTTTCAGTCGGTTTTTTGTGTCACTTAAAAGTTTCTCATTTTGATTTACTTCCTGATTAAAACTCAGTCTTTTGCTTCAGATCTTTTAAAGTTTTCAAGTCTGGTAGGCACAAGGTGGGATGCCACAAGTCATTGAATGTCTCATTACTGCAAAAAAAAAACGGTTTGAATATTTAATTGCCAGTGTTATTTTAGAAATAGAAAACTTCCTGTGCAAGGTATTCTGGGAGTTTTAACACTAGCGCTGCGCCTGCACATCTCTGTATCATTATCTGATTCTTGCAAGAATCTTGTTTACACTTTAGTACAAATGCCCGAGGGAAAGTGGATCTGACAGAACAGATTACAGCAGTCATTTTGTTGTGGTGTGTTTGTTTTTCACCTGCATGAAACCCGACAGTTGAATGAAAACACCTGATGCGTACAGATTTTTTTGTTTGGTTAACCTTGACCTCACGCAACAAAATGCTGTGACCTCGCTAATGTTGTTTTTGGTCACAAATGAAACATTGACTCAGTTTAAACTGTAATTTAACATCTTACTCATACTGAAGGATTCTGTAATCCTGTTCTAACTGGTGCCGTCGTGTTTGGGAAAAATACTTTTTTGCTGTTATTTGGCTACAGACCACCGGAATAGAAGGTGAATTTGTGCCCAAATTTCACATTTTGTTGGATCTTTCAGTCAAGTTGAGAGAAGCTTTAGGGTCTCTTAAAGGAAAAAAACATAACGAATTAGGTACCATCAAACCCCAAACAGATAATTTGTAGTAATTAGTACTGATCTGTAGTGTTCTATTATACTGTATATGTTCTTAGTGTTTGATCTTCATGTCTGATTTGTGTAAACAGCAACTTGTTCTAACTACTTCATTAGTTTAGCTGCTTTTTATTACAGTAAATGAAATTAATTATCTTCCACACCATCAGTATTTAGTTCTAAAATACCTTTAGAAGTACCAGCGAGGAGCTTTATGATGATCATTTCATTAGATAAAATTGCCATAAATCAGGTTTATTTTGTCACATTTCCATCTCAGATCATATCTTGTTTTTTTTCTGCTTCAGTCAGATTCTTACTGTCAGAGTGTTTGTAGCCTGCCGCAGCTTTCTGGTGCCTTGCTCATAGTTTCTGTCACAGACACTGTCTTGTTATTTAGAGCAGTGTTTCCCAACCCTGGTCCTCAAGGCACACTGTCCTGCATGTTTTAGATGTTTCCCTGCTCCAACACAGCTGAGTTAAATGAGCAAATTACAAATACAAAATAAATACAGATTCTTTGTGATTTATGAAAGAGGAGCGAGCAGACACTAATTTTAGAGTTTAAAGAACAAGTCAGACAGTTTTCTCTGTTTCTCTGCCAGTAAATCCCATGAAAGGATAAAACCAATGAGGCGTTCATTTATCAGAACATCGTGCTCTAAATCCAGTTGTTCCCAAAGAAACTGTCGATCTTAAACAAAAAGCACAGATAAAGATGTTATTTGTGGAATTCCCTCACTAGTTTTTACAGAAATAATTGAGAGGAACATTATAAACTACAGAGGCACTTTAATATATTTACCAGTTTTTTGTTTTTCTCAGTTTTATGATTTCCATGTTTCCTCTCATAGTAAATCTGACTGTACTGTTGGTTTTGGTGAAGTTTTTTGATCATAAATCAGCAGAATTGTTTACTGTTGTTGAGGTTACAACATCCCTGTAAGTAAACATGTCGATTGATTTAAACTCATGTGCTTTCAGGTATTCTGATAAAAGCCTACAAGGACTCCTAAAGTCCTGTTAGGAGGTGGTCAGGCTGCTCAGGTTTTATTTTATTCATTGTTCTGGTCTTCCCAAATTAATTTGTCTTTGCAATAGAATTTTTTTAAATAAACTGTATGGAAATATGTCACAAGAAATTTAAGACTTGTACAACTTTACAGTCATTAAATATTTTTATA
Organism: Pachypanchax playfairii; assembly: GCA_006937955.1. NCBI lineage: Eukaryota > Metazoa > Chordata > Actinopteri > Cyprinodontiformes > Aplocheilidae > Pachypanchax > Pachypanchax playfairii. Next base: position 212,985 of record SSNP01000099.1, read on the forward strand.
CACCAGCTGTAATCCAGTTCTTCTTCATTGGATTTATTTTGTTTTCAGATTACTTGTTTTTTGTGGGGGTGAAGGAGACGTTGTGGGAACCTGACACCAGGATGTGAACGTCTGTAGTGTGGTATGTGCTGTGCATAATGTTTAAAGAGGAGTTATGCAACCAGCTCAGCAAACTTCAAGTCAAGACTTTGTCCTCACTCAGTTTATCAAAGAAATATTCATTTGCATGCTAAATGGTTTTTTTTTTCATCTTCTCGTCAAAGTTTCTTCAGTTTCTCAAATATGAATCATGGTTTTCTTAGTAATCTTTTGAGCTGTTGTTCTGACAAACTAAATAACTAACACATGCCTAATTATTGTTCTGTAAAATTAACAAATACATTTTTCATTATTTAAGTTTCCAGTCTTACTTTATAACTCAATAATGTTACATTTTCCTCTAAAAGGATAAAAACCTTCTGCATCAAATTCTGAGAATTGTTTCTGCCCTCTGGTGGAAGATCTAAGTACTACAAGTAGTAAATCAATTTTATTATAGTATTATTATTTATACAATAAATTACAGCTGTCATTCTGTTTTTGTTAGCTCATAAACAGTTCCATTAAAAATATATATTTTATTGCCAAGCTTTAAAGGCCTAATAGCATGTCTAAAAATGTGAAAACTATGGATCTTAATTTTGTTTTTTCTGTATAATCACATAATCTGTGCTGTATTTAATGACACGAGACAAAAGAAAAAGCAAATCCATACAATTTTTTAAACTAATCTGATCCTGTTTACACCACAGAGCTGGAAACTTGAAGCAGGGTGGAAACTCAACCTGTGCTGTCCATCTAAATCAGTTCAGCTCGTATGGTGGAAGATGGTCACATGATGCAGCAGCTGCAGAAATGTTAAATGCAGTGATTTAAAAATCAGTTGTATCTGCTGTAAACACTTTTTTGCCTTCATTCCCTTTGAGATTATATATATATATATAAATAAATAACACACACACACTGCGCTTATAACTGATCACATCTCTGCATTTTCTCAAAATCTTTAGGAATGTGCCACAAATGATCGACTTCCCAATCCTCCACTTTTAATGTTTGATTTTTTTTTTTACCCGATCCTCTGATGGTTGCATTTTTCTCATTTATATTTGATCATTTATTCCATATTTGGAAACTAATTCTTACAAGGGTCTAAAAAGGAGACAAGATGGCAGTTAGCTGTTTCAGTGTGACCTGTTACATGTGATATGTTGTACAGGATGAGCTCACCAGGTGGCAGTGTTCCATAATCTTTTATCTTCAGCTCATCTCAAAACATAAACACTTTTTAAGACAAACACATTTAATACAGCCATTTTTGTCAACATAGAAAACTATTTAGATTAGAAAATGATTCTTTCAAATTAGCACTATTTTTTTAATCCACAACACATTAAAAAGAGATTCAGATAACAGATGCTTATTAACAAAAAACCTACAAGTACTTCAACATTTTTAGGAATCTGGGGGTAAAAGGAAAACAAAGGCAGTTATCTTACAGAAAACAGGCACAGAGGGCGTTTCTTATTGAAGCTGGGAGTGAAGAGCATTTCAAAGTTTGTCATGAAGCAGTTTGTGGGTGCAGGAAAGGGAAAGAGAGAAGCTGCACCATTTGGTCCATTTCAATACTTCAAGTTGTGGTGAGACCTGGTCTGTTCCTGGTGAATCAGACAGAGCTCAGTCCCAATGTCCACCTCTCAGACCAGGCCACGGCTAACTGAGTGCTAACACTTAACATCATTTTGAAAAAGTTCTAGCTGATACACTGAGTTCACAGGTGTTCAAAGTCTCTGAGGTTTTAGTGCTTTGAGTTCAGGTTGGACATTGGGACAGAGCTACAAGAGTCTACGAGGAGGCTCTCTTCTCCTCGTATGGGGACTCGTAGACCTCCATGGGTGGGCAAGTGCACACGAGGTTCTGGTCTCCATAGATGTCATCAATCCTCGAGATGGTCGGCCAGAATTTGGTTTCTGGTCTTATGAAGGGCTGCAAGGTAAGAAAAACAACAATGTTGTTTGGTTTATTGTTACTGATTCAACAAACAGTAAAATTCACTTTGAATTTTCCAGTTTTGTCTTAAAAATATTTAACTGAAAGTCAACCGCAGAGAATCCATACTTTGAGCTTGTTACTGTCAAAAAACAGGTTGTATTTAGTCTAATAAAACCATCATCATGTCAGACTTGTTCCTAAATCTTATGTTTTATTGCTGTTGGTGAGTAAATATAAAGAAAATGTGACACTTCTTATTTTTTGCCACTAGATGGAGCCAAACTCAATAGAATCCAAAAAGTTTTAGCTCTGACTACTAAACTCAAATACTGTCTTGCAGTTTGAGTTCTGTGTGAGCAGAAAGAAAAGAGTTGTTGGTTTGATTCCCAGCTGCTGACTATTGTGTTGGATGAGGACACTCACCAGAGGGAACGCAGCGTACTCTCTGGGATACGGTCTGTCCCAGTTTGAAGAGGAGACACATGCCAGTGAGTGAGGAGCCATCTGCACAAAAAAAAAAAAAAAAACCCACAAGAATTAGGACTACAGACAAAATGCTGTGTGCTACATATGAACGCTTCCCATATCAGGTTCTGTAATGACTCCTTTCATCTCATCCAAATCGAGCTGGCGTTGTACCTTGAGAGGGTTGATGCGAGAGTCCATGCGTCCCTCCTCGATGTCTGCGATCTCCTGTCGGATTCCTAGCAGGGCGTCACAGAAGCGGTCCATCTCGGCCTTGTCCTCCGACTCCGTGGGTTCAATCATGAGAGTACCAGCCACCGGCCATGACATGGTGGGCGCATGAAAACCTGCATGTCATAAAAAAAACGTATATTTTGAAGCAAATGTCTTTTTTTTTTTTTTTTACGGATTAGGATTAGTGTGTTTAATCCAGCCTACCATAATCCTGCAGCCTCTTGGCTACATCAACCGCTTCGATGTTGGCAGTCTTCTTAAAAGGCCTCACGTCCAAAATAAACTCATGAGCCACAAAACCTTCCCAAACAGAAGCAGATTTATAACCTCAGATTTCTGCCTGTAAATGCAGATATTTATTTGTAGAAACAAGATTTTACCTTTTCTGCCTCTGAAGAGAACTTTATAGTGACCTTCCAGCCTCTTGGCCATGTAGTTAGCGTTGAGGATGGCCACTTCTGTAGCGTGAGTCAGACCCCTTGATCCCATCATCTAAACAACAACACAGCAGGCAGAGGGTTTGTTATGAAGTAAAGCACGTCATAAATTATATTTAAAGTGAAGTGAAACAGTTTAAAGGTTATTTCATCTTGAATAATCCCACATCCACTCAGCATGTCTGTGTGTTTGGGTCAGAATTTAGCTGAAATTCCTTCCTAATCTGAGTGTGACTGTGTGACCTTGATGTAGGCCCACGAGATCGGCAGGATGGCGCTGGAGCCCCACGGAGCGGCGCTGATGGTTCCCAGCGAGCTGCTGCTGTTCACCGACTGGATGGGGACCACCGGGTGGCTCGGCAGGAACGGGGCAAGGTGGGCCTTCCTAATGAGGACAACACACGGTCAGTGTTTAGGATTTAATCACCTCCACAGCTAATTAAACTCCGGGTTCAAACTCGCTGCTTGTGTTGTGACTCACACTCCGATGGGCCCCATGCCGGGTCCTCCTCCACCATGAGGGATGCAGAAGGTTTTGTGCAGGTTCAGGTGAGATACATCTGAACCATAATCTCCAGGACGACACAAACCCACCTAAAGCACAGCAAGAGAACAACTTCAAACAAGCTTTTGTGTCACTCACTGGATTCTATCTGCATTTCCTCCATTTTCTTCTTTTTTTAATCTTTATTTGGCGTTCTTCAGTTGCTGCAGTACATAATGCCAAAAAGTGGTATTTTTCTCCTTTTGAAGGTGAAGAGGTTATGAAAGTTATGCATGTGTTTTCCTGTTTTTACAGTTTTCAGAGTTTATTCCCTCAAACAAACGGCATGAATCTCTGCTCACCTGAGCGTTCATGTTGGCTCCATCCAGGTACACCTGGCCACCGTTATGATGAATCAGATCACACACGTCTCTGATATTCTCCTCAAAGACACCAAACGTAGATGGATATGTGATCATTATGGCTGCCAGGCTCGCCTTGTGTTTATCCACCTGAAAGAGAAACAATATGAATGAAAAACTGAAAACTTGCTGCTTTGATGGAAGAAACAAAGAAGGTGAGAAAGCTCGAGAATAAATCGAAGATAATCTGAAGACGGATTCCAGCTGTTTTCTAACAAATCTCTCACCAGGGTCTTGAGGTGTGCCAGGTCGATGTTGCCATCTTTGTCCACCTCCACCACCTGAACCTTCATGCCCGCCATCTGAGCGCTAGCTGGGTTGGTGCCGTGTGCAGATTTGGGGATCATACAAACCTGGAGCAAGAGGTAAACCATCAGTGCTGCAAGACAGATTCAAAGTAAACACCAAGAACATGTAGCAGTCTTTTAGATCATTTGGAGTTACTGTAGCTGAATGTTCTGGTTCTCCAGGAAAAGTTTTGACCAACAGAGTTTTTTCAGAACTCAGTATAAGAAAGATGAAAACTAGAATGAAAATCTTGCTTTGTGTATAAAAAGGAAACATAAATAAACTCATTCAGTTCTAAACCAGTTAAAAAGTGTCAGCAGGCTGAATTTTGTTTTAGACTTTCAGAGACTTAATGTTGAGAAATCCTGCAGCTTGTTTTGAACAGTTGCCCCTGGTACTAATGAGTAACCTGCCTGCTGGACACTAATTGATTTTATCCCTTATTAGGACGACACGTCTGGCATTTTGCAACCTGGTCACAAGGGAAACAAGGGACATTTAGAACTTTGGGTCGTCTGACTGACTGTGAAAGTCTTAAAAACATCCAAATATGGAATCTTAAAAGTGGGTAGCCTATGGTTGGATCCGACGGCTTTCAGCCCCTCTGTTTGCACAGTTTGGACCTTGACTGTTACCAGGGATCAACCCACTATCTGAGATTATAAGAAAGCTATTGAGAAAAATCCTTGAGTCAGCCGTTCTTTAATCTGAGGCAGCGTCTTATCTGCCCTTGTCCTGTCTGTAGCCAATCAGCATGTCGGGATACGGAAGGCATTTTCAACATTATACCTAAAATAAGTTCCTCTGTGATGTCAAAGTGACCCGCTGAAGCAGCAAACAATAAATCCAACATGAAAGGACTCTGCTTGTCCTGCATTAACCTCTCAGCAGAGATCAAGAAGTCTAAAAATAGTGACCGCGTGCAAGTTTATATCTATTGTCACTTCGGTGCTTCTGATTTAAATATGGCTCACAATCTTACTGTAAAACAGCTGATTTACTTTTACTTCTGTTGATTACAGAAACCAGCAGCCAGACGGATCACAGTTTCTGAGTAGAGACAGAGACTCTGTTTCACGGTTCCATCAAGCACGTTCCCACTTGTTTAATAATTTTATTTACAGACTCAAACAGAGGCAGGACACACGGGGTTGTCATCAGGAGTGTAATTATTACTGTCGACTTACACTTCTCATACTCTCTCCCTTTGAGTTCAGGTAGGCTTTTATAGCAGCCAGGCCAGCGTATTCTCCCTGAGCACCACTGAAAGAAACAAGACAAATACACAACGGTCACACATCCTTACTGAACCGCGTCAAAGTCCAAAGACCGGTCTGAAGTAAGAAAACAGCAGCGACAGACGGGATGAAAAGCTGGTTGTGTGATAACCCTCTTAGCCAACGCAGCTGATAACAGTCGAGCTGGGTGTGGATTTTATCAGGTGAAATCTGAAAACGCATAAAGATTTTGGTGTCTAACATTTCACTAATTAACAGTGAATGAAATGTGAAAACCAATCAGAACACTTCCTTCTTCTTCCCTCATCAGAACCCAAAGTTATTCATGTATGATGAATTAATGATAAAGTCCCTAAACACGTACATGTAAATCTTTCCTGTGCTTTGAAATCATTTACTTTCTTTATATAAACTGTAGGACAATTTGCTGATAATCGTTTCAGCGCATCCTTTTATCCAAAAATTCTTAGAAGTCAAAAACAATCTTCAAACTGTAGCAAAGTTAAAAAACAGAATGTTGTCAGAATTAGATATTGAATCTATTTAAAAAGGGCGAAGTGCGTTAAACAGAACTTCTGACATCCAATATTTACACACATTCTTATCCCTTCTATAAAGATTTGTTTAGAAGTTGATGCTTTTTTTTTTTTTAAACTCCTCAGGAACCAAATCCTGAACAAACTCAGTTATTAATAGATTCACTGAAATCCCAACCTGTCCTGCAGGTAAACAAGTGTTTGAATCAAACTGGTAGTGTTTCAGTATATCTGGATCTGCAGTGCATCACCTGTTGGGCTGGAAGGAGATCTTGTCGTAGCCCGTCACCTCACAGAGATCCTTCTCCAGCTGTCTGAAAAGCTTCTGGTAACCTTCTGCCTGATCCAGAGGCACAAACGGATGGATGTTGCCAAATTCCCTCCAGGTGATGGGCTGGAGGAGGAAACAGAAGACTTCTCAGAAAACTGCTCTAATTGGCATGAAGAAAGTTTTCAGTACCAGAAGATAATTAATAGGTTTTTATGCTTTTATTAAATAAATCATGATAATTTTGGGGGGGAAACTCACCATAAGCTCTGATGAACTGTTTAGCTTCATGGTGCAGGAGCCCTACAGAAGAAAACAACCCTTTTAACCACATTATTCCAACATCATATTTCTTTGATTATATACATATTTAGGTCTTACTAACCAGAGGAATCATGCTGTGCACCAGAGAAATGTCCTTGTTCTCCAGACGCTTCATGTACCGAACAATATTGGTCTCAGAGTGGTAACTGAAGAGAAACAATATTTTTTTTTTTTTTTTTTTTAAAGATTTAAACCGTGTAAAGGATGGGGACAGACTGGTTTTCTCGAAGTCGGGATATCTCACTCCTGGTTATCTTTAAAAAAAAATGGGTATGAACTAAATGGCTGCAGTAAAGATAATAAGTTCCATTTTTAGATCAAATCTGTTAGTTTACATCAGCTGAAAAACTCTAACGACAGCAGAAAACTGTTAAATCAAAGTGCTGAATGAAATTCCAGATTTCACATTTACAAACTACCATAAGCTGTATTTTCATACAGGCAGCAGGATTTAATCTACAGTTTACAATTCTAAACCATTTAGAATTTTATGTATGTGATATAGTTATTGATATGTGCTGTAGAATAAAGTGGGAACCCACCTGTTGAACACCTGGTGTGTCAGGAACTTGCTCGTCCTTTTAAAAGGACTTCCCATGATCCCTTTCACGCGTTCACCCATCTTTTCTGCAATCAGCTCCTGCAAATTTCAAGTAAAAACTGAGTGATGGTCTACGGTCCATATGATTAGCAGTAATATATATTTTAGCATTTACGTACAGCTGAAGATTCACATCCAAAGACCCAAAGCAAGTCGTCCAAGTCCCTCTCAGTCACCGTCTCATCCAGAGAGACGCCCAGCTGATTGTAAGAGAAGCAGGAATATGAATAATTTAACCTTTAAAACAACAACTTTTTTTCCTTTAACTAATTCAAACAGAATATGACAAGATATGACACAAAAAACAGACTGAAGGTTAAAAAAAAATCTTTTTTATTACATCATGCCCAAAAAGCATTTTAATAAAATATCTGTGTCATCATTTACTCATAAAGCCAAACAGAGTCTGACATGGAGCAAAAAGAGAAGTTTCTCAGTTAAAAGGCAGTGAGGAATACTAATGAGTAACAAATCAGTGCCAACAACACGACAACCACCAAATTCCCTCTCATCTCACTCTGTGGGGTGAGAATTACTAAAAATAGAAACAAGATGCTTCTAGTGCAAAAACAAGGAGATAAATAATCTGACAGTGTTTTTAATTACCTCTAAAATAAGATACATAAATTTTTTTGACAAATTAGCTTTTAAAAAAAACTCTTATTTACCATTTCCTGTTTTTCCTCATTGTTTTCTACATATTGAGCAATAAAATATATGCTTTCAGTCTTATTTTTTTAACCCATTTCCAGGAGAATCCTGGAAGTAAAATGTTGTCCATCTTGTTACATTAACAAAGTCCCCAAACATGTTAATACTTGTAATTATAGTATCCCAGAGTTCCAGCTCAATGACTGAATCTGAATCAGCACGTTGATCCTTACCACTCCCTCAGAGAAGACTCGCAGGTTTATCTGCCTCTGCACGGCTCTCTCCAGGATGTCTTTGGCTGCGACGCTACAGTTTACCTTCAGCGTATCGAAGAACATGTCACTGTGCAGCCGGTGTCCCGCTCGCTTCAGACCTGAAACAAAGTGCAGGGGAAACTGTGTGTGTTTGAACCCGTAACATGTTGGTTTTCTTTTCATTTTAAATGAATTTCAGGTTTTTAATCACCAACACTGATGATCAGATGATACTTACATGAGTGGCAAAAAATAAATGTATTTTTGATCTGAGTGTTTACCTTCAGCGAGGATCAGAGCAGCGTTGTGTGTCCTCTCAGCGATGTGTTTAAGTCCCTGAGGACCGTGATACAGTGCATACATGGCAGCCATGTTGGCCAGCAGAGCCTAAATAAATAAAATAACAGCATTAGCCCCCCAGTACAAAGAAAATATTATTAAAGAATTTATATATATGGCCAATATTATAAATATTGATTTTTTTTTATTTCTTCTCACACTAAAACTTTAAAAGATGCTAGAATATTTGGTTTCCTGATTTTTTTAAATAAAAACAAAATTACACATCCTTACCTGTGCAGTGCAAATGTTGCTGGTTGCCTTGTCCCTCCGAATGTGTTGCTCTCTGGTCTGAAGTGCAAGACGATACACTTCCTTCCCAGCTGCATCCCTGAAACATTAAAAAAAATATATAATATCATCATCATCATCATATCTTCATCTCAGTATCTTTTAGCCCAGAACAAACTCTGAACTCACCTGGTAACGCCGACCATCCTCCCTGGCATCATTCGAACCAAGTTGTCTTTAACAGCAAAAAAGGCAGCGTGTGGACCACCGTAGCAGAGAGGAACCCCAAACCTCTGAGAGCTGCCCAGTGCAACATCAACGCCAAACTCTCCGGGGGGACGCAGCACGCAGAGGGCGAGCAGGTCGGTGGCACAACAAGCCATGGCCTGGACAGAGAAACACTGAATAAGGTCATTGTTTCTAAACCCTGTTCAGTTATAGAGATAACATATCTCATCGTACATCAATCTGCTTTGCATTTACAACTTAAACTGCATACGGGCCACGAAATGTGCATAAAATTATTTATATTATGAAACTAAAGTAGAAAACTTTGAGTTGCTCTGAAGAGTCTGATATTGAGAAGTAGATATATTTACAAAGAAAATAAGTCAAACATGTCGTCTTTCTTTTGTACATAATTTACACTTATAGAATCATCTAACTTCAAACTTGTTGTGCTTCTAGCTGCAGCTTTCAGAGAGTAAAGCTTTCTTACTCCTCCCTTGTGAGCGCGGTCCACCAGGGCAGTGAAGTCTTCCACTCTGCCATCAGTGTCTGGGTACTGAAAGAGAACGCCACTCACGTCCTTCTCACTGAAATCCATCTCATGAGGCAGCTTCAGGACAGTTTTCACACCAATGTAGCTGCAAAACAACATCAAACAGCTTGATATGACACCACAGGAAAAAATATGTTCAATTTTCTTTTCTATTTTATTGTTGCTCAGATATGAGTTGTTAGTAAAACCTACTTGGCTCTGGTCTGGACCACAGCAATGGTCTGAGGATGGCAGCGTGGGTCGATGTAAAAGGTTCGTCTTTTGTTCTGTCTGTGGAAAAACAAGACAAATAGTCATGTTTGTCCTCCTAAAAATTAGTTTATATACTGAGCACACTTTAGTTGTTTTTTTTCCTTAAAGATTCCACTTGTGCAAAATCAATAACATGTAAAACTTCTCAGAGACCAGATACCTGTGGCAGAGCTGCATGGCCTCAGCAGCAGCCGTTCCTTCATCAAGCAGAGACGCGTTGGACACAGGCATTCCTGTGATGTCACAGATCATGGTCTGATAATTGAGAAGAGACTCCAGCCGGCCCTGTGAGACCTCAGGCTGGTAAGGCGTGTACTGAGTAACCCTGAAGACAAAACTCACAATGAATCAGCTGAATGAGTCTGGACACAAGGACAAAAGGACAAAGTTGTTGTTAATCAAGGAAGCGAGACGGTTCAGTGGAATGCATTGTACTTCTGCTTGGGTCAATGAGACTCCAAAAAAAAAAAAAAAAACATGAGCAGGGATGGTTGAGTTGGAGCGGAGGAAAAGAAAATGTTCATCAAAAAGCTGAATCGTCTGTTCTCATGTGAGTCAAGTCACAAGGCCTCAGACTAAAGACACGTTACTCTGCATCACAGAAGTTAAACTCTTAATTAGTAAGATAAACTTAGAAATAACCATAATTGGATTTCTGTGACTGGATCACAAAACTTTCCCATTTCCGTAGGGTTTTTATGGTGAGGACACTCACCAGCCAGCATTCTCCAGCAGATTACGCTGGATGGGTGGTGGGACGGAGCAGTTGTAGTAACCCATCCCAATGTAAGACCTCCAAACTTTGTTCTTTGATGCGATCTTCTGCAGAGCCTCCAGAACCTCATTTTCACCTGAAAATAAGAAGAAAATGTTTTTGTTTTTATTATGTATATTTTTGATAAAACATCAGCAGGTTTTATCAGTTACAGACTGAAAATATTAAAAAAATGTGTTTTTGATCTTCAGATCAGATTATGGGATAAAGACAATAAGCTGGTAAAAATTCACTCAGAAGCAACAATTTACCAGTTAAAATCAGCCATTTTATTTCAGGTTTTACAGGAATTAAATTAAAATAAATAAATAAATTTTGACTCGTTATTAGAATTAGCGTAATCACAGTGTTTTAGACCAAACTGGAGAGATGAAGATAAATTAGGGTGAAAATCTGATCTGCATCCATAAATTCAGTGATAAATGTTGAAAAATAAGGTCATTCGAAAACAGACTGAGCACTTTCAGTAAATAATTCATCAGTAAAGGGAGAACGCAAATGCTTTGAAGCCAAACTGCTGTTTTATTCATGTTCACTGCAACACGTTTTAGTTCATCACACGCAGTAACCCTCCTCTAGCAAAAAACTAAACCCGTCAGGTTTCTTTCCTGATGTTCGGCCTCACGCTCTGATGCTGTCGGGTAGTTTCTGTCAGTTCACAACCAGCTTTGGATTTTTCTGGACTTCCTGGCTGCCTAGCAACTCCAAGGAATGGACAATACCGCCCGTCTGCACTGAGAGCTCTGACTGTCCGTGTCTGGAAAAGAAAGATACCTCTAGTTCTTGGTGTGGAGAGAGATCACAGCCAGTGTGTTAGTGGATATATACCGGTGCACAATGAGCTCTGCAAATTTTACAAAAAGATTTAACATTTAGTCAGTGATCTGGCTGTTTAGAGTGAGGCATTGGGTTTGTTTTGATGGTGCTGTTTGGAGGTCATTTCAGCAGTAAATACTGCTTTCCCATGGTCCCAGAGTTCTGCTGGGCAACAAAAAAGCCTGATTCAGGACCATCCAGGAGGTCTGTTATGAAAGAGAGAATCCCTCACTGGCTTTGCAAAGCGAAGCCCTTCAAAGCTGAACAAGCAGAAAAGCAGCACAGCCTCCAGTTTAGTCCTTCAGCATGGTTTGTTGCATTATAAAACCTGACAGGGTCAGGAGGGGCGCCACCAGGCCTGATCAGGGTGACCTGGGTCGTACTGAGAGCTGAACATGCCTCACAGTTCTCTTTAGCACCTTCTCGTAATAACTGCCAAACAACTTCAGAATCATACATTCATTGGATTTTGAATTATGCTCATTTTAAAAATAAAAACCGACTCAAATTACAGCCTCAAAATCTGATGAAACAGTCCAGTTACTGAAGCTAACAACATTTTATCATGTAGGAAGGAACTGATTTAACATCCCTTCACTCAGGATCACGAGTCTTATTAAATAATCACAACATGAATTCACCCTAAATCCTGGATTAAATGATCACGAGTCAAGCATATTTATAGCCCAAGTCATTGGGTACAAATTTGAAGTCTGATCTCTTTCATTAACATCTTAATTAACTCTTATTGATTGTTTCCCCACACCTTTTGTCAAAAACTGCTTCAGTTTTCTCGGTCTCAAATTAATCATTTTATTTACTTTATGCCCAATATTAAAAGCTGAAAGGAAACATTTTGTAACATCTACCTGAGATCTGTCATAGGCATTGTTCTTTTTAAATGACTGTAGCCCTGGTTAATAAATAAAAGGATCACATTTTCAGCTTATAATAAATTAATTATTAGCTGAAACACAGTATGATTAATGTGGAGTTGCTTCAGAGAGTTATTCCATATGAGAATCAAACAAACATCTGCCCAATTCTTCTTTTTGAGCTTCCGTACATCAGTGTTGAGTGGGAAAATAGTCTGTTTTCATATGCAAAAAGATATTTGCATATGAAAAAGGCCGTTTTTTCCATTTAGTCGTTAGTCATTCTGAAGAAGAAGAGGAGAATGACATATTAAACAAAGGTTGAAGCCTTTTATTTCATGTTTTGTGTCTTTCTGAGCTGCATTATGCTTTTTATTTATATCTTTCTATTGTAAGCAGTCCCCCAAAAACTTGATGAAACAGTCTGTATCTCATCCTGAAACATCCGAGTAAAAAAAGACAAAAAATAAATAAGAAAAAGCTCATCCATCAATCGAGGTCAGAAAAACGCCAAACAAACTGAAGTCACCTTATTAGGAACCCCCTCTGCTGTGATGTAATGTGAACGCTGCAACCAGATTAAACTGGACTTGGGACCGGAGCTCAAGGCTTAACTTTACACTCCAGTTGCCATCCTATGAGCATCGGCTTCCCATCAGGAGATTGGTGCTGCTCGCCGAGTTTCGCAAAAACAACTCCAAATATGTTCAAAGGAAGACTTAACAGGGGAGCGCGCTCCGCGGCGCACAATAGAGGTGCAACCTACATTTCAGCCACTCACTTGGCTTCATTTAACGCCCGTTAAAAGGAGGGAAGACCCAGCCGTTCACAATGACTGCAGCTGAATGGAATAAAGACCTTCGCCTTCAATTCTGATCCCTATATTTGCTTCGATCGAGCTTACAATGATTTTTATTTGTATTATTATGTGTCTGGAGTATGACTTTATGTTCTAACAGATGAAAATGAAGCCAAAACTTACAAATTGGATCATCCATCTTCAAACTCCTCTGAATTCGGATGGAGGCTGGAACTGTGTTTTCGATCAACTGGTCGACTGACTGTGAACAAAAGCATTTTAATAAAAATACACGAGAAACCGCGCAAACCGCCTCTCCATCTTCATTTCTTTTGTTACATGCGGATTATTTTATGCCGAAAGAGGGATTTGTCAAATAAATAGCTAATCTTACCTCAAGTCCCAGAATATCCAGCATTTCTCTCTTCTCCCTCTCACCTGGACCGATGTGCCTCTCTGCAAAATCATCGTGTCTGGGTAAAATCCTCTCTATCCGCCTGGATGAGGCGGCTGCAGACGTCCTGAGCGCCCGGGCTGTGGTTGTTAGGGACGCTGAGCTGTGTCGGATCCTGCTCTGAAGTTTCCAAACCACGGAGCGCTTATCGCTCAGATGCCTGCAAGGTGCGCTGGGATTCACCGACTTGGCCACCAGGACCCCCCAGGACTTGGCGCAGCTCTGCATCTCTAACTCTCTGCAAAACGAGTCCGCCGAACCCGGTGATGAGCTTCCCTCCACTGACTGTGCGGACAGATACTACCAACTCCTTCAAAGTGCTGAGTTTATACCAGTGCACGGTTCCACGAAACGGACCAATCAGCGCCGAGACGCTGCGTGACGTAGCGACGAGCCCCGGTAAAACAGCTGCTGAACTTTCTCACGTGCCAGCCCTCCATTGACCAAAAGAAGGAAAAAGGGAAATGCGGGCGTGCAGATGTCTTTTCTATAGCCAGTTTCAAAGTCTGAAGTCCTCCTGGACTTTGATCTGCTGATGTGTAAACGGTTTAATAATAGGACTGTAACTCGTTCCTCACCTGCTGAGATGGAAAAGATCTATTTCTATCTATCAGAAAACGATGATGGAGATCTCTCCATGCTTCCAGACGGATTTTCATCATAATGAACTGAAATTTGGAACCCTCTGTATAAGTTATTTTTCAGTTCCTCTGGTCGACTCATCACTTTCACCTCAGATTTAACCTTTATGGCAGGGGTGTCAAGCTCCAGGCCTCGAGGGCCACTATCCTGCATGTTTTAGATGTTTCCCTGCTTCAACACACCTGATTCAAATGAACAAGTCGTTAACAGGCTTCTGCAGAACTTATTGAAATGCAGAGGATTTGAATCAGGTGTGTTGAAACAGGGAAACATCTAAAACATGCAGGATAGTGGCCCTCGAGGCCTGACTTTGGGCACCCCTGCTTTATGGGCTCAGTTTCCCTCCAGAATGCCTACCGAGGAGGAGGAGCCTTATATTTGTCCCACAGCATGACACTTCCTCCACCATGTTTTACTGCAAGCCTTGTGTTCTTCTGCTTGGCTATTCATAAAAATACCAGACCTGGGGTTTATTCATCAGAAAGTTCATAAATATGACTATCCCTTTTAAAATACAGTTGATTTGTGTTGTTTTGTCCCTTATGCACTCATTGCAAATAACTGAATATTAAACATTTTGATCACTTTTAGTCGTTGTAATTGCTATGTCCTATAATAACAATATTTTTGTTGTATTTTATTGTCTTCAATAATGAGAAAAAAAGAAGTTAGAAGTTGTTCATTTCATCAATAAAGTAAATAGAGAAAGTTTCTGTTGTGAGGACGAACACATTCAGTCTTTAAAAAAAACAAGAACATGATCATATGTAAGAATGACTCTTTTGTAAAAAGTATCAAAGAAGTTACTGTCAACAATATTGGAGTATTTAAGTTCTGGAATGTACTTGTTTATTTAATTGATTGATTGACTGATATATTGACGTAGTCATTTTTGTGAGAAATTCACAACAAAAATGCACAAACATATTTTTTTAGACTTTTTTCTGGTACTGACATGTAGTTTTAAAGTCAACATGGGAATTTACGGAGGAATAGACACGAGCTCCTCTTCATCACATCAAACATCAGCTTTTGAGGAACTGGTATTTGCCTGTGGGAAGTTTTGAAAGCCACAGTTGGTAGTTTTGTTTTATAGCTGCTTCCAACATGAGTCAGCGCTGATGAATTCAGGTCAGGAACAAAACGTGTTCACAAGCAGAGCGCTGACACATATTGCAGATATTTGCGCACGTTGGGAAAATCTTTCATGTTAAATTGACGCCCACGCTCATGCAGATGCTTTCATTACAAATCAACAAGGTATAAACAGCACTTTTTATTTGACACCCTTTTTGGCGCTTCTTGGTGCCTCACAGGTCCCACCTGCTCTCCATGTGTTAAACAACCAAAGTTTAATCAGGGACAACTTACGTTAAAGAGGCCATTTCATAAAAATTTCAGGACTTTGTGGTTATTTCTTAAGTATTAACCAGTAATTTGAAACATTTTATATCTAAAAAACGTCAGGAAACACTTATTAACAGACCTTTCAATCTGTCTGTGTTAAAATTCGGGTGGTTCCGGCTCCTTCCGTCAGGCAGCTCGTTCATATTCATTATTCGAATTTGCTGGACTCAGATTGGCTAACAAACTAGCCTATGAGAGCAAAGTATACTGTTTCCTGCCCCGCTGCACATGGCAACGTCAGACGTCGTGTCTTCCTGTTTGCTACGTCTTATGCTACAGCTTTTAGCCAGCAACATGCTAGGCGTGGTTTCAACTGCGGGAGCTGATGAATACTAACGAACAAAGGAGTTGTGACGAAACAGATACAGGCCATTCAGACTCGGGAGAACTCGGGTGTTATCGCCACCTGCGTAGTTTGAGAGATTAAAACTGAAAGAGAAGTTGTTGACCTGTTTTCACAGTCACTATGAAGGTAAGAACACCTGTGGAGCTAAAATATTCAACAGAAACCTCAGAAGAACTGTTTTTAATGGAAGGGCCTCTTTAATGTTTACTGTTTACACTGTAGAAAAGGATTCATGTTGCTGTTTATCTTAATTTGTTCATCTTGCTGTATTGATTGCTGACATGCTGAACATCCTGTTGACTAAAAATTGTGATTATTAACAGTTAAATGGAAACAAACACAAAAGGAACAGGGATTTTAACCTACAAGAAGAATTCTGATTTGATTTAGAACAATGAAAAATAAATACTCAAGTGAAAAAAGGACAAACACAGACAGACATGTTTCCCTTTCACCTTTCAACAGCAAGTCATAATTAAAAAAAATAGAGAATAAAAATAAAAAGGAAATCCTGTTTTAATGCAGACAAGACATGAAACAGGAAATGGACAGTTTTTTTGTCTGAGATCAGTGGATTTATTGTATTTTTTTTATCTTAAAATTCTGATTCTGGAGTTATAAAATCAACCATTTACCCGTTTTAAAGTTTATAAAGGAAATAAATAAATAAATGTGCTCACACCAAACTCATTCCACGCCACGAATTACCTTCTCACTCGTTAGTTCTCGTCATTTTGTACCTCAGTCTCTCTTGATTCCTTCCACAAATTACCAGCAACAATCCCTAAAAATAACAACAATCCAAGGTTTCTGTTGGAGATAAATTGTTTCCAGCAGTCTTCTGCTTTGTTGATGTCCACTGTGTAAATCTGTTAGAGAAGAACATACAGAAAAATGTAAACTGAATTTAGATAATGTCCCATGTTAGAAATATAAACCTACAGAATGAATAAAAACATTGATAGTTCTTCACCTGATGCGCTAAGTGAACGGACACAACAGCCAGAGCAGCGTAGTACGGAAGAGTCTGCTCAGCATTGACGCCGGCGGCGATCAGTCCGGACATCATGGCTGCAGTGAAACCGCTAAGCCAAAATTTGGTTTGTTCCTGGAACTTCAGTGCAGTGGATTTGACTCCAACCTTAATGTCATCCTCTTTATCCTGAATAAAACAAATTAAATTAAGTTTTAAAGTTCACAGGAAAAAAAAATACCCTACAATTTTAAAGTGAAATCAGATCCACCGAGTTGTTTCCGCCACCTGATGAGCGTAAATTGTGTCATATATCAGCGTCCACATCACTCCTGAGAAATACAGCGGGAGGCACACGGACCAATCACACGAGCCCTTCACGGCAGCCCAGCCGAGCAGAGCGCCCCAGTTAAAGGTGAGTCCTGAAGAGAAACACATGAGAACTACTTTAGCTGCACTGATGGAGAGAATCAGATGGATTATCTTTATCCAGCACGTACCCAACACAAGCTGTGGCCAGTAAGTGACTCTTTTCATCAGTGGGTAAGTGATGACAAGAGATAAAGACGATGCGCCAAGAGCAATACTGTCAACAACATAATGTTTTATATGAATTATCAGCTCCATCAAGATCCTCTATTATTAAAAATGTAATTAAAATGAAGTGAAAGCAAAACAAATCTGCTGATAAGATGAGAACACGCTGCTTACGGTTACCTGTAATAATTAAGACACAAAAGAACCCCGAGCGCGAGAGAGAGCTGTCCTCCAAGAAAGACTAGCGCCTGCATTCGGGAAACCTCTCCTGCTGCGATTGGCCGAGAGGCCGTCCGAGCTACCTGCACAAAACCATCGAAGCTCCCGTCAGACGATGTGGAATGAATGATACAAACACGAGACACTCTTTTGTTTTTGACAATGTGCCTGAGTGCAGAGCTGCATACAGCATTTTGGATTATTTGATTAAACTCTTTTGTAAGATTAAAATAAAATAAAGGATTTAATTTTCTCATTTATTTACAGTTTACTGAAAAAACATCTAAAATTTGTGCTTCCAGTTTAGAAACAATAAAATCAAATGTAAAAATGACCTCACGCTTCAGGAAAGGCTTGATTTTTACTACTAATTAATACTTTATCACCTAAATATGTAATTTACACCCAGCTTTTATGTTATAAAACAGCATGTTAGTCTGACATACTTGTTTGTCGAAGTCTTTATCCCACATGTCGTTGATGGTGCAGCCAGCACCCCTCATCAGCAGAGCGCCTGTACCGAACAGGGCGAGCATCCCCAGATCCGGCAGACATCCTGGTTCTGCAGCCAGAGCAATGCTCCACGTACAAGGAAGGTACAGCAGCCATGTTCCTGCAAAACAAAACAAAAACATTAGGTAATACAAGTAGTTTTACTAAACTAAACTGTCAGGTTTGATTTAATAATTGAGTTCAGTCGAGTCCAATATACAGTCTATAAAAACTTTGAAAGAGTAAATGTAAAGTTACACGTTTCCCTGATTATTTAAATAAAAGAAAATGACTTAAATTTGAGCAAAAATTGAGCTGAAAATCAAGTTGTTCTTGTTACTCGAGAACTCTTTTATAATAAGGAGCCAATATTTTATTTATTTATTCCTTTACTTCAAACCATCACCATGTTTACAAAGAATATTTATATTTTGTCATATGTTTGAAAAGGAGACAGCAGAAACAGAAACGTATTTATGCCAACCTCAATCCCAAAATACAAAATACCACAAGATCTTATGTATTGAAGGCGACATGACAAATATTCACAAACAAAAGTCCCTTCTATGACAGTGTTATCACTTCTCTGGGATAAAATATTGTTCTTCGCCTTCATATTTATATAGAATTTGTGTTTTTATTGGTTAAATAAACTGATGTTTGGTTTTGCTTTCTTTTAATTCGTCAGATAAACTGGTACATAATTTAACCCTTGATATTGAAATACACAGAATTTATTTAGTTTTTAAACAATAAATAATGTATTTTCCTTTTCTGTCTTAAACTAAACCCCTTTGTGATCACCTCAAAAACCTCCACACCAGATGAGACAATATTTATATTATCCACAAACATCACAAACTGTAATATTTTAATACATTGCATGTGTCATTTACGTACATTAAAATGGCTGAGCTAAAACAAGCGATTCAGGTTTTTAGACAGATAGAAAGTGAACGCACAGACCGATGGGTTTGTCCAGCCTCATCAGTCGGAGATATGGTTGAACGCGATGAGGTGCAGAATTTACAACAGAAGCAGCTGAAAGGCTGAAAGACCTTCCTCGACTGAGCTGCGTTTCTGTTAGTCTAACAGATGTGAAGGCTGGACTGTAGCTGCACAATCTGTTTAACATAACGAATCCAACCGTACTTCTCTGGGCTTCTTTCCGGAGGAAGAAGTTTGGATAAGTCTTAATCCTCCTCAGGACGTTCAGAGTGAAACTCTTGGTCAGCTTGTTGCAGAACATGGCGATTCAACTCAGCATTTCTGCTTTTTATAATAAAAAGTCCCACTGCAGCGACAAATAAGACGCTGGTCTCCTCAATCACGGGGGAGATTCTTCCCTGTTGTGGTCCGTTCAGTGTTACCGCTCCGGAGGAAACAACAACTGTAGGCGGAACCATTACATGTAAAATATTTGAAAAAATAAATAAACAAATTAATAAATGTACACAATTCATAGGACTAATTCTAGTCTTTATAAGGTTGCATTTAATCTTTATAGAACATAATATAAACTGATCTTAAAACAGTCCAAAAGGCTTTTACAAACATTATTATATATATATTTGCATTTTATAACAGTGTATCATGCCAGGTGCTATTTGTTTCCCAATATATTTATCTATTTTTACATATTTATGTCTCAGTCACTAACAGAATCTATGTGAACAATGTTCAGACGGGAGTCAAACATTTTCAATATAAAACTAAAAATGTAAAAAAATAACAATAAAAATTATTTCTAGCAAACGAAACCTGTGTGACATGTTCAGGAAGAATGAAAAGGTTGAGTGGTGCATTTATTTTTACACAGAAATAGGCAGAGGAACAAGATCAAGTAAAAATAAATCAAAAAAATAAATCACAGGAAACTACACTACAACAGCACTAACCACCATCTCTACCACTAATAATAAAAATAATAGTATAGAATATTTAGGGAGAAAAAGTACTAAAGTAAACCCAACAGGAATATTTAAAACTAAACATCTACACTTAGCTTTAATAAAAAGGAAAGAGACACATTTAGGGAATTTCCGTTCATTTTACTCGGAGATTTTTTTTGAAGAAGAACTTTACCACACTGAAGGTGGCAGCATTTGCTAGTGGAGTCGAGTCCGACTGCAGATGACATTCTCATGACCCGCTCTTTTCAGGTCCACCACTCTGATGCCTCTTCGTGGTGACGCATGATTTCTACTCGCTTTTACAGGAGATAGGAAATTATAGTCATCACCAGCCCGAAATTGTGTTCTGTATTATACAAAACCTTAACTCAGATATAATAATGATCTAATTCTTCGTCGTTGAAGCTTTAACACGCAACCAGACCGTTTCCTCTTTACGCATGCGTGAACCTCGAACTGGCGGGATGGGACTGAGGCTCGTTGGTGCGTTGGGGCATCAGAGTGGCGTTTGGTCTACGTCGCCGCTGATAGTGAAACGGCCGCAAACCTGAAATGAAGAAGACGAAGAAGAAGGAGGAGGAAAAGACACCTCGCACCCGCGGGAAAAATGGCGGAAACGTATGGTGTGTTCGTGATAAAAACAACCCAGACCTTCGCGTCTTAGGCCTTGTCTTTGTGTTTGACTCCGTGCGTGAGTACATGATCTGTGCAACGCCTGTTTATTGACATCTTCACGTTGTTTGTTAAAGTTTTGTTGTTATTTTACTTACAGTCGTTCTTCGCCTCTTTTCTGTTTAACTTGCTGCACATAAAGTTTAATAAATAGGTTCGTTTTTGCGGAGCAACATATTTTTTTTTAATGCTTGAAGTTCGTTTTGTCGTTATATCTCTTGCTTAGTTACTACTTTAGAAAACAACTAGTAACCAAGTAGTTATTGAGTAGCTTTTTTAATTAGAAAAGTGTTTTACATCCAACTCTTAAGACACTGAACTGGAATGTATGATGCTAAGAAGTGGCTTTTTTGTCTTTTGTGGACATCATTCAGCAAGTGAAGCTGCATTTTAAGCATCATGTGTTTCTTTTAATCATCAGATTTAATCCAGTTTGATATCCTGAAGAGAAGAAGAACCCAGTAATCAAGCAGTCACTCGAGAATCCCAGGTCATGTCATACCAATGTTTTCAATGTCAACTGATCTTCAAATCCAAGGTCTTCCTTTTTGAGCATCTCAACAAAGTTCATTGTTTAGATGTAGCTAATGCTCTGAGAGGCGCTGGCTTGAAATATGCCGAGAGTAACAGAGGCAACACAGACAACAGAAACAGCAGAAGCTCAGGGAAAACCTTCAAATGCCAGTTCTGTAATTTTACAACTTCCAATCAGGATCATTTAACCAAACATGAGAAACAATGTCATGAAAAAGAAAAGCCAGACTTGACGGGGACTGTGATCAGTTCTGAAACCCCAGGCATCCAAATACTTAATGTTTCAACCAATCAGTGCATTAAAGCAGAGGAGGATCCCCCGTTTCCTCCCGATCTGTCTACCTCAAGCTTTAAATATGCACCCATCACATCAAAGGATCTCAAAACCTACAAGAGGCCATCGCAAACCATCAGCAAGTACTTCGCAGCACCTTCTGGGTCAAATGAGAACCCGCTTACAAAATTAGCTGATGGTACCAAAGAAACCCTAATAGAGGATGAAACTCCCTCCAGTTCCAGCGGTGTGTTTGAAGTCACTGCTAAGTCTTTGATTGATATGTCCAGTTCTACATCGTATGACCACCTTTTGATCTCTGACCTCAGAGCACCCAAATATAAGGACCATTGCAAAGTAGAGGTTCATATGAATGTTGGTAGGAGGGACACAAAGGAAAGTTTGGAAGGTCCTCCAGCTAAAAAAGCAAAATCAGGAAAAGTAAAAACAGTTGTTTCAGAAAGAGAAAATGCCAACAAACAATCTCCAGATTTTACATTTGAAGTCAGTGATGAAGAAATGGAAAGGAACGTTATTCTTGAAAAAGATTCTCCAAACCCCAAAGTTTACTTCTGTAAGCAATGTGACTTTAGTGACGGGAGCTTCAAACGCATCATATCTCATTATCAGAATGACCACCCATATGTCAGGTGTAACGCCAACTATATTCAGAGCGTAAATGATCAGAGCGCATCCTTTCGCTGCCTTGAGTGTCCAGTCGAGTTTTCAAGTGCAGTTGACCTCAAATGGCACTACGCAGAAAAACACCCAGAGGCTCCAGATGTGTTCAAGATGAAATTAAATGAGCTCAACTTGATATTTAAATGTTTTTCATGTCCATTCACCAGCAACACGTTAAAGGCTTTGAGAGAGCATTACAAGGAGCGGCATCCGACTTGTCAAGTGGGCAATTCTTTGTTTTTCTGTCAATACTCTGTGAGCAAAAGCCAAGAGGAATCACCTCTCACTGAAACTCATACAAGGGTGACAAGTCCAGAAAAATCCAGCATATCATCTCCCGAGAGGGGCAGTACACCTGGCAAAGATGTAAAATATACGCCGTTGCCACAGGATCCCACCTCCAACAAACCAGAGGTGGCCAAGTATAAATGCATCCGGTGTGAGTTTATGCACAAGTCAGTTGCTGTTATGCACATTCACTACAAGAAGGAACACCCGAATGACAGCGTGAAATCAAAAAGTTCAGGACTAAAGGAAAGTGAGGAGTATCCATGCAACAAGTGTTCTTTTAAAAGCAACTCCAAGTCAGATCTTACACGCCATTTCAGTGAATCTCATCCTTCACCTGCAAAAGACAACAGCCTGGATCCCTTGAGCGACAGGGTGAGCACAAAAACACCAGAGGTGACCATGTATAGATGCATCAAATGTACGTTTATGCATAAATCAGCTGTTGTTATGCATGTTCACTATAAAAAAACCCACCCTGAAAAAATAGTTACAATAGATAGAATCAAGCAGCTAGCCTGCGACACGTTACCGGTGTCCAAGTCTTCTCAGAAAGCAGAAGACAGGCATGAGGAGTCTCATCACAAGTTCACAGCAGTTATGCCCAAACAAACATCTGGAACATCCAAGCTTGTGAAATCTGTGCAGGATGAAACCCCAACAAAGAGATCTCCTAAAAGAAGAGAGACCACTGCATCGACTCTGTCTTCTAGTTCAGCTTTGGACACATACCACTGTCTGTTGTGCAGTTACAGAAGTCCCAGTATCAGAAGTGTTCTTAGCCATCATAATGCGAGCCATTCGAAGGATTCATCAATAAGTCAGCAGGAAATCATACAGCATAGTGTCGACATTAAAGAAAAGAAACGTGAAAAGAGCTCTGAAACAAGACTACGAGTTGAACTAAGCAGCAAAACCGAAGCTCAGTCAGAAAAAGGTGGTTCTGTGAAAAAACACGATGATTACGCACGCGTAGAAAAGTTGTTCTACTGTCAGATTTGCAATTTTGGAAGTCCATCCCCATATGGAGTGCTTAACCATCAGTGCAAAATGCACCGTTTAATGAAACCCGTCATTGGTTCTGTTATTGAACACACAGCCTCAGTTCTTGCTAAAATTAAAGAGTTGAAATCCCTCGGGACGAGCCCCCCCTCCTCTTCGTATCTACCTCTTCCAATCCTTAACAAAGGAGATGAAGAAAAGTTTTTCTGCAACTTATGCAACTACAGACACACAAGTCCGAACACAGTATGCAGTCATTACTCCAAAAAACATGGTGG
Organism: Pachypanchax playfairii; assembly: GCA_006937955.1. NCBI lineage: Eukaryota > Metazoa > Chordata > Actinopteri > Cyprinodontiformes > Aplocheilidae > Pachypanchax > Pachypanchax playfairii. The sequence continues at coordinate 236,798 of SSNP01000099.1, forward strand.
AAATTTGGATAGATCTTCTGAAATCTATGAGTATACCTCTATAGTTCTCCAACAGGTGCAGAAGTCTCCCCTGAAATCAGCTGGAAACCAGGAGCCAACGGGAGCCGATAAACTGACCCAAACCTCCTCGGGTTCGGTGGCACCGCCAGCCGAAAGCTCAGAAACAGAGAGAAGTCTGAAGTGCCACGTTTGTTCATACAAGACTCCGTACGTGTTTCTTTTGAAGTTGCATTTGCAGAAAACCCACAAGTCATATCGCAAAGTCTCCGAAATTTTAAGACAATGTTTTCGACAAGGGTCAATAAAAACAGGCTTCCACTGCGAGTGGTGTGTTTTCAGTCACACAAAAGCAAGAGTGGTTCATAGACACTATCAGAAACATCATACAGCGAGCGGAGCAAGTCTCGACTACGTACACAACATGTTATGTGTTGGTCCAACAAACAACAAACTGCTGCAGAAGAAGAAGAAATCTAAACTCAAGTCGACACATCAGGACGAAGAGTCTGATGGCAGTCCGACATCCCAAAGTTCAGGACAAAATGAAAGCAAGACTTTTCCATGCTCCACTTGTTCTTTCCAAAGTAGCTCGCAGTCGGGTCTCGCACGCCACTGCAAGGAATTTCATCCTTCATCGTCTAAAGTTAACAGCCGGGATCTGTCGAGTAACAACAAGACAAGTATAAAGAGTCAGCTGGAGGAGCTCAGTGAAATGCCCGGGGTGTTCGAATCTTTCCAAGTGCCTCTTGAAGATGCAGAAGAAGCAGCAGCACCTTCCTCAGAGTTTAAGTGCACTGTGTGCTTCGCCGCTTTTGACAGCCAACATGGTCTAAACGTTCACTGTGGATTAAAACACCTCAAGCTTATAGACACAGAGAAACAGGAAACACAAGTAAAAACCAAAATACGTGTGCATCTTTTTGTATGTCCGTATTGCAGCTACGTGAATACCAATTACCAAGGAATCCTCACTCACTGTCAGATGAAGCATCCTGCTCTCGACGCCCGAGCGAACAGCTATTATGTGGATCCAGAACATTTATACAATCGGGATGAATACGTGAGAAAACATGAGCTGGGTGAGATTTTAAAATTCAGTGGGTACATATGTAAAACCTGCTCACAAATCTGTGCATCACTGAATAAACTGGACAAGCACCGCGAGCAGGTGCATAATGAGACCGTACCAAACCGGCTCAAACCTGCTGCCAAACCATCAGCTGTCAGTCAAAAGGAACTAACTAAGCCTCAACGTGCTCTTGCATCTGTGTCTAAGGCTTCTGTCCTTAATCCCAGGTATTCCAAAATAAGGTGTCCCCACTGTTCCTACGCCGGTATCTCAAAAATCGCTCTGAGTCGACACATGCACAAACGGCACCAGAACAAGTTTACGAAGGACAATGTGTACAAGTGCATGTTGTGTCTCCAAGTGTGCTTTGCTAAAAAGAAACTTGCAAAGCATTATGTTAAGATACACGGAAACGATGCCTATTTAAAATACTATGTGCCGATGTACAATCGTGTTTCGGAGCCAACATCTCAGCAACAACAAAATAAGTCATCCAGAGACAAAAGGTTGGTTTTTAAGTGTCCAAAATGTGTCTATGTACATTCTTGCTTCCATGGAATGCTCACTCACTTCTACATGAAGCATCCAACTGTCACAGCAAAAGCAAATCAGCTGGAAACAACTGAAATACTCGTGTCCAACATCGTCAAGTTATCAAGCAGAAAAGGAATTTATGAGCGAGGTTACCTGTGTAAGAAATGTCCTCTCATTTATCCGACGATGGCGACACTTGAAGACCACAGTCTGAAGAAACATGACAAGACGGCGGAGTCAGAGCCCTCAGATGAAACTGAAGGAAAAAACCCAGCTGTTGATGATTCTTCGGACTCGGAATCTGAAGATTCCCCCTTAAAGAACCAATCAGATGACTCAGAAACCGTCCCCAGCTCCTGCACACCGGAGACACTAAACACCAAGTTGCCACAGAACGAAGACTTTTCATACAACTGCCAGATCTGTGCTTATGTGGCATCTGCCCGGAAAAAACTGCAGAAGCATTACAAATATACTCACAAACTGAATGCAGTGCAAATTTACAGCTTGCTGGAAAAGTATAACAAGCGCAAACGAAACTATCTGGTTGACTATGCTGAATACAAGAAAGGTTTAAAGTGCAAGAAGTGTCCAGACTCCGTGTTTAAGTCTCCTCAGTCCCTGATTGATCATTACATTACTTTCCACCGCTTGAGTTGCAATTCAGACTTTACAATATTATCATTCGGATGGAAACACAAGACCACAGGGCTTTACAGGTGTGCACACTGTATGACACAGTTAAATGGAATTAGGAAGCTCTACCATCATCTGGACCGCCACAAAGAGAAGATGAAGGGGAGTATGAAGGACAGACGGAAGAAGGTTTCATCTGTTGGCACGTCACAAGATTCCAAACCCACCAAGGTAAGTCGACTCTGCTCGAGTCCTCTTGATCTGTTGAAACATCTCAGAGTTTCATCTGTGGTTTAAGAGAGTTTGTTGATTTTGCAGCGCTGCAGACAAAATGAAGTTCTCACAAGCGCAGAGGAGCTCCGCGAGTCAGGAGGGCTACCGTCAAGCTCTAAGTCGTCCCCTTCAAAAGTCCAAGAGGAGCAACCAGAGGCAGAAGTAAAAGAAGACAGACATCCTTGTACAAAGTGTCACCGGACGTTCAGTTCTCTGAAAGGGCTGCGAACGCACGAGAAACGCCACGCGGTCCTGGCCGCCATCAAAAAACTGTATATGCAGCCTAAGCTGAACCAAGAGTAAGAGCAAGTTTGAAGTTTTTTTTTTTATCCTAATTTTTAACCAAAAACAGGCTGTAATTATTTTTGATATTAACTTTTCTCACCAGCATCGAGGGACTTTTCCTCTACAAAACTGGGACTTTGAAGCCTTTCCGGTGTAGCTGCTGCACCTATCGAACAAATCTCATGGGTCTTCTGCAAAGTCACATTCTGAAAAACCATCAAGGTCTGAAAAGTGTTAATTATTCATTAAAAAACATCTGATAGTGTCATGGTAGTTTAATCCATCATATGTTTCTGTTAAGTCATGTGTCAGTAATATCTTGAATACACTTCTTATTGAAAATTGACTGTAAGTATGTAAAGTCGATTTGTACAGATAATTCACAAAAACTACTGAGAACTTTCTTGAAATGATTTAGTTTGAACTTTTTCATGTTTATTCTGCTACTCAGACATCCTTCAGAAGAAAGAAGTTGAGGTAAACAATAAAGAGGAGATCCCTCAAAAGGCAGAGAAGGAGCCTTCAGAATCATCTGAGAGAACTAGCCACTTACCAGAACTGGATGAAGATCCAGAAGAGACTGAAGGTAACGTCCCCCTGCTCAGGTTTTATCTAAACATTTACTCTGAACCATCAGAATAAGCCTTTTGTAGTGGTCTAACAAACCGTTACATCTTTTACTCTGACAGAATCACTTTGCTCTGAACCTGCAAATGTGCAGCGGCAGCTGAACCACTACAACCTGATGGCGCAGAATACTGACAAAACTAACACCAACACGCTGGAATCAGCACTGCTGGAAGACACTCCCTTGCACTGTGAGATCTGCAACTTCAACACCGAACACCTGTCGAGCATCCGGCGCCACTACTTGAACCGCCACGGGAAGAAAATGCTCCGGTGTAAAGACTGTGAATTCGTCACAGTTTCACGGTAAGTCTCAGCCGCGTGGAGCTTTTCCATCATCATGTAATCTGGAACGTACCAATAAATCAGAAGTTTTAATCATGTTTCGAATCATATTTAAATCATTTTGTTCATTATTTCTTTAGAAAAGTCATGGAGATGCATTTGGAGATGGGCCACTCCACCTTCCAGTTCCAGCCTACTCATCTGAAGGACCTGCGCTGCCCCTTCTGCCTCTACCAGACCAAGAACAAGAACAGCATGATCGATCACATCGTCTTACACCGCGGTTCGTCAGCTTCACGGGATTCAGACTCTTCTGATATGTACCGCATGTCTTCTCATTTAAATTTTTCTACATCTTTTTGTTTTTCAGAGGAACGTGTTGTTCCCATAGAAGTTCGTCGTCCAAAGCTCTCGCGTTACCTGGAAGGCGTCGTCTTCCGCTGTCACAAATGCACTTTTTCTAGCGGTAGTGCTGAAAACCTGCGTCTGCACGTAATGAGGCACAATGACGTCAGACCGTACCAGTGTCGGCTTTGCTACTTCGACTGCGCACAGCTGACTGACTTGGAGGCGCACTTGAGTGATAAACATCAGGTGAGGATTAGACTCGAAAGCCTGCTGTGAGTCACTGAAACTCCTTCAGGTCAGAGGAAACTATCAGCTGTTTTATTTAAGTGGAAATAAAACCAGCAGGAGAATGTTTTGATGTTTTCTGAGACTCTCCTGTTGTGATTTTGTAAAGTGCTTTGAAGATGTGAGTTCAGTGCAACTTGTTTGTTTTCCTAATTTCCTGCTGCTTTATTCCTAATACAATGTTTCTTGTTAGCTGTTAGATCTGTAGATGTTATAAATTGGATTCATTTTTTGCAGGTTTTAAGGAATCATGAGCTGGTGGGACAGGTGAGCCTCGACCAGTTAGAAGCGAGGATCGGTGGAATGCCTCAAAAAGATGAGGAGTTGACGAACAGCGAAGAGATGGAAACTGAAGAGTTGGATGATGATTTCGACGAGGTTCCTCCAACTAACAACATAAAACATGAAGCGGAGGAGGAAATGCTCCTCCCTGTTGAAGCAGAGGAGAACCTAGAGAAGAATGAAAATGAAGAAAGCTGTTCAAAGAGTTCTGTATCAGACACTCAGCATCGCGATGCACAACATAACACTGATGTCCAAAAGTGGCTTGAACAAGACTCACAGACACATGAAGTGAATGTAGCTTTGAATCCCTCTGCAGAAGAAGAGAAGATCAGAAACTCGGAGGCAAATGATTGTAAAAATGCAGATGTTCAGTATGAGGACTGCAGTGATCCTGAGAAAGAGGAGCAGACCAGTGGAAACCAAACCAGACTGACAGATGAAGAAGACGAGAAAACTGCAGAGAAGTGCAATTCGTTCTTCTTAAAGACAGAAAACCCACTGGTGGATACACTGTATGTGAAAGACAATCAGCAGAGAGCGCATAGCATCGAGGAGGAAGTGGAAAACGACATTGTGCACCATATTTTACAGCTGGATGAAGATGACAGCACATGCAAATTCCAGATGTGGAACAGTCAGAAGCAGACTGTTAAAGTAGAGCAGGATGTAAGAGATGAGCCGTTACCGGACGAGGAGGACGGCGCCACATCACCAAATCTCAAAACTGACATCAGCACCAACTCTGTTTCAGGAGAAATTAGTTCGACACAACTTCATAACAGTTTTGGTGTTTTACTGACAAACACTAAACTGGAACAAAATCTAACTCCAGAAACCTGCAAGAATGAATCCCAACCGTCCGTACTGGAAAACAAACATCATCAGGAGGAAAAGCTGCATCCCGGAACACAGAATGAGGATGAGGAGACTGATGATCTGGAGCAGAAGCATGAGGAAGAACTGGAGAAGATGAGCGAGGACGAGACCCAAAGCAGGAAGCCGGATACTCCAGATGGTAGGGAGTTTTTAAATAGAATTTATCATTTAATTTAAAATGAATTGTGAACAGTCAGTTTATATTTATGTCACATGTGTACTTGAGTTTTGAAAAACGTCATGGAACAACATTAAGCTTGATTTCTCTTGTTTTCCTGAAGCGCTCCCGACCACGGATGAAGCTGCTGAAGTCCTGAGCGATGATAAATGGTTTACTTGTCAGCTCTGTGGACGAAACCTCCCAAATGACTCTGAACTGAACCGCCACGTCAAGCGTCATGGTTTATAACGTTTTCCTCCGTGTTCCTGGAGTCTTGAGGCACCTTCAGCTTTTGCTTTTTGTAAACCATTATTTGTTTTACATAACTGTTGCTGAATAACATTAAAAATATACTTTTAACATTTTTGTAGATCTTAAAAAGTTTCTAATTAAAGGTTTTTATGGAATTTTTTTTTACTCTGAATTGAATGTCTTACGATTCATTTAAATTTTAGAGGATGAATGTATTATCACAAAAAATGTCTAATTGTTTTTGTTTTTGTTTACAAATAATTATTTTTATCCACCAAGGTTTTACAGAGGTGTGTTACTGATATTATCAAACATCCATGAATCTTTACACTGTGAACCATTAAGTGTTTAAAAATGTTTGTTGGTGCTGCTTTCAGGCACTGTTGGATATTAGAGTTCTATTGTAAGATTTAGTTTTGTTTTTCACAATAAAATGAGTGGTCACGTTTTCAGCGTTGTTGAATGTAAGTGCTTTAGATTGTATGTGTTGTTAACAAGAGTTTCTTTGTTTATACATTTAACCATTGTTAACATTATCAGGTTAGTAAAAAGGTAAGTGTCACAGGTAAAAAAACAAAGTTGGACAAATAATAATCCAAGAAAATGAGGGATAAACTTTGAAAACAAAGATATATTTAGAGAAAAGATGACATGTGAAAACATTTAGACTTTAAATGTAACTACTAATAAGCGGCACCTAACCAAATAACAGCTGGCTGTGTTCAGGTAGAGGTCACACATAATGTCTGTAGGACCACAAAATATATATGTAGCTATATATACAATAGTACATACTTGCCATTCAGACATCTATATATATCACTTTATTTTAACATCATTTACAATTTAGTCTTTGAATGGAAACTGAAAATTACGATGCGCCGAGGATGCTGTGAACGCAGCGGCTTCATGTGTTGATTACGACAGCATTGTTGCCATCCAAATGAAAGACGACTCCAGTTCCTGGTCTGGACTCATATGGACCGATAAGGAAGAGAAGGCTGAAGTTATCCAGACCTCTCTGATCTGATTTCCTCAACTTACGGAAATACTGTGAGTAAAGTCGCTTTTTGTAAATTCGGTTTCTCGAAATGATGCTGACACAAAGTGAACGCTCGATCTGATCGATCATTTATTATCAGGCGGCTTGAGAATAATTCTGTTAAAGCAGATTTTAACTTAAGTATGTTTGTGATTTTGAACAGGCAGGATGGTTAAAGAATATATTAAAACTGTTTCCTTCTTCCTTGATCACGTTTTTCTGCCTATTTCCTGATTAAGTTCAGTTTTAACAACTATTAAACATTTATTACTTATTTAATTACAGATGTTCACGCATTCAGTGTATTTTACATTAATAACATTTGTCCTGTGAAAAAGAAACACTTTCCACATCAGTGGAAGTATTTACAAGAATTTTGAATTTATTTTGGCATTACATTTATTCTCCGCTTAAGACAAAGACTGTCTCCCATCCTGAAAGTCTTTGCTCAGTGGAGGAGTAGTTTAAGTACTATCTTGGTGTTTGATGAGTGATGGAGCTGGGCTCATGGACTGGGGTCTGCTGTCAGGAGGATGTTTCTCTGGTCTGTGGTGGTGAAGAAGGTCTGAGCTGAAACACAAGGCTCATGATTTACTGGCCTGTCAGCGTTCAGACCCTGAGATCTGGATCATGACCCCAGATGCAAACAGCTGTAATGAGCTTCCTCTGTCATCAGCGGGGGCTTGAAGTAGAGCCGCTGCTCCTCTTTATGGAAGGGAGTCGGTTGAGGTAGTTGAGGTAGTTTAGGTTTGGGATTAGGATTAGGATGCTTCCTGTGCTGCAGTGTGAACCCGGATGAAGCAGAGATAATAAATTATAATTGTTCAGGTGTGTTGTTTGTTTTTGGTAATTGAAAAAATATATATACAAATGAAGGTAAAATTAAGACTCTAATTATTACAGTTAATATATAAATGGAGGAAAGAAATAATCAGTGACTAAATAAATGACTTTCCCTGACCGTAAGAATCCTGTTTATCTGCTTGTATGTTTTTTGCAGAGTAACAGAAGAAACAGTGTCTTAACCTGGAGGAATGTCAGGTGAGAACAAATCTACAGAAGATGGAGGCTCCTTCTCATCGAAGATCACCAGTATTGTCTTCATCATCCTGCTGCTCGACTTGTTGGGTTTTACTCTGATTCTTCCTCTGCTGCCTTCCATTTTGGATCATTATGCACAAACAGGGGTTGGTGGATTCTTCTGAAATGCTTATAACACCTGATGAAGTTTGTTTTATGGTGTCAATAAGGAGCTAATCGTAGGTGGGAAACAGAAGAACATATAGCTTCAGTTTAAATTTATTTTGAGTAAAATACTCAGAACCGAATCTTTTCAAACTGCGTCGATACTAAGAACAAAAGGAGTTCTGTGTCAAGTTTTTTTTCTCCATAAAAACCAAAACCATGACTGATTAGATTAATTGTGAGTGTGCTGACTCATAGTGAACTGGCCTCTTTCCTGGATGGTCTCTGTGTGATGGTTTTGTGTTCCTCTCTGGGCCAGGATGTCGTATATCAGTCTCTGCAGAGTGCTGTGGACTGGTTCAGGGAGGCTCTCGGGATTCCAATGGAAAAGAAGTACAACAGTGTTCTGTTTGGAGGTGTGTTGGTTTGAGATGGACTTGTTTCTGTTTCCTGAACTTTTAAACTTAAACACTCTTTATTTTGCCTTACAGGTCTGATCGGGTCACTCTTCTCTCTGCTGCAGTTCTTATCGTCGCCTGTAACGGGGGCTTTGTCAGATCGTCATGGCAGACGACCCCTCCTCATTCTTACCACAGTGAGAACAACTTCACAGGAGTGAAATAACAAATATTTCTTCTTTGATCTTCAGTGGATTCATTCATGTGCCTCGTGTTTCAGTTAGGACTGATATCCTCCTATGCAGTCTGGGCTGTTTCCCGGAGCTTCAGCATGTTCCTTTTGTTTCGGGTAATTGGAGGTATTTGTAAAGGCAACGTCAGCCTCTGCACCGCTATCATAGCTGACCTGCCATGTCCAAAAGCCCGGAACAGAGGAATGGTAAACACTGACCTCAGTATCTTGTCGCTGTCAGCTTCATGTTTCTTGGTTGTATATACAGACTTTTATCCTGTGTGTATGAGGGTAACGAAGGTCTTACAGCTACGGAGACAAAAATGTGTCATTTTATTTTAATCAGGCAATGATTGGTGTGGCCTTTTCCTTGGGATTCACTGTTGGACCTCTGATGGGAGCTTACTTTGCCATCAGCTCCAGAACAACAGGAAATGTCTTCTTCCAAACTCCAGCTCTGCTCGCCTTGAGCTTCAGCGTCGCTGATCTGCTCTTTATTTGGCTGATGCTGCCAGAAACGTTAACAAAGAATGTGAAGGTGAGTTTATGGAAATGTTTCCTCAGTAACAAATAAAACACAAAGAAACATGAAGAAAATCACTGTTTTATACAAGCAGAGATCAGTTTTTAATTTTTTTTTGCTATTCTGTCAGTGGTTAGAAACCTAAGTTGTAATTAATACATTAAAATAATAATAATAACATGTCTAAATATCTATTGTAAATATTAAAATTGTTTAAAAATAATAATTGATAGATTTGCATTTGAGAAGATAAACTAAATGAACATCTACTGAAAGCATTTGTGAATTTCAAATTTTAGTACATATGATGTGAATTAGTGCAGTTAAAACAAACAGGTCCTTAAGTAACAGGAAACATTTACGGCATGAAGAAATAGTTCCTCATTTTAAGTAAAATCCTGATGAGTGATGGTGAGTTAAAAAAACCAAAAACACCCCCATGAGACTACAGTGATGCCACGGACATTGATTCACCTTTTCATGCTGAGTTAGGCTTACAGAGTTAGAAATACACAACAAGGTGCCAAATGATCTGAAATGTTTCAGGAATGCGTGTTGCATTCAGAGGTTTGCCAGAACAAAAGCAGTAAGTTTCATTTGGACATTTTGTTCAGATTTAATGAGCAGTTGTTCTTATCTAACAACTCGAATATCCCACATAATCCATCATGATCAGTAATAAAATATCTGTAGATCTGTGGTTGATGTAAATCAACCATCTGCACCTTGGTTTGTCATCCATATACCATACATGCTTTTTAATTAGCAGGTATGTGAAGGATTAATTAATGATGCTGAATCTCTGACATGTGATTTAATGGGAAGACAAGCTGGCAGAGAAAGATTAGAACATGAACTGACTGAGAAACCTTTTTGTTAAGTTTTACCACTTTTCAAATCAAAGAGATTAAAAGATTCTTGTTTTATTTATTTGTTCCAGGCTTCTGAGTCTGGATGTGTGGACTCCCGGGACCTCCTCAGTCCACTGTCTTTGTTCCACTTTGCTGCTGTCACAAAGACACAAAATCCACCTTCAAAAGACAGTGAGTACTGGTCGCAGATACCCACGTAACTCAGAGACACTTTCTAACATTTATAAAACTTAAATGAACTTGATCACACAGACAGGAAGTTGGGGTTGTGTTTTTACAGGAATGCAGAAGCTCCAGGTGTTGGGTCTGGTTTATTTCTGCTACCTCTTCCTGTTCTCTGGTCTGGAGTTCACCCTGAGTTTTCTAACTCACCAGCGCTTCCAGTTCACCAGGTATGAACTTACAAATAAAGCTGCATACATTCCTGTAAGAATACTTAACCAGCAACTTTATATGTTTTACTTTCAACAGCATGCAGCAAGGAAAGATGTTCTTCTTTATTGGGGTCATCATGGCTCTGATTCAGGGGGGATATGCTCGAAGGATCAAACCCGGGCATCATATACGTGCCATTCGTACGGTAAATATATTACCATCACAGACTCTAACCCAGTGCTGGTGGAATAAACATCTACATCAATTAAATGTTTCTTTTTTAAGGCAATGATGATGTTGATCCCAGCATTCATCCTCATTGGATCATCATGGAATATAACCATGCTTTATATTGGTTTGGCATTATACTCTTATGGTGAGTTGAATGTGTTTTATAAATACTAAAATAAAATTAATTAATTATATTTGTATAATTGTATCTAATCCTTAAAATTCTTGAAATATATTAGATAAAAGCGTTATAAAGTAATAAAAATGACAGTCAGCAGGGTTAAAATTTTAACCAACTTTCATGTCTACTATTGTTCTGTATTTAGCATCAACAATGGCAGATAAAGAGGTTTAATACTGACAAGTTGGAGAAAGAACATCTTTTTAATGACATGTTGGTGCAAGAAAACCTTAAAAAAACTGGATCTGAATCCTTAAAAGATGCAGTTACCTCATATGTCCAAAGGAGTCGCTTTTTTTCCTAATCAGCAATTAAATCCTGCAGGTGTGAAAACAAAGAGTAAAAAATATGATTTTAAAAGATACCTGTTTGAATCATAGAAGAGGTAGTGAATAATGCACAATATAATATAAAAATAAAATTCAGATATGACACATTTAAATAAAGTTTTTTTTTCATTTATCCACTCTGTGTTCACGTTCCTGTTACAGCGGCTGCAATAGTCGTGCCCTGCCTGACGACAATTGTTTCAGGCCATGGTGAGCCTCTTCTTGATTGTTACTTGATCACTGCTTTTATTTCACAATGTTGAGCATGTTGTCACTGATTCTCCTCTGTGGATTATTTTCTAGGCTCAGCTAATCAGAAGGGTACTGTGATGGGGATCCTGCGTAGTTTGGGTGCCCTAGCCAGAGCATTCGGGCCAGTTCTGTCATGTTTTGGTAAAGAAGTTGTAATAATACAAATTAAAAAATTGATAATGATTACTTGCAACTTTTTAAAGTTTTGTATCATGGGATTTTAAGAAATGAATGTTCAGAGGTTTTGGGCACAGTTGTTTAAACTATTTTCCTTCTTATTTAATTAGTTTTTCTGTGGTTTATTGCTTCACAGTTTACTGGATTGCAGGAGCACAGATCTGTTATCTCATCACATCAGCTGCTTTTGTGGTACCACTTGTTCTCCTGAGGAAAATCAGGAACCTAAAGGAGGAATGAGCTGCACACATACTTGAAAAATACTCTTAAAGAGCTTTTATTTTGCTGTCTACAATGAATGTTATGAGTTATGAACACAGAGTTTTCACATCTTCACTCAACAATGATGAGAAGATGTTTTATTTTGTGCTCATAATATATTAAAAAACATGAGCTATGCCAAAAGAGTGGAGTTAGTGCAAAACATTATATTGAGTGAATAGGGGATAAATATAGTGTTGTTTTATTTTGTACAAAACAACAATTTTTAGATTTCACAGGTTAGAAAGAACATAAAACGACATTTATGTTTGTGGAATTTAGGTCATTTTATAAGACATGACTGTCATCGATATTTAGAATTTTGTAAAGATGTTATTTTTTTTTTTTTTCTTGTAAAAAACAAACATAATTTCTTTGTGAGAACTGAGAAATACCTCACCTAAACTTATCACAGAGCACTAAGGTTTGAGTACAACTTTTATAGCTTTAACATATCTGTTTTTATGCCATTCCATGTTCTATTTCAAATAAATGTATTTTTTCCACCACAGCAAGCCTCTGATTCACATCTGTAGATTAAAAAACATTTTTAAAACAGGTTAATTTTGTAGAATAAACAACTATATATAATAAATATTCCTGGATATTGTTAACAATTAGCCAGAATCGTTAATAATAACTATATAATCTTAAAATCTTGAACTTTGTGCGTTTCAAGTGTTATAGGCTTTTTGTCCAGAAGGTGTCGCCGTAGGCGTGTTCACGTAAACATCAGCAGTCATGTAGCTGCCTGTCATGCTATGCTATCAAACAGGTTGCTCGCCATCAACGAACAGAATCGTTCCGTCGTAACGAAGAGTTTTGATGACACACGGGTGAAAACTTGAAAATGTGACCGAATCTAAAGATTCAAAGCTGAACATGGATAAGGTAAATAAAAACAAAGTTACGATACGTTTGTCATTAGCTAGCTGTGAAGCTAACTCAACTCGTAGTTGAACGAAAGTTCATGTTTACTCACAATACGGGTACAAACTTACATACAGAACGTTATCTAACAAATACATGAACAGTTTCGTGTCTGGTGTTTTTTAAAAGTCGCATTTGTTATCGTAAGGCATTTATTTGTAAGATGTGGAGGTTGTACCACGCTTTACTTGGATTTTAGTGAATTAAATGAACATCAAAGGTCATTTGCAAGCGTGCTGATTACTCTATTCTTTATTTATTTAGCAGGAGAGCAAGTTGACATCCACTGCGTCGGCTTTTGATAATAAATGTCGGCGGAGACGGAAAGGAGAGGCTGTTGAACCTCACACAGCTTCCACACGTCCTCTAATCCTCCCAAATCCATATGTGTCAGATTCAAATTTAACAAGGTATTGGAGGAAATGAGAGTGTTTATTGTCTTTGTGTCGCTGTATTCAGTCATCTGCCCACTGAGCTGTTAACCCCAAATACTTCTTACAAATGCCAAAACATGTTTAAGGAACCTGTCAGATGGGAGCGTTACACCAGCAGGAAACGGAGATAATACCAGGAGTCGTGGCTACAGCAGTCACCGTCCTGTGAGAGAAGCCACTAACAGAAACAGGTCCATTCACACAAAGGTTTGTGTCATCAAAGAACCAACAAGCTCAACTGGCTCCACTCATTCATGGAAATCTGAAACTTTTTGTATTTATATTTTCAGACTTTGAAAAACCACAACGATCCTCAGGGCAGAATTATTGGAAAGAAGTCAGTGGATACACAGAAAAAAGGTGGCTATCAAACATCAGCTGGTTATTTAAGATCACAGTAAATCAACTTAGCCATCAAATTTCATGATTTCCCTGAACTGGTAAAGTAAATTTTTATGTCACCCATCAATTGGTTCTAAACTTTTATGAATTGCCTTCAGGTTTTCGGGATGTCAGATCCGCTCCAAACTCTGCAAGGAAAGCCCCTCCACAAACAAACTTTGTTCCATTTGAGGTGAAGATGGCTGATTTTCCACAGTTGGCTGGTGATTCGCTGATAAAAGGGGCTCATCCTGTCACTCAGAAGGAGAGTTGGGGTCCAGGGTCTCAATCCACAATTCCACAATCTTCCTGGAAGGTACCATCCTGTTCTAAGTATCACAAGGAATCTAATTAGAGCTCATTACTTTGTGGTTCTGCTTGAGTAGCATCAGGATTTTGGTTTTAATGTAATTATTGTTTTTTGTTGAGTGGGTTGAAACAAGAGGATCAACAGACCCCCTGCAAAATCCCCCTGATGTTAAAGTCTCCGCCCCAGTGAGCCCAGCAGGTAGGGTCCAACTGACTGCAGTCAATTTTTTAACAGAGAAAATGTCAACCAAATTTTAAAGAGTAATTATTATTTTCAAAATATTTTAAACAGCTCAGCCGTTAGTGACATCCTGGGCTAATATCGCGTCCCAGCCTCCAAAGAAACAACCAGTTTTTACTGACCAGACAATCAGCAGCAACGCTATGCAGGTGGGATTCAGCTTTTTGTTTGTATTCTCAATAAAAAAAAGTAATGGACCGTGTTAAAATTTCAGTTAAACCCAAAACTTTTCTGAGAGAGTTTGTTTAAAGGTCTTGATGTTTATTCCTCATCAGACCAAGGATGCGGCTCAGAATGAAGAGGGTCCTCCAGGAAAGAAAAAACGAAAGAAGAAGAAGAAAACTAAGAACAGTGGTGAAGACGCTGAAGCTGAATCACAGGATCAAATCTTTTGTCAAGAACCTCCAAAATTTGAGGTGAATGTTAGTTTTTCTTAATTTAGAGATTTTGCTGAATTGATTTTAACTCTCACTTTCTTTTGTTTGTTTTGTCTTCAAAAGGATGACGAGGAGTTCCCGGATCTGGCTGTCGCTGTATCTGGAGCTGATAAGTTCATAACTAGCAGCAAAAAAAAGCTATGCAATGAGGTGGCGTTCACCACTGTCCATTTATTTTGCACTGACATTAAAAGTAGAAAACCAAAAATCCTAATACAGTAGGAATTTGTTGTTGTTTTTTTTTTCTTTTTTCTTTTTAGGAAAACCAAAGAGAAGGAGAGAAGCATTGGCCTGGTGATCTGAACAAGGAAAAGTTACCTGCAGGAAAAACTCAGCCAACAGAAGCAGCTAAAACAGGACAGGTGTGTGCTCACTGAGTCATGATATTGGTCTCAAACATAACGCTTACTAAATACTTTGTTCCTGGTCGGCTGATTTCCAGAAAGCTGAGAAAATCTCTGGAAAAAAGAGCAAAGTTCCCGTCCAGCTGGATATCGGAAACGTGTTGGCAGCCCTGGAGAAGCAGCAGCAAAGTAAAAAATCTAAGCAGGATGCAAAGCCGGTGGTTCTCTCAGGTTGGTCATCAGCTGGTGATACGAGTGCAGGTGTTAAAACCGAGTCAGGAGGAAATCTGATCTTTTCTTATTGTAGTTGGTGGGGGACTTCCTGTTGTCCAGAAGCAGGCACCAGCCCTGAAGAAGCCACACTGGCAGCAGGATAAAATTGCACACAATCCCTTGGACTCAACCAGCCCTTTAGTCAAGAAAGGTAAACAAAGAGAGGTGCCTAAAGCCAAGAAACCAACTCCTCTTAAAAAGGTAAGTGCATTCACTCTCTCTGCAATAAAACATGCGCTGCATGTGATGAAACTGTACTACAGCAGCTCAGCCTTGTCTCTGCTTCTGTTCATCCTCCAGATCATTTTGAAAGAACGAGAAGAGAGAAAACAAAGACGTTTGCAGGAAGAGAGAGGACTTCTACCTGAAGACGAGTCCACCATCACTAATGATGCAGCAGAAGAGCAGGACGATGAGAACACAGGTCTGAGCAAGCGTGCTGAACATTACTATGACCTTAAGTCTAATTTAACAGAGTAACAATGGATTGTTTTGGGTTGTTTTGTCCCTGAAACACAGATGACGTTGGCTGTCTATCTCAAGAATTTGATGATCTGCTGACATTAAATGGGACAGATCTGATCATAGGTGATGTTGATAAAGAGACTGACAAAGATGAGACTGTTCAGCAAGAAATCAGCTCAGCTGAGCTTCTGTTAACAAACACACCCAAGATTCACAGCAGGAGGTTCAGAGAGTAAGACTGCATGTTTCCCTAAAATCCTTTTCAAATTACACAAACATCCTCATCAGCTGATCTGTTTGTAACATTTCTGCTCTTTGGTTTGTCAGTTACTGCAGCCAGATGTTGAATAAAGACCTGGACGAGTGTGTGACGTCTCTTCTGAAGGAGCTGGTCCGTTTCCAGGACCGCCTGTACCAGAAGGATCCGATGAAGGCCCGAATGAAGAGGCGGATCGTGATGGGCCTTCGAGAGGTCATGAAGCACCTCAAACTCAGGAAAGTGAAATGTGTCATCATCTCGCCAAACTGTGAACGCATCCAGTCTAAAGGTAACGTTAAATAAAATCTTTGTTCCACTTTTATCTCAGGTTTAAAATGTTTTGCAGCTCAGTGATTTTTGTAGGAATATGAAGCAACACTGGCACAGAATTATAGCCAAACAAGAAACTAAAATGTTAATATAACCCAGAATTGGACACCTGGAGTTATTTCTTCAGGTTTTAACACAGTAACAAGCTCTTTTAACGTCATATTTTCTTTATAATAAATTACACCTGCTGTTTCACAACAGCCTGCCATGAAAATCTGTCAGAAACGGTTTGATTTTAATGAAAGAAACAGCACGCTGGCATTGTGACAAAGTGTAGCGAAACATGGAAAGATTTTTTAATTTTTTTTCCTGATTCAAGTTTAATGGAAATAATTGTGCGTCATTAATGTGTACAAGTTCAACAGTGGGAGCTGAGAGGTCTAGACATGAACGTGGTGGAGCCGCATGTTGATAGAAAAAATATCGCCCTCACAGGTGGCCTGGACGAGGCCCTCCACACTATTATCAACATGTGCCGTGAACAGGCCGTACCCTTTGTATTTGCACTTTCCAGGAAAGCTTTGGGCCGCTGTGTCAACAAGGCTGTTCCTGTCAGCCTGGTAGGCATCTTCAACTACGACGGTGCTCAGGTCAGTTTGAAGTTCAGCAAATGTAAATCGTTGTAGAAGATAGTTCTAGAATAAATCCTTCGACACCCACAGGAATACTATCACAGGATGATCGAGTTATCGTCGGAGGCCAGGCGAGCCTATGAGGAGAAGCTGTCGAGTCTGGAGCTGAAAGACCAGGAAGATTCAGAGCAGGATGCAAACCCAGAACAAGAGATTAACAGCTTCACTGAGGAACCAGAGGAACCGGAGTACTGTAAGTTACTCCAGTCTGAGGAAAGAACAGCTTTTTGTAAAAACTAGCCAGACAAAATAAAACCACAAAGAGACGATCTGAATCACTCCAGATATTTATGTGTTGTTTCCATCTGCCTCTTAGTGAAGTTCTGGAAGAAGATGCTGGAAAAAGAAAGCAGCCACGCCTTTTTGAACTTCGAGGAGCAGCTCAGCTCCCTGCGCTTGGACAGTGACTGTACGGAAAACACAGAAGAAGAGAGTTGATAGTGGAAGAATCTGCTGTGCTTGTAGGAAGAAACCTGAACTGGGAACCACTAAATAGATTTACAGTAAATTTAGATGTTTTTAAGTGAACCAGAATAGAACCAGTAACTTGAAGACTTGAAGAGATCTTAGAGTATGAATCTACTTCCATGTTGTCTGTGACTCTGCCTGCAAGGAGTGTTCAGTGTTTTTTTTTGGTGGTAAAACATACAAAAAAGTTAGTTATGGATGTCTAACAAATGATGTGTAATGTTTTACAAACTATATTATTTTGTATCAGTCCATATTTTCTAGCATTGAATGTGACAGAGGAGAGATTATAGGAAATCAACCATGAAAGGAGGGATGTTATGTAACATGTTGAACAGTATGACATGAAGGGGAGGTGATGTTGTCTTCTTTACTAGAATAGTCTGCATAGGAAGTTTCCAGATGTAAAAAAGTTTTTCTTTCACACTAAAATCCAGATGTAAGTTTTTAAAAACAGTGAAGAAGATCTGATTTATTTATGATTCTGAGTCCATATTGATTTCTCACTTTATGTTGAGTATTTCTTAACAACATTGATTTATGCTGCTGTTATTATAGAAGAAATACAGAAACTGAAAACATAAATAACAGCAAGACATCGTTATTTAATCATTTTGGATGTTGGACTGAGTTTTTTTTTACCTTTTGGATCACACAGAACATTTCTTTTTAAAACGTGTCATGAGCACATTCTCACTTTTTTATATAGGAAACTTGGGCTCAGACATTATTTGCAGGTTGGATTCTTATAATATTTTGGATTTTTTTCATAAATTCTGCAGAAATCTTTTTACATCAGTTTAACATGTTTTATTTTGGAGATACACGCTCACCTTTAGTGAAGTTGTAAATGTTGGAGTTTATTTTTTCTTCCTGTTTTTGCCACATTTAAAGAAACTTTCTTTTGCTTAAAACTTTCAGAATAATTTAAAAGAATGTTATGAAATGACAGTCTTCTGTTATCTCACATGCTGAGGAAAAATGTACATTTGTAAAATAAAAGAAATGACTGTACCTGGAGTGCTAGTTGACAATCGTGTTAAATGAAGCAATAAATTATTAAATCTTTTGCTTTTGAACAAGTTATTCTTTAAAGAGATGAAATATTTTAATCATTTTGCGTAAAAAGTGCAGGAAAATCTTTGCTCTCATTAGTTTTTTTAGAGGTTAATTTGCAATTAGATTTATAGAAGTTCACCGTGATTAGATGAAGTAAATGATTTTAGTCTTTCATGTTTGAGGTAAAGAGTTATCAAACAGTGGGGGGTGGGAGAAGTGCATGTTAATGAGACATTCTGCTTTTCACAGGCTGAAGTTTATATTTTATTTCCTACAATCTTGATGAAATCTAAAATAAAAGCACTTACCTGCTCTTTTCATTTGGTTTTACAGGACAGACTGGAACAGTTGACGCCACTCTTCCTTTCTTTTGTACAAAGTGCTTTTTGAAAATTGTTGTGCAGCTTTTAGCTTCAACAACCTGGCAGCAGCTCGTCCTTTCACTCAAGTATTAAAGTTAAAAATCAGCTGCCGGTATTAATCTCCAATACTTATATTTTCTTGTTGGCTCTTTGAATATTGAGTAATTATTTATCTGTTGGCATGTTCTTGTTAAAAGTCCATCCACTCATTTTATGCCCACTTGTTCCTGTTCAGGGTCCCAGAATGGAGTCTTTCTCCAGCAGCCAGCAGCTAAGAGACAGGATGTGACCAGGACCGTCACTCACACCTTGGATCAACTGTTCCCGTTAATAGTAAGTGTTTTAGGTCCTGAGGAGAAAATGCAGAAAAGTTCCAGCCAGGAGTCCAACCCAGAACCTTTTTTCTGTTATTCAAATCCACTGCAGATGACCAAGTTAAAAGTTATTTCAAAATCTGACGATTGTTCTGTCACACGAACGCACCATGAATCCTGCGCTTCACTGTCACTCCAGTTATAAAGTTATTAGACCCTGAAGTAGCTTAAAAATATCTGCAACTTGTTTCTTCTGAAGGAAGAAAATATCGTGTATGAAAAAATACGAGGATTGTTTTTAACCTGAAGCAATAAAAACCCTGGAATTGAATCAAGAAGAATCAAATAATGTTATTCCAATGTCACATTTATCTAATATAGATGTAATAAACTATGCAGAATTTATCCCTTAAACATAATAATTTTACACTTAAACATTTTCACACTCTTAGTTGATGTTAGTATTACTTCTGCTCGAATGTTTAAAGATCTGATTTGTAATGAGCCGAATGTTTTTTAAAAGACCAACATGACTCGATGGCAGGATGTCAAGTAAAACCTTTTCTCTTCAAATGAGCTCATAGTGCTGTGAAAAAAATTTGATTTGCAATTAATTTCAAATGAGCACAGTTTAAACTACAAACAAAACAATCTTGGTTTCAGCTTTTCAACAAGTCAACACATGATTCAAAAACTAAATTTTTATTTTACACTTTTTGGTAAAACATGGTCGTAATTTATGAACATTTCACTACCTTTTTAAATTAAATAGATTTTTTTTAATTAAATGGCCTTTGATTAAAACACAAAAAATGAAGGAACCAAATAATCTTTTAAAATCAAAACAAATTGATTGTTTATATCAAATGGTAATTATTTCAAATCAGCAGCATTTTAAAGGATACAAGATCCTACAAAATAAATAAAGTCTAATTAGACGGAAAATGTCTGGATGAACAGTTTACTTTTACTTTTGACAGCAAGACTTGCAAGTTGTCCACATTCATTTATGTTTCCACATTTAAAATGGTTGTGGTGGTAAAACAGCTCTAATCTGTCATGAGTTAAGTTTTTCAAAAAGACAGTGTAGTTTGGATTCTGCACGAGTCTCAGAAAAACTAGACAGACCAGAATTTACCACTGACTGACACAAAACTAAAAATAAGAGACTTCAAAGACAATTTTCATCATCACTAACAACTTTGCAGCATCAAACGAGAGGATTTAAACAAATTGCAACAATAAACTGATCTTTTTAACAAACATTATGTGTAATCAGATGGAATTATGTTTGAACAGGAGCGGGGAGTCCATGTTTGAGCGCTCCTCTAGGACGGAACCGGGTCCCTGTGCTTCAATTTAAATGTTAAACTCGATGGATTCAACAATAACGTCATGTCTAAAGCTAAAGGTGAGCGAAATATAAGAACGTTTACGACAATTCACTGAGTTTATGTCACACTAAATGGAAACTGTTCTCAAAAAACCCACAAAAAATACAAAAAAACAGATTCACCACCAGAAAACCATGAATATCTGAACTAAACTTTGTGCAAATCCATTAGGCAGATGTTGAACTAATCAACTTTCACTATGAAGTGAAAACTCGTGGAAAATAAATGTGGAATTGTAAAAATAATTCAGTTTTATCCGCGATAATCTGCAAAAGATAAATAAAAAAATATTCCAGCATGGATCACAAGTGGTTCATCTTCTGGCCCCAATAAGTATCTGCATTAAATGTAGTGATAGTCCAGTTTTCAAAATAAAAGCCAGTTGTGTCCTCTCATTCAGCAGTAAGTCACATCAGCTGTAAATCCTCAAATCACTCAGCAGAAAACTTTGGGACTGAATCTACGTATCCGTTACAAATTGTTTGTAAGAACATTGCCTTGTTGCAGTCATTCATGTGAGGCATTTTTGATTTCTGATTGGTCCGCTCCGCGTTGTGGTCTCCCTTTTTTTTACAAAGACAGTCAGATGAGTCACATTTCTGCAGGAAAACCATGTCACTGTTCACCTCTTTGACCCTGCTGTATTCAGATGGCACGTTCTCCTCCATGTTTCCCTCTTGTCCCTGAATGTCTGGACTAACAGAGAGGTTTTCATTCTTGAGGATGAGAATAGTCTCACCGTTCACCTCTTTCACTCTGCTGTAGTCCCACTGTGTCACATCCGCCTCCGGTGTGTTCTTCTGTTGAATGTCCACGTAGCCGGTGACCGCCACAGGCTGGCTGGTCTTCTCAGGAGTTGCTTTCTGCTGTAAAGTTCCGTCTATATTCACAAAGTTCACACCTGGACTCTGCTGTTTCTCAGCAGGCAGCTGCAGCAGTTCCACCTTTGATAATTTGTCCTTGGATTGGGATTTAGTGAGTGTTCCGAAGTGTCCCGTTTCATCCATGCTGACCTCATTCTTATCACTGTCACAGTGACCTGGAGATGACTCCTCGTGTCGGATTTCTGAGTCTACATGTGAACCAGCAGAAATAAGCAGGTTTTTATCATTTTTATGAGATTTGTAGGAATCTGCTAAGAGCCAGTCGCTGCTGTCGGACATGATCAGGAACTCCTCGGTCTGTTCCATCCACATCACCATGGGAGGGAAGTTCTGGTTGGCAGTAAGAGCACTGACAACATCCTTGGATCTTCCACTCTGAAAGGAATAAATAAATAAATATATTAACAAAAGAACAAATGAACCTCTTTTAATGTTCTGGAACAACAACCACAAAATGCCGTGTTACCTTAAGAAGTTGAACATCAACTCCTCTTATCTTTGGACCAGGAACAGGAGGCAGAAGCAACTGCTTCAAACTGAGTAACAAAAAGAAGAGTTATTTATCTATCTAACTTAAAAAGGCTGTAAAAATGTACATACTATTTATCAGATACTTACAGTTTCCTTTTCAGGAATACGATACATATTGCTGCCAACAATGGAATTATAGAGAAAACAAAAACCAAAATCCAGAAGGTTTTCCCAGTCTCCTGAAACTCTAAATAAAAAAGGAGAAATATCTTCATTAACTGACATCTTGTTTTAAAGTCTAAGACGGAGCAAAGAGCTTTAAAAACTTACGGTTTGGGATTTTTACGACAGTGGTGTTACTCCACTCGCTCCAGGTGCTGTGGTCTATGTTAGAGCGCACTTGAACCATGTATAAAGTCCCAGGATCAAGATTATAGAGTTTAAAAACATTTTCTTTAATGTCTGAGACAGTCTACACAAAAAGACAGAAGAAAGAAACAAATATATCATTTAACATTTTTACTTACTTTCTACTAAATTTAGCTTTTATTTGCTTTTTACTACAAATTGTGCTTCATATAGTGTTGATGAAATACGAAAATACTACAGAAATGTACACAGCACTTTTACAGTAAATACTGTGAAGTAGTATAATCTATGCCCTCCAATCTATGGAACAACCTGGTTCTTAATTAGCTTACTGAAAAACAGTTCAGCAAAGTTTAATTATAACCGGTTTGCTTGAGTTCAACCCAGCACAAGTAAATGATTATGAGACAGATGGTGGGACTTCACCTTGAAGGGCAGGCGTCTTTGAAAAACCAGGAAACTTACATGTGGTATTGTTACATATGAAATAAATATAAGATAAACTATAAAACATAGTTTTTATCTGCCATGAAAGTACAGACTGTATGAGAATTCTTTTTAAATTACATTTGATTGATTGTTGAAACATAACACTATTTACAGTTGTGATTTGATGCTGGTAAATCATAGTGACGGGTAGAAAACAACATAATGTCAGGAGTCTGGACTATATAAATCATGACACATAAAGCTGCAACTCTCATTAACCAGATGACTCACTTCCTATAAATGGATCTCAGAGGACTGTCTTCATTATTTTCACTGTCTCATTCTTATTTCTCAAAGTAATAACAGTGTTTGTCTTCCTCTGCAGGTTATGAATGTTTACATACAGCTCATTACATTAGTTTTTATATCATATCCTCCAGATTTTAACTTTAGTTTTTTACTTGGTTTAAATGAGGCTTTCATTAAACCATTTTAATTACTTATTTGACTTTGTTTACCAAAACAGAGTCAAATTATTTGTTTATTATTCTAATCTCTATCAGTTTCCCTTTTATTATTATTTACTCAAAAGCAGAGAGTTAATGCTTTTGTCGTTAAGGGTAAAATATTTTTGTTGTAGGAGCTGAATAGAAAAACATGAATAGTTTTTCTAGTTTGTTTTGATGTATTTTTTTTTCCAAATCCATTTTTTTTTTTTATTAAATACTCACCTTCCAGTTTGGGCTGTCTTCTTGTTTGAATCTCAGCTCGTAGTTCAGGGTGACCCACCCAGATTTGGATGTCTTTAGAGGACTGGTCCATATTATGTTGAGAAATGGAGTGTTGATGCTATCATTCAACAACACGGTGACATTTTCCACAGCATCGGGCTTCACTGTCAAGGAAAAATACAATCAAACTCTGCAGCGATTTGTTCTGTGGACATCAAAGTAAAAGATCTCAAACTGGCTCCTAATGAAACGACTGTTTCCTTTCATGTTCCTTCACATGCTGACCTACAGCTGAAGCAGTGGAATTCCTGATCAACAGGACAAACTGGACCAGACCTGTATCCTCTCGAAACTCTGGATTCTCCAGTTTCACCCGTCGTTGCAACATCTACATGGTGGAAGTAAAGATCAGAGTGCGGGAACAGCACCGGGCCATTAGATCAGATACGTGGGTCAAAATTCAAGCCCATGCAGTCTCACCAAACAACTCCATTAATAAGAACATAAAATTCCCCAAAGAAGAACAACAAACTATCCTTCTTGGACTGTGTTGTTCAAATTGAAGAATATGATACTCTCAACATACACGTATAAAGGAAAACCCCAACACACAGATCAATATTTGCATACTGACGTGCACCATCCGCTGGAGAACAAAGTATCTGTCATCAGAACCTTAAACTATCGTGTTCTCACAAAGACAGACGAAAAAAAAAGGACAGAAACATCAAGAAAGTACTTCAAACCTTCAGAGACCTAAACTGGACCTTCATTACATCTACAAAGAAATCTGGAAAAGACTCAAACAAGGAAGAAAAGGATAACAGATGTTCTCATCAGAACATGCCAGTGAACTTTAAACCCAACAACACCCTCAGATAAAAACGGGATCATATGAAGCATAAAACACAGAATCAGAAACTGAGCAGCGTCAAATATGTAGTTCAGTTGAGTAACGAGTGTTCAAAGAAACCAAACAACAGACTCATCATCTGATCTGGCTAGTCCACTAGCTGGTGACACCATTCCATACTGAAAACAAAGATGAGCCCAGAAATAAAGTAGAAGCTTTTTTATTGGAGACTAGTGGAAATTTGCCAAGAAGCACAGGTGAAAAAAAACCTGAAAAATTCGAATCCTCTCTCACAACCAAACTCAAAAACTTTCTGTGGGCACTTCTTTAAGAGGTTGAGGGCAAAAAACTCTGTTCCCCTCACGCTGTTCACCTTCAATAATAATACTTTCAGCACATTTTGAGTATTTTCTTGGCAGTATAAGTACAACCTCTTACACAGACAAATGGAAGTTGACTCCTACTCTTTTATTCTAACAAGACGATAAGGCTGGTAACTAAAGTTCACAGTAATCTTCCTGCACTGCTTTGAAAAAAAATGACAGGTAAAAGGACAGGAATCCATCAGCTGTCTTATGTCAGCTTATAGCAAACCAACATCAAGCAAAGTGTCAAAATGCAAATTTGATCCAGAATGTGGTAAACATACAACTTCCTTAACCAATGATCAGAGCCGTACGAGCTGATTGCAACTTTGTCCTTTCTGCCGTTCCTCGTCATGTACGAAGGACTTTGTAACTGCTTTGAAAGTATCAGAGTTAAAGATAAAATTCTGACTGAGAACTTTTAACTTTGGTTTCTGAAGGCGTTTTACCAGTGAGCGTATGATCTGCTTAACCCTGAACAAATAAATGTTCCAGTCTCCCAGGAGGCGGTTATTCATTTTAAAATCTCCCAAAACATCCAACCCTGCCTCAGGGAATAAGGTTTTATCTGCACTCCTATCTGGTAATTCTAGCGCTACAAAATTTACAAGCAGTTAGGTAAATAAAGAGAAGTAGAAAACATCAAGTTGGACGATCATTTGCTTAAAAACTAGGAGATATTACACTGTTTAAAACAGCCATCTTGCCTGTGAGAAGTTAGAGACAAACATGATGTGTAGAAACATGCACAGTTCACTCAAAGCAGCATGACTGTTGAATATCAGCATTTCTTTTCAATAATCTCGATCTGAAACGTTTGAATAAAATATTCCTGTCGAGAAAAATACAATAATCATGTAAAGAATCTGTCTGTGACTGCGTGGGACAAAATGTTCATATGTAACTGACCACCTGTAAAACTAACTAAACAAAGGGTGTGAAATTTGATCTGTGACTGTACACAAGATTTAGGTCGGTCTGAAACCAGTTCCACCTCATTCTCCTCAGACTTTCATCTGTGTGCTTGTGCCTGTCACTCGGTATTTTTCCATTCCTCTCGGAGGTTAAGACGCCAGTGCAGCCAATAAAACCGAGCCAATCATTAGCTCGATATATAAAGATAGTTCTCTGCTGAGATGATTTCTACTTTAAGTAATACATCTAGTAGAGGTCAAAAGTTTGGAGTGTTCAGCTCTTGATCTAACGCAGATTTTAGAGTCATAGAGTCTAAAATAAATCTTACGAGTCATAATTTATTGCTGTAAAACAATTCAGTGGATTTAAAGACAGATCAGTAATTAATAAAAGACATGATAAAGTACCAGTGGAGTTCTAAAACACAACCCAACACTACAATCTATGAAAAAAAGAGACTTATTTTACTTATTTTTCTGTAACTTTATAATTTTTTTTTTTTTTTTACTAAAAAGATAAAAGAACTTTTTAATGAGTCACTTTTTAAGCCACAATATCCATTAACTAAATGGAGCTGGGACAGAAACTCTTATTCAGCCTGTCTGAAATACTCAAATAACAATGACATATTACAGAGGACACGATGATTGTTAAGACTGTTTTTTTGTACATCAAAGAGTCCAGTCGTTTAAAATGAAACTTTTTCCTTTTCATCAGAATTCAACTTCCAGTTAATCCCAGCGTAAAGGGTTTAACTGTCCATTAATCAGGTCAATTATTAATTGTGAATTTACTACCATGTAAATAAAATTTACCAAATGCGTTTTTCTTTCACATGGACTGGTTTTAGGTTTATGTTTTAAATGAATCTGCATTTACATTTTTAATATTGATTCTTCATCAACAACTTACGTATTTTCATCACATCGATCTCTAATGAATCTGATGAGGTGTTCCCGAGGACGTTGAAGGCCACCACCCGTAGCGTGTATTCCTCCCAGAGGTTGGTGTAGGTCTGGTTAAAGAAACAAGAGTTTTTTCCTGCTGTGCGGTAGTCCGGACACTCGTAGGTTTCCTTTACACTGTAAACAACCAAAACAGGACCTTTAATGACCAAGATGTGGGTACTAAAGTACACACACAAAGAAGTCAGTACTGTGAAGCAAAACTGTGCTGTGGGCAGTAAATACGTGTCAGCAGTTACCAAACACAACCAATCGAACAGATGTTTTGGTATCATCAAAGACACAACAGGCTCCCAAATGCCCTCTTACATGAACTGGTTTTGTAACAAGCCTCTGAAATTTAAACTACATAAAACCAAAAATTATGCAACCAAATAAAACCTTAATTATTACTTTATTTACATCAAGCATTAAAAAATTATTAAGGAATCACCTTCTATCAACAAATCTAAATATGAAAATGAGTGTGTAGTTTAAAGTCTTTTGGATTTGTTGCACCTGACTGACTCACAGGAAACGTTCCCCAAATGTCTGTTGGTCGAAACAACAGAACGGATTATAAAATTCATCAAAAAAGTAATTCAACACAGAAATGTGTCAACATAAGTTGTTTTTATTCCCAGTCATGTATGACTAAGAATTCAAAAAAGTATAAACAAAAATGGAAAGTTGTGGAAATTAGAAACATGATGGAAGACAATGGGACTGTCGAGACTAAAAACTACTAAAATACACAAAAATGTTTACATTAAGTTGTTTCTTTGACAGAGAGCCAGTAAAAAAATAATGCTAAAGAAAATAATCACTATTTCCAAGCAACAGAACGGATGAGGCTAAATATCCAGGTAAAGACCAGGGTAAAGGAAAGTCACTGTGTACAGATAGAAACTGAAAATATAGATGATTATCAACCAAAAGTAGGTTAAGATGGTCAAAACGTTTGTTTGTTTGTTTTTTTGGAATAAAAATGCATGATGTTGCAGAACAAAAAGTTAAAAGAAATACATTTTTTAAAAAAAACTTATCTTTATTAAAAAAGTAAAGCCAATTAAATTATGTATATGAAAATAATATTGAATGTTATTGCTGAAAAAATAATAATAATGATAAAAATTATTTTTAGCTGTGAATTGGATCATTTTTCAGCACTTTGGTCAGCGTTGGTTGTTTTTAAATGTGCTTTATAAATAAACTTGACTTGATTTTTGTTGTGTATGTGTATGTGTAATTGTGCACAAATAAATAAATACATTTTTTATTCTAGGTGTTGTAAACTAAAGCAAACAAGTCAGAATCCCTCTGTTGGGGAAATGAATTTTATAGTCTACTGGTTGAACAGTCTTAACTCCTCAGGGTCAGGGCAGGTGAGGGTCTGGCAGGTGACTCAGGTGTTTCTAAAGCATGCTGGTGGAGCTACACACCAATATGATTAGTGCTTTCTTCATTAAGCACATGGACTTAAACAGAGGGACCCTGTAGTTTTCCACTTGTTGGTCTATATGATACGACCACGTGCACGTTACTTTCATTTGCCCTCAATGTGGGTGATAATCTTATCTATAAGTGGACCATCTGGTGGCCTTAAGGCAGAGAAAAAGACAAATACTAAGATAAAAGCCGAGCCAAGGAACCTTGGTATATGTTACTCCCCCTTTCCCATCCACTTCTCTGTACTGTGATCTGTTGAATGAGTTCAAAATGACTGGGATGAAAATGAGATTTTAAACTGACTTTTCTTTCTTGTAGTACAAGCGGTGAACAGTCGGTAGTCCTCCATCAGAGCCTGGATCCCACCAGCAGGTAAATGTCTCCTTATCAGGACACCTGCAGCCAACTAGAACAGGTTTTCCTGGTGGAGACGTGCCTAACAACATAAGCAACAAACAATCATCAGCTGCTAATGACCAATTTAACACCAGTGTATTGAAATAAAGTGAGACAAAAACTCATTTAAAACAAATTTATTCTCATGTCCTAAATTTAGTTTCATTTGTGCCAATCTGTACTTGATTATATCAGCTGCATTAATACATTTTCAGATCTATAATCTAAAGACAATCATATGATTTATTTTACTTTATGATTGAAAACATCTTTAAATACAGAAGTATTAAAAGTTACACAGTAATAACTGGGTTTGTTATACCTTTAAATTCTCTGACACTGTATTTAGACTCAGATCTCAAGGGGAAACTGCACTTTGGGAAATGGTTGAGTAATATTACACAGCAAGTGTTACATCCCTTCTGTTTGAAGTGAACAGCTGAAGTGATTGTCCCATCGTCTCACACAGAAACACTGTGCAGACGTCCAACAGGAAAGAATAATACTCATGTCTACAATTCAAGCTGTAACAG
Organism: Pachypanchax playfairii; assembly: GCA_006937955.1. Taxonomy (NCBI): domain Eukaryota; kingdom Metazoa; phylum Chordata; class Actinopteri; order Cyprinodontiformes; family Aplocheilidae; genus Pachypanchax; species Pachypanchax playfairii. Next base: position 265,742 of record SSNP01000099.1, read on the forward strand.
TATTGAACTGCTGATTGTTCAGACTTGTGGTTTTGTTGCTATGGATACTATGGATGCTGTTAGTCATATCGACTGCAACTATTTTGATACCTCGAACAGATCTGTTGTACTACAGCGGTACAGTTATTTTTATATATGAAGATGATTATCTGTAGTCTCTTTTTTCTTTCACTGAAATTACTGTAATACAGTTTTCATGGGTCATAATAACAAAAGAGCCTTTAAAATATCCAGATGGTACAAAACCCTGAAGAGAGGCTTGGATCTCACAGAAAGAAACACAGGATTGCAGGTTTTTCCTTTCTTCATTGATTACCTGTTTCTTTAGAAATCATTTTAAAATCAGAAAAACCTAAACTTATTTTACAGAATGATGCTAATTTGTTTACAAATTTTTTAAACAGTCTTTTGTGTATTTTTCTTATTTAAACAATATTGATCTTAGTGGATATTTTAATATTCACAAACCATTTTCTCTGAGAAAAATACTATTTACATAAACTTTAATTATAATGCTAAATGGAGAAAGAAAAATACTACACGTAATAAAGTTGTGTTGAATAAGAGCAAAAGCAGCGCATCGATAACTGCAGCCACAGGCACAAAGCCGCTGAAACAGCTCCCCGTAACACTGATGAGCTGATTGGAAGACCTAAAGTTTAACGTACGTCTCTTCCTATGTCAAAAATGTCCTTGAGCAAGGCACTCAACTTCCCGTTATCTTTTACCAGTGTTTATTCACAAAGAAAAAACTCAGTAAAACGTGCAGCTTGAGCGTTTTAACTTAATAAACTGCTAAGAGTTTTATTCCACTTAGGTATAATTTATTTTAAGAAGTACAAAAGTCAATTGCAGATAAGGCCAAGGTTGTCCCAAAATAATTTCCAGAAGAGAAAACACAGGCCTCGTGTGTTATATGATCCTTAAGCTCAACAAGGACACTCCCTGCAGTTTCTTTCTTTACGTTTTCTGACGCACGTTTAGCGAGCTGCAGGCCCTTCAAAATGTTTTTAGTTTACAGTCATGTGTTCCCCCGAATCAAAAACATCTTAGTCTACAGCTGCAGTCCAATATCAGCTGTTATTTTATTCCACACAAAGTGAAGTGTTTGTTCTAGAGTTACATGAAGACAGTAATATTAGATCAAATAGCAGATGTATGGTCGATGTATGTTAATTTATTTGCTCTTATTTAGTTTAGATAAAAATAAATGAAATAATAAATAAGTAGAAATTGAAAACAATATTTGCAAAAGTGTCCTGGGATTAAATTGAATCTATTGTTAGAATTCAGTGTTTTCAGGTTGTAACACAAGCTGTGGATGATTCTCACTGACACCAGAACACATCAGGAGCTACAGATCAACATCTAACATGAAGAAATTCACACAAATAAAGTCAATCAGTAACTCGGGTCATTTATAAACCACATGTTTTATATAGAAAAGGAATTTTAACTTACTGCTGGATTCAAGAGCCACAGGCAGCATCAAAAGCATCAATAACCCGAAACCTCTCCTCATCCTGGCACAAAACCTGTCACAGTCTGAGCAACTGGAGTGACATCAACAGCATGTCCTTAACGAACTCTTCCTCTCGGCCACACGTCTTGTTTTACCTAAAACAAAGCAGGTATGGAGGGAAAACAGCAAACAAAACCAGTGTTTGTTCAAGCCGTAACTGACATATACAGGCCGAACATCACGCAGTGACAACATTTCATATTCAAAGCAGAAAGGTTGGAATGAATTTTCGGTCTGACTGATGGTGTTGTTTGGTGTGTTATCTGAGAAAATCAGCCACACAAAAACGACTATAATGTTTCCGCTTTCAGAACTGGATTTACGAGATTTGAGCAACTATCAGTAAAGAGAACAGCTAGTGTGAAAATGATGTCATTAACACCTATAAGTACTAAACATTTCACTACATTAAGTTATTAGGAACTTGTTTTGCAGACAAAGATTCACTTGAGATAGTTTCATGTACTTCCTTATTCCTGGGGGCTCATGTTTCATAAGATTTGCAAATTCATAAAGATACACACAATATGAGCTTTGAAAAACACTAAAATTCACGTTGCAGATACCTGCCAGAGTGACAGCTCTGTGCAGATTTTCAACAAGTTCTACCCTGACTGACTGGAAATTTACTGGCACAGAGGAAGTAGTCAAGACTTGCAGAGTAGCTTTTATCAAAAAGTAGCAACCTTGAAATGCTAAATGCAGTTTTGTTATAAGAAGAGATCTGTGACAGCTTTTCTAATGCAAGGCAGTCTGTAATTTAGATGTTTCGAATGTTCTAAAATTCTGCTCCTTTTCTGTGCTACAACGTAGTGACAACAAGTCGGGTTTCATGCTACGACACCTGCTTTGACAAGTTTTAACAGGCTTCCTTGCTTGAACAAGGCGGGACCTGGATGAGGCTTTATTTCCTTATTTCTCCATTCTGGAAGCAGACAAGCCTCGTCACATGTTAAAATTAAACCTAATCTTTAAAATTCAGCTCTATTACCCTGTAAGCCTTGGGGAATAAATATTATAATCTGTTTTTAATTATTAATAAACCTCTTAGTAAATAAAGATCCAAAGCTATGCAAACTTTAAATTCTACAGTGAGAATTAAACTGAAATCAACATATTTTTTTAATTTTATTGATATCAGTGGAGATATTTGTTGAAACATCATCACCAAGGCAACAGTGTTTCTATGCTGTTCTATTTAACACATGACAGCAACACAGGTTGGCTGAGCAAACAGCACTGTAATATCGTTACACATTTCCCTTATAAACTCACTGATTTATGAAAACGAAGCCAATAATCTTCTTAATAACAACTCCTGACTGCATTGAAATAGTTTCTGTTATTCCAGAAAAATCCAATTAAATGTCATCATGTGACAACAGAAAAAGATTACAATAAGCCCGAACCCAGATCTAGTAACCCTGGCTCATGCATGTTTTTTTGGAGGGTGTTGCCTTACATTGAACTAAGTAAACATTTTGTGGAGAGATCTGAGCCCTCACACCAGCACTCCAACAGCATAAAATAACATTTAAACAAGCCCTGAAAATGACTGATTATATAACTACTGGGAGTTCTTCTTCATGCTGCATGAGTATAACTAATTTAAAAGCAGGTTGTCTGTCTGAAGTAACATGACAGCACACACTCACCTTTTTAGGACGCTCCCAGCTCTGTGGATGGGCTTCATTTAACTGATGAGGAGAGATGGTCTTCCTCAGTCTCCACGGACAACCTCCTCACAGCTGGCAACCTCTAGGTATGTACGGTTCTGTGAAGAAACAGAAGTGTCCTGTGAGTCACGGGAGGAGGGGCTTGTTGTCGTCACGACCTGCCCACCTGAGAGCAGACAGAAATTACAGTCAACACAGCGAGATGCACCACTTCACTCCAGTTTCTTTCATTTGACAATGCAGCTTTTAAATCAAGCTTTATGTACATTTTCTTATATTTGGTGTTCACTGTAACAACAAACTGGATTAACACATCAACACCGATGCTTAAAAAGAGATGAGCGGAATATATTTTCTGAGAAAACTAAGAATAAAATGTTGGAGATTTTTATTAGTCTGCGGTGTCAGGTGTTATTTTCAGGTGTTTGTGTCTAACAGGAGCCGGGGTGGCTCGTACGAAACCCAAAATCTGACTGGCACAACAGGTTCCAACCCAGTCTTAGATTAAACCAATTAATTGAAAGCACTGTTTAAATTGCTGATTTATTTTGTCCGAGTGCCAGTGAACGCAACACTGTTGCTTCTCTCCCTCCCTTGTTTACTCCGCTGCAAGGTGAGTCAATCAGGTATGAAAAAAAGTTGGATTTGGAGGTTTGATGATTCAGTGATTCGTGACTGTATGTCATTAAGAAGAATCACCGTGTAACTGCTGTCATGTTGCGCTAACACGCTAAAGACAGATGAAGAGGACGAACAGCTGCAAACGATAAGATCTATATATTTTCATTGCAACATGGGACATATGCAGCGAAATTAAAGATAGAATCTGCAGCTTCATACTGTCACAACACGTCACTCTTACCAGACAGAACTTTTAAACATTTAATTATAGTTCTGTAATTCACGTTTTAGGAGAATAATATCATAAAGTCATAACATGGGCTGTTGTTTCTAAACAGTGTTACCCTTGTTTTCTGTTTTTTTTTTCTTTCTTTTATAAATAGGATATTTACCACATACTTTTATGCTTTTAAAGATATTGTACACATTTTTCATTGTTGTGGTATATTGCCCATGGTGTAAGTAAACAATACAAAGTAGCATTGCCATATTTTATATGAAGTGACATCGCTAATTATAATAAAGTGGATATCATTTGTCATTTTTCTCCGTTTGAGTCATTAAATCATGTTGACCTTTTTCCCATCTTTGATCATTGTAAAATAAATTCTAGATCTGTGACGGATGTCTGTCTGTCTGTGCTTGAATGCAGGCTGGCTTTAAATGCACTATGAGGGTGCAAGTTTCACATGTTTGACTATTAAAATGTTGTTGAACTGGAAACCAAAGAAACCAGGAAAAAAACAAGGTGAATGAGAGCCATCACTACTAGCTGGAAACAAGTTTTATTTTAAGACAAGTCAAGAATTTAAAACTCTTCCACCTCCAGGCTCATGGATTTCACAACAACAGTTCTCTAAATAATTGCATATGCCCTCTGTTTTTCTTGTAAGAGTTTATTTCACCATGTTTCAAAATGGGTATGTCTCAGCTGATTGCAAAAGAAAGTAAAACTAAAACAAAAAAACAGTCACTGATACAGGTTAGAGATTACGCCAGTTGTCAGAAAGACCAAAACAAAAAAGGCTTTGTGAAACTGAATCTGTAGTTAAACATTTTTTTTATTCTGTTTATTGTCTGAAAGCATAAAAACAATAAATAACCCTTCACAATTTTATATGTACAAAGCTGTATTTAGTAAAATATGCTTTAGAAATACTTTCACAAGCAAAAATGAGAACGTTCTGGTTAAATAAATTGAATAAATTCGATTATTTTTAAAGAATTTCTGTGCTTCAGTCTCTGTGTTGCAGAAATAGCTTTTTGACATCAACATCAGGTGTGCCCATGTGAAACTGAACATCTGGTGTAGAACTAATTGTTCTTTCCTTCGAACATACTTTTTCCTTCAGCACATTCACATGCACATTAGTATTTGGATTTTAAGCAACCTGTTTTCGATCATGTTTTTTCACATGTGCCGTGCGCATTGTCTTATACATATGGATAAAAAAAAGAACAGTATTCTGTTGGTTGGCTTTTCTTCAGCCTACAATCATCTGATGTCAGTACAGAAGGAAGTTCTGTTTGCTTTGACAGACATCCCATCATTTTGGATTTCCTGTCTGAAAGATAACAGTTAAAAACTAGTGAGACAAAACAGCATTAAACTGAACATGGGGCACCTCAGAGTTGTGTAATCGGTCCTCTGTTTTATTCCTTTTGGGAATAGGGGATGTTTTTTGTTTCTGTTTTGCAATCATCTTGCCAAAGAAAATTGGGTTTAATTTTGAAATATTTTCACATTTTGTTGAAATGAAAAACAGATCTGAAATACTTAAAGGTATGGCGGAGGATCTTTTTCTTCCAGGTGGATCATCTAGACTATTGGTCCACCTGACAATCATTCGGATGAAATGTTTACGAAAGACGGTTGTACGCTATGGAGATGCTCGTAATGCAAGATAGATTATCACTTACTGGTGGCAAGTCTGACATCGTGGAAAAAGCAAAAATCTTCTGTTTTACAGTGAGCATGTTTTGCAATTCCAACAACAACTTGTCAACAGAGCGTGCTGGGATAACTGGGAGTTTCCTCTCAGGGGCAGTTAAAATATTGCGCATGCACATTTTTTCAAAAGTGGTGGGGGTGGTTCTTTCCTGTAATTCAGAAAAATCCTCTGCTATACCTTTAAAGATGCAGAATTAGTTTTTATAATAAATGTAAAAAAAAAAGTTATTTATGCTACATGTACTTTTATAATAATATTATTTGGTCTTTACCTGGCAGTACTTTGGGAAACATATCCAGGTTTCTGAAATCTTCCCTAAAGCAAATTAAAACTTGTATCACTTCTGTAATTTGTCAGTGAGCAATTATGTTTTATTCATGAGCAATAAAAGACAGAGGCAAGTGACAATAATTCAAACTACTGTATGAAGGTAATATTAAATATGAGCCTAATTAAACCCAGCAGTTTTGAGTTATTATTTTTGTTATACTTCTGTGTCAATTGCATTGTAAATTTGTTTCATTGTTGATATTTGGATGTTACAGCTCATAGTTAAAGAAACAAGACAAATCAGGAAAGTGCAGACAGTAAAATATAAAACCCATAAAAACAAGTTTCTACACAGTTTAGAAGAGAAAGTTGCTTTTATACAGTTTGCATGAGGGACCCAGATGACTGTCATGCAAAACATGCTGTTCAGAGTTTTGTTGTTGTGTTTGGCTGATCACACTGGGTAGGCTACATAATGAGTTATGGTCCTTAGGTTTACTGTCCTGCTTTATTTTATACTCTTTAGTTATGTATCAAAGAATCTTTATTTCCTGTCTCCACGGCGTCTTCCACAAGGTTTCTAGTTCAGTGTGCAGTTATTTTTTTATATTTTTCCAGAGATTTATTGGACAATGCACTGAAAAATGACACTGATAGGAACAGCAGCAGGTATAATTTTTATTGAGCTGATAACACAAGTGCTCACCCTTGGGGGTTGTTATTCATGGCTAAAAATGTGCAAAGAAATTGTTAAATCTATTTGTTTGGGAATGTTTGCTCTGCTGTAAGCTTAGAGCTGTGAGACAAAACTGTAACAGTTACTGTTTTTCTTACACAGGACACAAGTATTGCAGATACAGTCTATAAAAGATAGACGGTGTGCACCAGGTTCACACCTCAGTCTGTTCAGGTTTGAGGTTTGTTTTTGTGGCTTTGTACTTTTCCACTCATCGAGTTTCAGGCGGCAGCCTTTCTCATAGAACTTCACCAGTTTCAAATCTGTTTGTACAGATAATTTTCACTTTATTGTAATCGATACAGTGTACACATCAAACCACAGTCAATGGCTCCGATTTTTAATGTCCGCTCTGATGTTGTTTTTGATTTTACATGGTTGAATTATTCTGAGTCACAGTTAATCATTGGCAAAAGAAAATCCTATTTATAGCAGCTGTAGTTAGTTGTTGTAAAACAACAAAACATTATTATAACCCTGCTAATAATAAAATAAACAGAGAAGATTGTCCAGTGGAAATTCCCGTCCTGTCAAAATGTTTATTATAATACTTTTAAAAATATTTTGTCGTTTTTGGTGATTAATGATTGAATGTACGAGTAATGAAATTATCTCTATTTAATGAATAACAACTAAATGTTTTTTATTTTAATTTTCCTTTCTGTTCTTATGTTCATAGATGATTTTTAACACTGAATTATATAAGAACGTTTTTAAGGGCAGAAATCCTGACCTACTTTAGTTCCTCTTTAAATCATTTATGATACTTCAAACCCCTTTTTTTGCATATGTAATTCACATATTTAATAATTTTCTTTAAATTCTATTGGATGTAGGATTGGACCTCTGTTTTATTTCAGTTGTACAAATCTTTGCTAATGAAAGCCTCCTCTAAAGTCATCATTTGCAACAAAGCAATAAAATGATCATGTGTTGCTTCAGGTAAATAAATCTTGTTCTCATCATCAGTCCCAACAGCTTTATTTAAGACTTAGGAAAACAAACACATGTACTTCCTCTATTTTAGTTTTTTAGCCCTGGTAAACCGCAATTTTGTTGAGATCTTGTGAATTAATTCTTGCATTTAGATGCTTCGTCTTGGATTTCTGCCAACACAACATGTAGTTCTCAGTTTACAGTTGGATAAAAATGGTTTTAGCCTTTATTTGAACTTTCTGGATGTCTAAAAGTATTTTCACATGCGTCAAAGAAACACCCCTCTTGGTCATCTGGACACTCGACTGTTTCTTCAAAGTCATTCTTAGTGAAAACAAGACCTTTACTGACCGGGTTATGGGTGAAAACTGCTTTGAGCTTTTTGTACACATAAACAAAATAAAGTCAGCATTTGAAAGTAACACTCAGCTGTGGGTAGTAAATAAACCTGCCAGTAACAAACAAATAAAAGAGCTGACTCATTATCACAAAGGTCTGTGTTGTCTGTCCTCTTCAGTGACCAACATGAATCCAAATGTTACTAAATAATGAGTAACAGTCATTTAAATCTGGATGTATTACAGATGCAGTTCAGATTTAATGTTGTTTTATTCTCTGAAATGTAAAATATGTCATATTTGTTTTTTTCAAATACTTATTTTAATATTTTTTACATGACAGAATTTGGAAATATCTCTGTTAAGTTTGTGAACAACTTTGCAGCTGTGTTGTAAAAGAAAAGCTAAATAACTTTTCTATTTCAAATGTCCTGCCTGTCAGTTCAGGAGTTAGGGTGATTTTCCATTATATGTGCATTTTGGTATGCATTGTAATTCATACTCAAAGCATGTTCACTGATCTAACTGATCTAACCAGTAGTGTGGATTCTCACCCAACGACAACTTGATTTGATATCAGAGAAGAAAAAAAAACATCTTTTAGGATTAGAATTGTCAGATTAGAAGTTGCTTAACATCACTGAACCCTGTGGGCAGTGTAAAACGAATCAGATAAGACATGTGAAGTCAGCAGGTGAACTTATACAACCAAAATTTGAACTCAGCTGACTGAACACTGAAACTCTGTAGTTTTCCACTTGTCTGTTTCCCAGGAAAGAATTTAACTGCTCTGCTCCACAGGGTGAAAAACTGATAGCAACCTACTCATTTTATCCTTATCAGTCTGCAGATTTGTTTAATTACCTGGTGTTACATTTGTGCACATCCTTCTGTATGATAATCCCAAACAGTTTTGCAGTTAATTTACTGTAAATGGACATTAATATGTTTATAAAAGTTTGGGTTTTCTCAAGTTATAAATTTATAGATATAGTTTGTTATGTTGCAGTAAGGAAAATAAATTACATTTTAACTATGTGTGAATCCCTTCACAGAGGTCATTTTTAAAATATATTAAAATTTACATATCTTAAACAACTGAAAAATTTGCCTATTACAAGTAAATATAAAAAATAAGGTTGTTTTTACTTGAAAAACATGATTTTAACTGTGATCATTTTAAAATTAAAAAATGTGAAATGAAAAATATGTCAAGTACAAAGGCTAATTGATATTTTAATGTATACATTGTTCTAATAAAATGTATTAAAAAAAAAAAACTAAAAGATAAAGAGCCAATTTAATATCTCTAGAACAATGAGGTTATGTTTCCCCGCTGTTAATGTTTGAAATAAACATTTTGGCTCAACGATAAAACGAACTGCTGCAAACAATTAAATCGAACAACAAATCACACCGCCTTTATAAATCGCAGATTAAAAAGAGGGCAAATAATTTTAATACATCTTCACACTGTGAGGATCTTGCGTCTCCGTTTATGAGCGGTTGGGGTGTTAAAAAGGAGGAAGAGGAGGAAAAAAACAAAGCCCGTCCACCTGAGCGGCGTCCAGCCAAAGAGTTTACATGAGTCAAGATAACTCCCTGCGCTGCACTTCCTTCTTCCTGTTAAGGTGAAACCCGCTTTCACCAGTCTTAACTATGTACCTGCATTATTTTTTATCAGTAAATTATTAACCAACCACCCGCTATCTTATTTCTATATTTGTAATAATACCAAAGAGTGGATATTAGGTCATGAATGTACCGGTGTGTTAGCGTACAATTAGCTAGTTAGCATTAGCAGCTAACAAAGTGACGGTGCCAAATAAATATAAACAATACACTAAAACTATTTGTTGTTAAGATGTATTTTAAATGCATCTTTTGCGAAACAATGTTAACAAAAACGTGTATAGTAACTACGTTTAAATAATTCAAACGCGAACTCGGTAAACAAATAATTTTCTTGACGTATATTCAACCTTTACATTGTCGAGCCACTAAGGGAAAATCCAAAATGGTAAAGCATTGACAAATATGGCCAAGTAGGTGTGTCTGTATCCCTTTTGCGTCTTCCAGGAAGTTGAACGTATTTGTGTGTGACTTTTCTTCACTCAGTTTCTCTTTTGGTTGTTTTTTTAAATTCGGAATGACTTTTTGTCCAGCGTGAGTTCAACCCGGTAAATAAACAGTTTGCTGGCTGCCATGTCGGACTCTCTAGACAGATCCACAAAGATAAACTTGTTAAAGGAATCGGTTGTGAAGAAACTTTGCGATGTGTTGGATAAATCAACTAATAAAGGATGGCGAAAATTAGGAGAGATTGTTGGCAATGACAAACGGTTTAAAGTCAGGTAGGTAAAAGCTGCTTTTATTACTATAAAACTGGAACTTTTACGTAATTACAAAGAGATTACTCGTTAATTAAATGAATATGATTCCTAGGTGGTTAGAAAGTTATCAAGTCCTCCTCCCACAGGTATTCAAAACAAATAGTTTAAATTCTTACTTTCAGATATTGCTAAAATATATTTAATGGGGTTAATTTAGTTTTATGATCATGATGGAAAATATTTGAAGTGTTTCTGATATTAATTAGTGTGTATCAATTAAACTGGATGTTAATGATGGGAAGCTTTGTGAAGAGTAAAATCTAACCCCCCAAAATCCCACCAGCATGAGTTATTCTGTTGGCTTTGGCGGTTGTGAGTTTCCATACACAGCCCTTCTCAGAGATCATAATGTCACAGTGATGGTGTTCCTCGATCTGTATCATCCTCCAGCTCGGACGACATGGAGATGTGCTCTCTCAGGGTGCTGGAGGTGGAAGGCAGCCCGAGCCTCATGCTGCTGAGGCTGATGGGAGAGCGAGGCTGCACCACAGGTCACCTGGCTGATTACCTCCAAACTCTGGGCAACTCTGAGGCCCTGCAGTGCCTGAAACCACCAGGTACCACAGCCTCCTCCAACCTGTCAGAAATGTTATTGTCATTTATTTAGGTTTGTATTTAACTTGAATAGGAATTTATGACTCATGGCGTAGGACAGCACTGCACAACCATGTCACTGTAAGAAGAGTTTGGGTTGGAAGTTGAAACGTGATCGTGTGTGTACTTCAGAGGTTGAAGCTAGTGTGAAAACTGAAACAGGATGCTGATCTATGTGTAAGACACAACTGATGTTTTTCTGAATGTTTTACAGCCTTGCAGATCCTCATTCAGCCCCAGTCTGTTGCTCTAATATGTGGGCACAATCTGCGTCTCAGCTGCCACGCAGTGGGCAAATCTCCAGTTCAGTATCAGTGGTTTAAATCAAGACAAGAGGTGAGTTACAACACAAACTGCCAGTTTTATCACATGAAACGATCTCTGCTGAAGTCTCGAGGGAGAAAAAGTCTTATATGGAAAGCGTCAGGTGAAGGAAGCTGCTGTGATCGAACAACATTTATATGATAGTGGCAGCAGAGGAGCTTTCCCTGGTAAACCAATAAACAAAAACGAAATCAATGTGAAATGATTAGTTTTAAATGAAAAGCCACATTTGCAAAGCTTTAGTTCAAACTCAGGCTGAGGCCATTTGTTCTAAAAAGATGTAAATACTGATTGTATCCAACTTTAACTCTGGATAAACAACTTTCTGATTAAATAATTTTTCTGAGTCATTATTACCACCAGTTTCTGTGTTACAGGCTTTGACTGGATCTGAGTAAAGTGCTTGTATGATGCTGTATGTAATAATTTGTGAATTATATATACATACGTGCTTCTCTGAATAGATAACAGGTTGTAAAAGTGAGACGAGAGGAAGTGAAACATCAGGAAAAGGGCTGAACTCACAGCTACATGAAGGTTGTTTTACACATGTTGTTATTTGTCTCAGAATAATATGACAGTCAGTTTAAAGTTTATTCACATGAGCTTCATTTTCTGTTTAGACGACATTCACAGTGAGTCGCAGTTCTGAAACTAAAGAGGAAACCGGTTAAGGCTTGAAATCTTAAAACCAACACGTCTTTTTGTATTTATGTTAGTGGAACTTTGTGAATTTTCATTTTTAGTTGCACCACTTTTGTTCTGCTGAAATAAAAATAAACTTATCTTAGATAAATAATAAAATACGCAGTAAGTTTAGAGAAACTTATCTGAAAAATGTACATTCCTTTTAATAGTCTGAGTTGTTTGAATTTATTCTCTACAGTTGCTGTGGTATGAGGAAATTTTCTCTTATTAATTAGCAGAATATTCTAAAAGTTCTCTTGACATTTTACTGACCCTGTTTAGTGAACAGAGTGGGCAGAGTGAAGATGATGGATTTAAACTCAGGCCTGTTGCATTAAGGATTTAAGCCTTAAGCACTCAGTTTTCAAACTCAGTGACCCAGAATCCCCCAAAAGATCCAAGAAAACACACTTAAATAAGAACAAGCTGTTCCTTGGGCAGCATGGTGGTGTGGTGGTTAGTGCTGTTATCACATTAGGAAGGCTTCAGGCTTGATGGCTCAAGACTTCTGTACAGTTTGAGTACACAAACATCAGTCTGCAGAAGTCGGATGTCTCCTCTGGACTGAATCAGTGTTAAACTTTTACATTCTCATCAAGATGATTCTCATTTGCACAACCGCAGGTGCCAAACGGTTCTACTCCCGAACTGTTAATAAGTTCCATCCAGCTGAAGGATGCAGGATTTTACATCTGCAGGGTCAACTGTGGAGATGATTGTGAATTCAGCCAGTGGGCTCAGGTGGACGTCCTGAACAGCAGCATGTCTTATGGTAAGATGTTCCCTTGCGTTTTAGAAGGTACAGACTACTTGCTGGAACGACTATTATTAATTCTGTAAGTGTAACTTGTAAGTCCAGTCCATATGACCTTTTGTTTGAACGCCACCAGGGCAGAGTTATCACTCCATAGACGGTCGGTTAAAGTTAGTGATCCAGCCTCAGCCTCAGCGGCTACACTTCGGGGAAACCCTGCAGCTGGAGTGCGGAGCTGTGGGACGGCCGATCCCTCGATATCTGTGGCACAGGAACAGCATCCCGATCCCAAACGCCACAAAGAGAAAACTCATGGTGATGTTTGACATGAGCTTAAATGAGACGCTGAAGTCGAACATATTGTTTAGTGATCAGACTAATTAAAAAGGGGTTTATTTTTCTTCCAGATTCCTCATGCGATGCAGGATCATCATGGCCGGTATCGCTGTGAGATCAGCAGCAGCACTGAAAGAATGTGGACCAATGAAGTTGGTGTAGTAGTAGGTAGGTCAGACCACAGGACTTTCCTTTTTCATCGTTTAGAATCAGCTCTTCGTTCATGATGCCTGAGCAGCTGTTTGCTTCTGTTCTTGACTGAAAGCACCGAGGATATGTGTCCAGATTTCAGGGGCGATGGAGTGCTCTGAAGGTAGAGTTGAAGGGGAATGGAGTAGCAGTTCTGCTAACTGTTAGCATGCATTTGCTTTAAACACAAACTCTAACCCTTTTTTCAAACTCCAGTGTGTTTCTGTAATTGCATGCAAGTCGTGATCTGTATTATTGACACAATCATAAATCGGACTGGGTTTTAGTTTCATTTGTGGGCTTTTTTAATTTGATGAATCCAATCAGCAGGAGAGGATGACGAGGGTGGTGGTGTTCGAACTGTCATCAACAAATCCCATGAAAAGACTGAAAGCAGAATCGATCCCATGGACTGGATCCAGATAATCACGTATTAATGTCCACGTTTCAGACTTTTATTAGTGTTTTAAACATGTTTCATAGTGATTAAACACACTGAGCCGCGCCGCGCAGCTACAAGCACGTTATGCAACACTGACTGAAAAACTGTGGTTCTTCTCCATCCCACATACCACGCCTTCCACCTCCACAAGCACGTACAGTTAATGTAGCTTCTGGTCTGCAGACATTTGAGAATTTGTCTCACAGAAATGATCTTAAATAAGCGGTACAAAGTGCACCTTTCAACTTTTAAGATTTGTATTCAAGTCTGATGAAAAGGAGAGAAATTTAAATCTACCTGTCGTGTTCTGGTCTAGAAGGTAAACGTTCTCCTAAACAGCTCCTGAAACTCGGAATAAGCTCCATATTGGGCCGTTTTATTTGATTATCTTGCTGTTTTAATTGGACTTTAACTGCACAGATGAGTTCAATCTAATAAAAGCCCAACAACCATGTTGTTTAGAAATCTTCATGCACAATGTGTGTAACTCTTTTTTTACGATGAATCACTGTTCAAAGAGGAAAATATAGCAGAGAAATCCGCTTTTACTGTGTAATTAAGACATGCTGTTGTAGGAATTTACTCAATCTGGATCACATGCTGGGGACAGAAATATTTACAGCTCAGAAAAATGAATTTTCTGATCTTTTCATGGGATTTGATGAAAACAAGATAAACACAAAATACAACTAACTCTGTCTTTAAAATTTAGCTCTACTTACTTGAACTAATTGCATGAAAGTCCGTGTTTGGCCGGTGGTTTGTGACCTCATCAGTATTGTTCAGTGACATGTTGCGTTTAAACGTTTTGCTCATGTAATTGTAACTTATTGATCTTTTTAAATTCTAGATGACATTTATGCAGTTGAAGAAGGTAAGAACATCAAAGCTCAACCGTCTTTTATACACACAGATTTAAAAGTTTTATTTTCACTCTTTCAATCATTTTTGGGTGTTTTCTATATAATTTTAGGTTCCAGTGGACTTTTTCTAAATAGTTTGCCAGAACAAATTTATGGTGAGTGTTTTTAAAGCAGTGTTAAAGTGTGTTTGTAACTGATAAACATTTAAACAACATTTGTAGTTTTTCTGTGTTTTTCAGTTTAATATTATGAGCTATGAGATGTTTTGTCCAAATTAATATCAGTTCCCTTCAGAAAGAAAGATGTGAAACTGTTTGTATCAAAAGTTTCATAATGTCTGTGATACAAAATAAATATAAAAAGAAAATAACAAATTACCAGATTTTTTCATTGTTTATTTAAAACTAATATTAGAATTCAGTTAAAATGTTGGTGTGTGATTTGAAACTGCCGTTCCTGCTAAAAAATTATTTAGATTTAGGAAACTAGTTAAATGTTTCTCCTCAGATAAACCATAACAAGTTAGTCCAGCTAAAGAGCTGCTGTACTGGTTTAATAAGGATGTATTAACTAGTATTAATTAACTTTATGTTTGTACAGCATCATTTTACTAAAAAACTGAAGCAAAACCACAAAAATTGAGATTTTTAGTGATTTACTGCTGATGTGAAACGGTGGACAGAACCTCATCATGACATTAAATCCAAACCCGAGACATTCCTCCTAAATGTTTGTGGTTCCTGAAAATTTAAAGTTAAAAGTCACAACTGATACTCTGCTCGCTGTTTCATGGGGATTTGAAACGTGAGCAGAGCTGATTGTTTGATATCAGAATGTCTGTAACAATCAGAGCACGTTTGTTCCGTATTAGAGGTTCTAGTAGGTGAAGATTTAAAAAAACAACAACACAGATAGACATCAGATGGTTTTTATGGCCGTTTTCCACCTGTGATGTTTTATTTTCTGTCCCATATTCACCTCTAGCAACGGACAAAGTGGCCCTACTGATCGGTAACCTGTCGTACAAGAACCATCCGCAGCTCAAAGCCCCCATGGTGGATGTGTACGACCTCACCAACCTGCTGCGGCAGCTCAACTTCAAAGTGGTTTCCTTGCTGGACCTGACGGAGTCAGAGATGAGAAACGCTGTTGACGAGTTCTTGCTGCTGCTTCACAAGGGAGTTTACGGTGTGTTTAACATACATGTAAAGATATACAGCAGAATTTAAGCTGAAACAACCTCTGGATCAGTCTACTTACTGCTACATGGAATATGTGGCACTTAAGTTTTAGTCAAACCTAAATTAAATAAAAAAGCTTTAGGTCTGTTATGACCTGTCCATGTAGCTGATTATGAGCATCTTTATCCAGGATGTTTAAGTAAACAGCGCGGTACTCTCTTTAGGCCTGCTGTACTACGCTGGTCACGGATATGAGAACTACGGG
Organism: Pachypanchax playfairii; assembly: GCA_006937955.1. Lineage (NCBI taxonomy): Eukaryota > Metazoa > Chordata > Actinopteri > Cyprinodontiformes > Aplocheilidae > Pachypanchax > Pachypanchax playfairii. Next base: position 281,821 of record SSNP01000099.1, read on the forward strand.
AACAGTTTCATGGTGCCGGTCGACGCTCCGAACCCGTACCGGTCGGCCAACTGTTTGTGTGTGCAGAGCATCCTCAAACTGATGCAGGAGAAGGAAACGGGCCTCAATGTCTTTCTGCTGGACATGTGCAGGAAGAGGTGCGTCCTTCACTCATGTTTTACAATTCAAGTCACAGGTTCACACAATCAGTAAAATAAAATATAGATATTAGGATTTCTACCAAATTATTTCCTAATCATATTTTAAATGGATAAAAATCATCATATTAGAAATAAATAAAATGATCTTCACCAAAATCTTATGAGTGTTTATATCTTTATTGATAAAGTATTTTACCAATAAACTTTTACAAAACTTACTAAAATTGAGCTTAAGTGCTAGAATAAAGGTATTTTTTCTCTGTAACATTGAGCTGATCAGGATTCATTTGCTTCACTTTGCAACTCAAGAGTTTATTTTGTTTGTAGGAATATTCACGACGACAGCACTCCAAACATCATCCTGAGAGTTACAGCCAACATCGTTTTTGGATACGCCACGTGAGTCTGAAGTTTTGGGTTTTAAACCAGCTTCACGCAGCCGGATCATTAAATGTTGCCTTGCTTGTTCGGTTGTTAAGGTGTCAGGATGCCGAGGCCTTCGAGCTGAGCTCCACGGGCCTCACCAACGGTGTGTTTGTCAAGTTTTTAAAGAAGCGGCTGCTTGACGATGAGAAGATCACCGTGGTGCTGGACAGGGTCGCTGAAGGTGAGAGAAGGATGATAAACAGCAGAATTAAAGAACACGTTTCCTTTAAAAACCTGGAAATAAGATGAATTCAAGTAAAAAAAGGCTAAAACTGAAAATAAAAGATGATTTTTATACTTTTTCATGAAAACTGTTGATGTTTGTCACAGGCAGGCCTTCGTGGCTCCACCTTCGTCCCCTTAATTTCAGACTTTTGGGGCTTTACTTTAAGATAAACAAAAATTTTCTGGATAATTTCCTTATTTAACACCTTCAATGTGAATAATGTAAGCTTCAATATAAACTTTAAAGCAGTATATTGATTGAAGATGAAATGCACCTCCTCGTGGGGGTTCGGCAGACTTTAGAAACGCTGTCATGTGACGTACGCTGTGTTTCGTGTTCAGACATGGGTCAGTTTGATGCCACGAAGGGTAAACAGGCTCTGGAGATCCGCAGCAGCCTGTCAGAACGGAGAGCGCTAACGGATCCTATTCTGCCCGGCGACAGCGCCGACCTCGCTCACGCTCACAGTCGGCAGTGGGCTAAAGCTCACGGTAAGACTAACAGTATCAGAATACTATTACTCACGACTTCCTGCTGCTCAGTGAAGTATTGATGGTTGTTATTGTTTACAGACTCAATGCTAATGTTTATTATATAATACATACAGAGAAATGGGAGTTTCCCATAAAACAACTAAACTGGGGAAATACAGTTTTATTATTATAACCTTTTCAAATCTTTTAAAAATTTGCTTAAACAAATGTTGACAGGAAAACATCATGACTGCAGGTATCTTTGGGTTTCATCCAACCACATAAACAGGTCACAAGCTGCAGAGCTTAGAATTAGATTAAATAAGTAGGTGTTTCATAAAACGCCTAACCAACACTAAAAACAAAACAGCCTCGTTGTTTTAACTTAATTATTAGTCTTCAAAATGTAAAAATCATTTAAAATTCCTGCTTCATGTTTTTGTTTACATGTAAATCAAATATCTCTGAAGTGTTTGTGCTCGTTTTTGCAGAGCTTCCTGAGAGCATGTGTTTAAACTTTGACTGCGGAGCTCAGATCAAGCTGGGATTCGCTGCAGAGTTTTCCAACGTGCTCGTTATTTACACTCACATCGTTAAGAAGCCTGAGGACATGTCCTTCTGCCAGGCTCACGTCACCGACTTCTCACAGGTCAGCGGGTTTGAATACATGAATCTGAAATGGGTTTGAGAGGATTTACATATGGATGATGAATCTTCCTGGTCTTACTGCAGGAACTTGATGTAGATCCTAAAGAAATGAACCGGGAGACTCCGGAGGAGACGGGGATCTACCTGCTGTCCAGCAGCCTGCCGCAACACTGCCTCTACACCCGACTCAGCTCTCTGCAAAAACTCCGGGTAGAAACAAACCTATGGTTAAAAATAAACATCATTTCTGAGATTAAAGTTGAACATTTATGATCAGATAACTTAACAAGTCTTTAAGAGTAATTTGTATATGAGAAAAGGAAAGAATATTTAATATTCAACCTTTTCAACACTGGATATTAAAGTCACTGAAGAAAAACTCTCCATGTGAATACCTTGAATAGAATTTAAGATTTTAGTGGTTTATATGAAAAGAAAAATTGCATGTTTCTCAAAAAGCTGCTTTTTATACAAAGATCACCGTCACTTTTCATTCAGTCTTTTATTCGTTTTCTGAATAGGTTTAATTCACAGCAGTGTTTTGATTTTTATCCTGATGTTTCACTGTTAAACTGAACAAATGTTTCTATGTAGCAACGTTTGATCCAATCTGAAAATCAGAAGCCAAGTGGACGACAAACTGAGCTTTTCTTTTCTTTTAATTCTAAAATAATCTCTTTTTTTCCAGTTTTCACCTTTTCCTTCCTGCAGTTATTGTAGAAAGACGAAACTTTGAAATAAACTCTTTTTACTTCTCTGAGCAACATGTTTCTATCGATCAGTTAGAAAATAGAAACCAAACCACAAATGGGCCAAACAAACACACCTGCACGCGTCTCCTCTGTGGCTGAAACAGGCTAAAAATAAGTGTTCTGTTTCTAATGGTTCAGTTTGATTCACAGCTGCAGGCAGGTTGTGATTCCAGGTCCCTAAAGTTTATTGAAATGTTACAATCCCAGTCAAGATGTTTCACTGAATGTTAGAAGTCACGGGTTTTTTAAGAAACGTACTAAACTTTGCTAAATGTTTTCGTAACAGGAGGAGCTGGTTTTTACCGTGTGCCTTCAGGGAACCTTCACAGCCATGGATGAAGATCATCCCATACACTGGACCAAAAGCATCAACATCGGAAAGCCACTGATCGCTCGACTGGACCTCCACCGAGCCATGCGTCGAAACAGCTGCCTGCAGACCTGCCCGATGCCGCACAGCCCGTCCCAAAGCCCGTGTCACAGCCCCGGACCCGAATACCACCTCCACCTTCATCACGGGTCACACCAGGCCCAGGACTTCAACCGCCTCTCCCCACAGCACCACTACTTCGAGCATCCTCAGGGTGCGGTGGGAGGCTGTGGGTTTTCTTACTGCGACCAGCTCAGCCAGTGGAGATACGATCAAGTGTGTGAGGTGGACGGACCTCTGAGCTCGCCGGGTAAACTCAGCATCCCAATCGAGGCGTCTGAGGACATCACTGAGCTGCAGACTGTGTTCATCAACAGCCTGCAGCTTCAGCCACAGTGAAACAAGCTTTAAATTTTAAACTTTAAGTTTTAAATACTGCTGCTGTTTAAGGCTCATGTAGCAAACAGTTTCTGAGCATGACTTGTCTCAACAAGCTGTACGTTGATTTTTTTTATTAAGAAATTCCATTTTATAAATGTATTTTTTAGAAAATGAAATTTATTAAAATAAAATAATTATATCAGCTGTAGTTTTTGGACTGAGTTTTGTTGCATTAAACAGCTGAAAATATAAACTTGAACTTTCTGAGCCAATATGCACAAACTGCTATAAGCAAATAAGAATTCTGAAGGATTTTGTGACGTCTAGTGGTGAATTAACAGAGTGCAAACAAAGAAATACTCTGGATTAGAGCCGGTCTTCATGACAAACTGTCCTGCTTGTTTTAGAGGTTTCCCTGCCAGACTTATTAACAGAATTCTGTTAAACTTGATGACATGCTGAGAAGTTAATGCAATCATTTGAATCAGGTGTGTTCAAACAGGTAAAGGTGTAAAACATGCAGAAAACAAGGCAGATTTAATTTCAGTTTATTATTTACACTGTTACAGTATATAGTTTCACTCTAATCATGAGACACTAGCAATAATGTTAACGTCAACTTCTCTGAAAGTGATTTGTGCCTTTGGTCGACCTCTTGAACCTTCTGGTTTCATGTTGAAAATAATCGATGGGTCTAATTTCATAGATCTCCGTCATCATTCAGATGAACTCAAACTTGTTCTGATTCTTTTCAAACGTAGAAAGAAAAAGATTACCTGAAGCTTGTGGATCATATTAATCGGATTTGTTATAATAAGAGACTCGTTCATACAATCTCTATATAAAGTTCTGCAAATTTAAATTTCAGCAAGTGATGAGAGATTTTGGGAATATTCATGAACCTGAAACTTCCAACTTGACTGAGGCTGAAGGTTTAATAAAATTCAGACAAACTTTTAAATATGTGGATAAATGTTCTGGTTGTAAAACATATATGACAAAAAGGGAAGTTTAAAACTTGTTTTCCCTGAATGATACGAAATAAAGGATGATTATCCTCAAATATTTAAAACAATCCTTCTTTTGCTGCAAATATCTGCATTTTTTTGAGAGAAAGGAAAATTTCCATCGTGAGTAACAAAAGAAGAATGATTCATCTGAACATCGTCACAGACAGATCAACTGTTTTCTATTGGTGAACGCATCAGTGCATTTCTTTAACGATGTATTTATAGATCTAGTATGCAACGTGTTACTGCTGTTATCGTAAATAATTCTCATTCAGGATGTGTCACAACACCACTAAAGCAGAAAAACAAAACTCTCTTTCCTGTCACCAACATCTAATGAGATGATTAAAAAGTGTCTCATTTGAAATATTTAATTTATATAAAATGTTACATTATTTAGTTTATGTTTGTTTGCTTCATAATGCATGATTGTTCTCACTCCTTGGTGCCTTCATGAAAAGAGGCAGATCATGTGACTCGGGGCTGCCAGGTCCTCTCATGTAACACGACAGAGAGGTTTGCAGAAAGCAGCACAGAACCAGCTGAACACAGACGTGGTAGTTTCATTAAAACACACGCAGCAGCATTTTGACTTGAAATGTGTTTATGTGTTTCCATCCTGCAGGATGTGACACTGCAACAACAGCATCAAGGTATGAGGCCTGTCTGAGTGAATAATGGATGGAGTCACACAGGCGGGGCGGGAGGGGGGGTGATCTCATGGCTGCGTCACTGTGGGCCGGGGAGGGAGGGGGAGTAAGACGATGCAGCAAGAAGACAGAGTGAGAAACCTTCTCACACAGAGGACAGAGAAATAACAACCATGACCGTCTCCTGGAAGCAGCTGCTTGTTCAGATTCTCCTGCTTCTCGCCTCCTGCAGAAACATCAACACAAGTAAATGAAATTCAGTCTGATTGTTTTAGATGTTTCATGTGTGTTTAAACTCCGTTCTCCTATTTATCACTACATGTTCCTGTAACCTTGTGAGTGACAGGAAACTATTTCTACGCTTTTACATCATTTATATACTTTCTGTTTTGAAGTTTCCTGTTAATTTACTCTATTTATCTCATGTTCACAAAATATTCTTGTTCTACATTTTTTCTTTTATCCTGATGGGACACTGAGACTCTCAGTCAGATCATGATTATGTAATGCTTTTTAAAAACACAAAGATCATTTTAAAATATACTTCAATTCAAAAACAGTGTTTAGACTCTTTCTTAAGTTTTAGAAAAAAGTGTAAGAAAAACACTTTTACTACAGACCCAGTTTAAAAATTGTATATTTTATTCATTTTTACTGCAACTAACAAATAAAAATATTCAGAGATTTTAATATCGATGATGCAACAACAAACCCAAAGCACCTCGTTCTAATCCGAGTGACCAGATTGGACCATTTTAGTGCAGGAAAGACAAACATTTTGTCTGAACTGGTTTAAAAATTAATTTTTGGTATATATCAGTCGCCCACCACCACGTGCACACTCGAAATGGAGAATTGAAACGAAGTAAAGTCAAAGTGAAATCTGTCGACTCCCTCTCTGTGAATATCAGAGACCTTTGAGTTTATTATTAATGTTACAACTGAATTTCTTAACTAGATTGTTGTGGATCTTAGAAATTGAGTTTGATTCTTAATTTTTTTTTATTCTAACTGGACTGAGCAGAACTGTTTCATGAGACTTGAACCAGATCCACTGACTCTGTTTGGACAGGACACCTGCTGCTGTTTAATAAACTGAAAAACCACATTTGAATGTGTCTATTTATGGAAACAATTTCAAGATTAATCAATTTTTTGATGAAAATGATATATTTTAACAGTTTATCATGTTTTTTTAAATCTCGTGTTTAACACAATGGCCCTGTGCCAAGAGAAGCAGGAGGTTTATGGATGAGGGTCCCTGTTTGGACCGAGTCCTCGTCCAAGTCTTCTCCAGACTTTTTCCTTCGAGCTCTTTTGGTTCCACTTACTGTTTCAGTTGTTTTCTTTTGGCAAAGTTTATTCTGATTTCTGTTACTAGTATTTGTAAGTGTTTTTTTTTGTTTTTTGGTCTCCAGTCAAATTTGGAGTTTTTCTTCTTCTATATGTTGAATTTTGGTTGATTTTTAACTCTTTCCTCCTTCTTCTTCTGTTGTTAAGACGTTTTTTACCTGTAGTCTCTGTGATTGTTTACAGCTGATATATAAGTATGAATACACCAAAGTTAAATCTTTAACCTTTTAATCGTCACTGATTCAGCTTTATATTTTATTTCTTACTCTAATGTTTTATGTGTGACTGCACATAAAAGTTGTATACACGATTGGTGGTGGCAAGTAAAAATCCCAACATTAAAAAGCCTGTTTGTTTTTATTGGAAGAAGGGGCTGGTGCAGTTCTGCTACTTCTGTGGTTAAACACTTCATTTCAGTTAAGAAGTCTTTGTTATGATATACAGATAAAACTGTCAATTTTGGGGGTTTTATTCCATCAGCTGACTGAGATATGATACCATAAACACACATCTGTAGCTTATCACACAGCCTGCTGTGTTCATAAAAAAACTTTGTTTTCCTTGTAATAAATGCCTCCATTCTTGCCACATTAACACATCAGGATTTGGGCTTTTTGTCAGTTTAAGAGGGTCTGAAACGACATCTCTCTTCTTCTCTTTCCTCCGTGCACTTTTATTCGGCACGTGTTGTTATACAGTTGGTTTACGTTTGCATATTGATGCTGGTGACAGAAGAAGAATCTGCTTCTCAGACACGTTTATTTCTGTCAGTGAATAAATAAAGGAAAGAATTAAATGACTGTGATGTGGATCAGTGCAAAACTTTAACATGTACAGACAGAAAAAACTTGTGAATATTTCATAAACTTCATTTTTTAAATGAAAGTAAACTTCTAATCTCATGCATGGTGCACGCTTTGTCTGATAAGAATGAATCAATTCATACATAAACAGTCTTGATTCTGCATTGTTTAAAATATAAATGTTAATTTTCATGTTTTTGTGTTGAAAACTTTGTCAAAAACAAACAAATTCTGACTGAATGAGAATTTTTTTTTAGCATTTAAAAAAAGTTAAGAAATTGTCAATAATTTAGTGTTTTAATCTGAAGTTTTTTCGGACGAACCTGTTTCTATAGTAACAAATTAGTTTACATTCATCTCTTACAAAAACATTAGCAACATGCCGTCGAACAACGTTTGAATGAAGTAGATTTTTTTAATTATGCTTTTTATTAAATTTCTTTTTGTGACACTTGAGATTATAACTTTACTGCCTTCACTGACAGAGACAGCCGCTCCGACCCCTGCGCCGCTGGTTCCCATCACGCCTCTGCAAACCAACAAAGAAAAGCTCGTTCTAACAGGTGATTCTCTCCAAATATCAAGAATGTTTGATGAATATATTTCACACTCCTTTTATCCCGTTTTTACATTTCTATTTCCTGATTTCACACAGATGAAAGTCACATTGAGAAGGTGGTGGAACTGACGAAGCCTGTCAATCTGACTCTGGAGTGCACCTGGACAGGTAGTCGGAACAAACTGCCAAACATAACTGGTCTCTGGAGAAAAGATGGACATGAAATTCCAGAAAGTCGCGTCGCAGTGGAGCTGGAGGAGGATCGTTATAATCTGAAACGAGTGTAAGTGTGTTGAGATGGAATTTTTACACATTGAACTGTGTTTTTTGGTGCAGATGAAGAACTTTTAGTCTCACTGTTATATTAAAACTGAATATGAAACAGAACCGTCATGTTTGAATGTCATGAATTAAAACTTAATGCTTTGTGTTCTTTTCAGGTTCAGCATCACCAGCCAGGAAAACCTTGGAAACTACTCGTGCGTGTTTGAGAATGAAGCACGAATAGTTTTTATTCTGACAGGTAAAGTTAAAACCAGCATGGCGTTGACTCCATGTTATCAGCTCATCTCGTCTTTGTTAATATTTATAAATGTGCACTGAGAGTTTGACGTCATGTTGTCTGTCACAGTGCCACGCTTCAGTGAGGTCAGAGACAAACCTGTGGTCAGCTACGTCAGGGACTTTGTGGTGATCCCGTGTAAACTGGATGATTCCAAGCCGCAGCCCGACACCTGGATCTGGTACAAGTACAACGGGACTGAAAAGGTCAGCGACTTGTTCACTTTGTGTTTGACTTTAGAGATTTGTGTCAAACAAATGTGTGAGTGTGAATGGTTGATGGTCTCTGCCTGGACCTCTGAAGGACAGGTGACCTGTCCAGGGTGTGACCCCGACTCTCAGACACCAGCGACAGTAACAATTATGGATGGCTGGAAGTGTATGAGCATGTTTTGATTGTTGAAACATTCACATACATTCCATATTAAAGTAAAAAGAGAATGAATTAGGTAAATAATAACTGTTTTCACTTATTAGGAATATTTAGACCTGCCCAGGTGTAAAAGATATAGGCTATAACATCCTGAAACTTTCTATACACCACTGCAGTGGTCAAGTCAACCATCAGGTTTCAACTTGGATTTTTTACAGTTTAATTTCATGGTGTAATTTGAAAACTATGAAAGATTCTCAGTCTGAACTCTCGTGACCTCTGAAGACTCACTGAAACCAAATAAACTAACAAACTCTTTTTGTCCCTCAGGAGCAGATTATCGTCCCTTCAGCCTCTCAGCATTATGCGATCAGCATCGACGGAAATAAATCCAAGTTGAAGGTGAAAAACGTGTCTGAAGCCGACTCTGGCGTGTATTACTGTGGCGCCGTGTACACGGTTGGCACCTCCATGAGCCGCGTGGAGCTGAAGGTCAGTCTGAGTTCATTCAGTCAAACACTGTGTTTTCACTACAATCCTTTAGTTTCTCTATACTGTGAGAGGAAGTTTATTTTGTGACGGATCTTTGTTGAAGGTGATCACCTTCATGGAACCTCTGAAGCCTTTTCTAAGCATCCTGGTCGAAGTTCTTATCCTGGTTACTGTGATCCTTCTGTATGAGAGAAGTCAGGCCAAAAAGAACAAGGCAGAAGGTATTTTTATTAATGTCACCTCCTTCCATACAACCACATCTAGTCTCTGGATGATAAAAACTTGTAGAAAATGTTTATACAGGAAGAAATGCTTTATCCAGTCTTATAAAAACCCCTAAGATCAAACAGTTCTATAACCTTTGTTGTGTTTTATTCACAGAAAATAGGACTAATGCCGACCAAAAGAACATGGAGTAAGTCCTGTAAAACCTTTCTTTAAAAATATGATGCACGTATTTGCAGATTTGTTGCTATATTTGTGTTCATGTTGCTTTCAGGTTGCAGGGGGAAGATAAAGGAGCAGAAGAAGGTTCCTCAGTGAGGCAGCGCAAAGCGTAAAGACGTCACTGAAGCTATAAAAACATTAAACAGCTCTAAAGCAATATTTAAAGAGTTTCTTTAGGAAAACATCTCACTCTTTTCCTCCTAACTGAAACATCACCGCTGACTGTTACACAAGTTTCCTGCCTGACTGGCAAACGTGCTGTTTGATGTTGTCATGTGACTAACGTCGTTGTTGTGCACTCGCTTCCTGAGGAGAAACCCTGAGTGGTTAACGTCACTTATTTCCTTTCATCGCTTCTCTGCCAAAACAAGCGTTTCGTTTTCAGCTCAAAAATGTCTGATAGTGTTTAAGTGGTGCCTTAAACTTACATCCGTTTACTGCGTCTGTGTTTAACTTAAAGCATATCGGCTTTGTAGCAACATTCTTGTGTCATATCTGCGTTAATGTTAGTAAACAAAAACATTTAAATGACTTACACTGTATATGTGAACAATCAGATTAAAATGACTTAAATGACTTTGTGTGTGAGCAAATTTCTAATAAATCAAATAAACAAAAAGAGACAATTAGAAATAAAACATTTTATTTTTGATAAATACAGCAGATGTGATGTCCTGAAGGTTCGGAGGTGTTTAGTTTTACACCTTGAAACCTCTTTTTGTGCCCTCAGCTGTGTCTGTCAGGCACAATCCAACCCCAAACAAACAAACTGTAGCCTGTTCTTCACATTTTTCCTACGAAACTGCCAAGATGATTAAAAATAAATGAGACTCCAGTTAATATAGCAAAAATGACTCAGTAAATAGATATGTTCCAGAGATTTAACCACAAATGGATTCAAATGAACACAGCTAATATTCCCCTCTGAGATCAGTCAGGTGATCTGCCTTAACGCAGATGTGTACATAGTAATGTTATACAGATTTATGGCTGATTCATCAGGAATTGTACCAGAAGCTTGATGACATCATCATTTAGACCCACCACCTCTCCGTCCTGCACGCTCTCATAGAGTCGCAGGCTCTCAGTGCCCCACAAAAGGTTTTTTCGGGGGTTGTTGGCGTCTGTTTCCACAGAAAGGGCCACAGTGTTTAGCTGGTAGCAGAAGAAGGAGAAGAAGTGTCCGTCAGTGATCACAGCCTGGGACACAAAAGGTCTGGACACGTCCTCGAAGTTCCAGAAACCTGCAGAGATGAGAAGACGATGTCACCACCACCAACAGCTACTAATCATAATAAGAACTAATTAGTTCAAATGTAGACCTTGCCTGACCTTGGTACATAGCCTGAGCTCCAGTCCAAGCGAAGAGACTGGCCATGGCGTTGGCTCTGAGGAAGACCTCCACCTGGTCAGACTGCTGCAGCTGAGACATCCGATCTCTGTGGTATCGACCGGGGACAAAGTGGAACTGCGTGTGGCCGTAGCACGCTGGGTCTGGTAGCTTTGAACCTGTTGATGACACCAAGAGGACAGTTTTAATACAAACTGATCAATAGTGTCTGAATGTGTGACTGCTGAAGTTACAATGTACACAGTGAGACATTTTATACTGTCTTTGGAAGGTTCATTTAGCAAAAACAAATCAAAGATTGACAAATAAAACAATTGGAAATGTCAAAATTTAAGAAAATAATTAGTAAATTGGAAACTGCAGAAGTTTCAATAACCAGGTTGATTGTACGGCTTATGACTGACTAGCTGCACTCTGGCGCCTCCTAGCGGGAGGTTTTAATAACAATAAATAGCGAGTGTTGTGACGGGTCTCTTGTGTTGTTACCTGTGAAGATGAGATTGTCGTACTGTCTTCTGAATAGAGGCATCAGGTTTGGAGCGTAAGGGACATCTGGGACTTCAGCTGCGTAAGAGTCTTCCAGTGGGACAAGCTTTTAAAATAATAAAACAAGAAAAGTAAGGGATTTTATTTATTTCTCAGAGACTACAATAGAATCATGATCACTGGTTTTGAACTTAAAGGAATCTGATCGGTACCTGCGGCAGCTGCTGAGTTATTCTGATCTGACTGTGTGGCTTGTCATCAATCTGGAACCTGGTTGGCTCCAGATGGCCTTTGCGGTGCCCCTTTGGGATTTTTCTCTGACCCCTTCTCCAATAAAAGTGAACCTTTGGACTTTGATCTGATAAAGAAACAAGTATCAGAAATAAATTCAGCACACACAGAAGACTGTGGTGTGTCATGTGGTGAAAGATGATGATGACTGGAAACTTTCAACATCTGTCTTCATCCTTGAATTGATAATTGTGCTTATAAACAGTCTTTAGATTGGTAATTGCAGATTTTAACCCATCCATCCCTCCTAGTTGTGGGTGCAACAGGTTCAGAGAGAAACAGAGACATCCTTCACCCCAGTGACACCCAGAAGGCATCCTAACAAAATGCCTGAACCACCTGAGTAGAATCCTTTCGATGTGGGAAATCAGCGGCTCTAATTCAAGTTCCTCCAGCCAATTGAGCTCCTCACCTGATCTCTAAACTCGCTCCACCCTACAGATGAAGCTCATTTCAGCTGCTTGTATACAGGATCTTGTCTTTTGGTCAGGATCCAGATCTCATTACCAGATGGGGATCAGAACGTAGACAGACCAGTAAATCGAGAGCTTTGCCTTTCTGCTCCTTCTTCATTACAACTCACTGAAGCCCCAATCCATCAGTCAACCTCCTGCTCCATCATTCACCCTGATACTTAAACTCCACCACTTGAGGCAACGACTCATCCCCAACTCAACCCATTCACATATAATTATTGATAAAGACCCCCAACAGTCAGTAAGCAGAATGTTTTGACAGCTGATTCTCACCCAGACTGGACAAGCGGAGAACTGGACTGAATCTTGACAAACTGTAGGTGAGTTCAGACACCAGGTTTCTCAGAAAAGGCGCGACCAGCTGCTCCTGTTGTTTGTACATGAAAAGCTTGTGCTTCTTCACCAAGTGCCAATGCTCGTGTAAAATAACGCGGGTGACCAGATCGCGGATTTCCGTGAACGCAGCATCATCTAATGAAGAACCCTCCGAACCCGGGCCGAACTTCTCAGGCAGACCCGGGATGTATGCAGTCTTAGTAAAGTGCTGGTACCATCTGTCTGCGTTCCGAGCGAATGTCTGCGGATAAACCACAAATTTCATGCGCTGGATTCGGGTGATGAGGGACAGTTTCTCCTCTACGGGAGCCGCGCGGATCTTTTCGACACGCTCCTGAATTTGTCGCAGACGAGCAGATTTACTTTTAGCCGTGAGAGAAGCGACTATTGGCGGATACGCGGGTTCTTTCACCGCAGCTTCAGTGTGGACAAGTTTGTTGTTTTTGAGCGGAGGTAAGATTTTAGAGAGCTGAAAGGGCAACTTCATGCGTGCTGCCATGTTTCTTCTATGACTTCTTTTTCTTGATATTTAAAAGCGTTTGACAAACAACGAATTGGCGCGTTATCGCCGCCTACTGGTCAAGATTGAGATTACCGTAACATTGTTGATCTAAAAAGGATTTTAGAGGAAAACTGGTTCTCTACATTCTATATTGAGTCGTATTAATATTTTTCCACTTATACAACCAGTCTTTTCAAATTGTTGTGATTTATTTCAGTTTATGGTCAGAAAACCTGTTTTTAGTCTGCATTAATATCACAGCATTCGAAAACACTGCTGTTCTTGAAGCGACTTCGAACCACGTGATAGATGTCTACTTTGCGTTCACTCATAAAATATCGTAAATCTGTGTTACAAAATGCGCGATCAGGCTAATAAAACAGCGAATCAAAATGTATGGCATGTATATTAATTGAAGATAATAATGATTGACGTTATTTAAAAAGTGGACAGTGTTAAAAGTAAAAAAAATGCTTAAACATACATTTTACAGACTAAGACATAGATAGAGGACATTTAACATTTACGTAATGTACTTGAAAGCAACATTACCATGTCAAATGTTTTGGAGTTTTTAGCCTTGACAAGTGTTTGGTGTTTAAAACAGAGTTAAACTATACATTTTGGCAAAGGTAAAGGTTAACACTTAGATAAATAACGATGTATTCTCGGAATCTTTTACGAACACTGTTCGTCGTGACCAGAGCGGCTCAGTTTTGTCCTTTACAACGTGTTTGTCAAGCCGAGGTAGCTGTTCTTAATTAATCCTTATTTTAATGTTCATAAACATTTTCTTTTTGTTTAATGGTGCTGAGCACTTTATAACACATTCTAGTTGTTTTGTGTACGGCTGTGGAAAACCTGCAACGTCAAGAGGTTGAGTTTATTATTCCACTTGTAATGTTTATTTATCTGTTGTTTATCTTTCTGTCCTGTGTCTCTCTGACCCTTCAGAGATCACTTTGCACCAAAAACAATGAGGTGAAGCTGGCAGAGGAGGCCAGCAAGAGGTACGGCTCCTCAGGTCCAACCATCTTCTCTAAAGTGATTGATAAAAGCCTCCCAGCTGATATAATCTATGAAGATGAAAAGGTAAACACTTTCAAAACCTGATGGTTTTATGGTCTTTTCCACCTGGAATCCAGAGAAAAATGAAAATATAGCGGATCTAAAGTGAAATACAGCTTGAATCTTTTTGTGTTTATCAGTGTTTGGCTTTCAGAGACATCAGTCCACAGGCTCCTGTTCACTTTCTGGTGATTCCGAAAGTTGCCATTCCTCGGATAAGTGCAGCCAAAGACGATGATGGAGAGGTGAGCTGCTCACCGAGAGAGTTTCTCCTCCCAAATGTTGGACAAGTTGTCCATTAAAACCCAAAAGAGCAACTACATTCACACACATGCTTCTAACTAACCACATGACCTGATGATAAAATACATCCAAACTAAATAACTTACAGTCTTTATGTCTCTCCTGCTTTCAGCTTTTGGGACATTTGTTGGTTGTTGCTAAAAATGTGGCAAAGCAGGAATCTTTAACTGACGGCTACAGAGTGGGTAAGTAGTTTAATTTAGTTATAAGATGATTCATGTGAAAATACAGGCTGTTTTTAAAAATATTCTTTATTTACGTTAAATTCTCAGTGATCAACGATGGAAAACATGGATCTCAGTCAGTCTACCACCTTCATGTCCACGTCCTGGGAGGAAGACAGATGATGTGGCCACCTGGATGATGGTTTTATTCCAAACTGTGCAAAAGTCTTCAGCAATCTCTTACTTTTTAAACACTATTGCTACAAACCCTCGAAATGAGGCTCCTTACAGGCAAGATATAAAAAAATAAGGGATCGCTCAAAACCTTTGCACAAAAAAAGCACAAGATAATTTCTACCAACACAAACGTTTGTTTTATTTGACATTTCCAATCTAAAATGGGATGAATAAAATGTGAATGTGTTGATCTTTTTGGATGTAAAACACAACCGAAAGACTTTGCTTGATCAAATAAAGACATTTTTTAAAATAAAATCTAAACTTTCATCTGATTTTAACCTAAATACAAAGTTTGTAACAGAAATTAATTTCATTCAGTTTGTAAATCATTGTGAAAATATGATCTAAACTGTAATAAATCCATCTTATCAGAGATTAAACCTCATCTGATTGCAGATAATCTGACGTTCATCAGCTGCAGAATTTCTCAGATGTTCATGTATCTCACTTCCTCTCCCTCATGTTCTGTTGGCACAGATGAAGCCCCTCACAAATAATGTAGAAATGTGAGTGGAGTTTTGGGGTCAGGGCGGCTGTGGTGTGACTGAGTGGTGTGATTCACTCAGCGAGGTTACTGGAAGTCACAGCAGAAATACGGGTAAACTTTGGCCTATATTTACTTTTAAAACAGCTCCTGCAAACCCAACTTACAAAATAAAGCTCATTACAAAAGAGAAAACAAAACCTTCATGAAGGATAATCAGAGTTATTTAGTGTTAAAATCATTCCAGTTAAATATCAGAATCTATAGACGTTTAAAATAGAATCAGATTTTTTGACATTTCAGCACTTTTTACCAATATCTTCGTCTTTCCAGATGTGTCACTGATACAAAAAGGCGATGTTGCACAATTTTCTACTTTTGTACCTCTTATGGGTCAGAGTTTCCTCTATTATCATAATCTTACAGAACTTATGTAATTTTATTATTTGTTTTTGAGAGACCTCACTGCACACCCTATGACTGTGCTCATAAAAGGCTTAGAGTTGATAAAAGTCTTAACAACACCCCCCAACACACACACCCACTGCAGCTTTGTAGGATCTTTCCCTTGTTGACTGTTGCTGACTGTCACCAACAGCTGTTCACGTCTGTATTTAATATAAACACGGCAGGTTTCTGCACCTCAATGCTGTTAATGTGTCGAGTTTCAGGTCCCTTTACCTCGACGAGTCGGAACCTTCGATCGGTAGATACATTTTAAATAAGAAGTCGCTCTTTAGGTTGTTTACTTTCCACAGAATCTGATTTGAGCTCATTCAGGTCTCTTAAAGGTTGATATCTCAAACGAAGGGCAACGGTCGAGTACCTGAAGCGGGTAAAGGTCAGAGCAGGTCTGTCCTACACTTGACTGCTCCCAGCAGACTGATGCCACTCAGCTGTGAGAGCAGACGAGGTAAGATCTCACTCCCAGTTCTGGTTGTTCTTCTGCTTCCTGCTGGAAACTGATAAGAATTAATGTGAAGATTTTCACTATAGATTCTAAAATTTACAGATGTTTATCATTTCTTTGTTTATGTAGATGTTAAGTTTTCCCAATCAGCATTTTTCTGGCAAATGTTCAAATCTTAGTCTATAGAGATTAAAATCTTCTGTTTGTGCTTGATAGGACACTTATATTCACAATTACATCATTTGGAGCAAAGATTTTATCGTTGCCACACTGCACTTTAGCAAATTTCATGAACTTTGGTCTCAAAGAAATCTTGACCTGAGTAATCTCAAAAACCCAGAGTCCAGCTGGGAGACTGCTTTCTAAGCAGATTTTAATCTAATATAGTTTTATTACAAAATGAGGATTATATATGTTGGGAAATGTGGTTCTAATTTGTTCTAATTTGTCTGTTGAGACATTATTATTATAATGAAATAATATAAATCAGAACTTCTACTCTTGTTTTTAAATCATCATGTAGATTTTATTTAATCACAGAAACATTAAACTGATAGAAATTGAAATAAAAGTTCAAACAACAGGATTTTTTATGCTTATTTAGGTTAAAGGTTTCCACAGTTACGGACAAATTGTATCATCTGTGCCAGATGATGAAGCAACGACCTCCTGACTCAATATCCAAAGTTTCAAAACGTGGTTTTTCGGCTGGGTTTGATTTCAAGCATCAGCGGTCACCAGGACTGACCTGTTGCAACGACTTTAGTGAATGTCAGCGTTGTATAAATGAGCAGAGCCGTTCTTTTTCATCCTCTTATCTGCCTGGAAAGCGCTCGGAGAACAATTTTTCATGTTGGTTTTGTTTCATCTTTCTGTTTTTTCTAGCAAATAAACGATGAGTTTAAAGGAAGGTTCAATCAGGTATGTAAAAATAAAAAAAGAATCTTAAAACATTTTTATCCTGATTTGTGTTGAAAAGAGTTTTATCAGGTTATTTGCTCTCATTGATTCCTTCTGTTTGGATGCTTCAGCTCTCAGAAGGAAAAGTCTGAGTCCAACGGGAAAAGCGTAAAAATCAACTCCAAAGTGATGCTGAATGGAAATACAGACACATCTGGACTGGACACAACAGCGGTTCTAAAGACGGACTGTCCTCCGAAACCTCAGAGAAGTCCTGAACTGGATGGAACTGTTGAAGGACTTCCAGCAGGTATCGTGAGACAAAAAAATCACGGCCTTTTATTACTAATTAATGCAAAAGTTTCTGTTCAATCAATAAGGCAGAAAACTTTTCATTTATTATTAATTTTGTTTGTTATGAGCTTGTTTTTAATTCAGAGAGATGTGTGTATTAAATGCAAGATAAAATAAATGATCTTTATGAATCTAAAAGTGAAAATATATTAAGGTATTAAGGTAAACTTGCTGTTTCAGCATCTTGTCTTCAGTCTTATAACAGAACAGATAAAAGTATCTTGGAGTTTTTCTCATTGATGAGTTTAAAGGTCATTTGTTGTGACTTTAAAATGGTCAGTACTATTTAAAAGTCAATATTTAGTAACAATATATTAGTAACAATCTTAGATGACACCAAAATACAGAAAGGTAAAAAAAAAACTTCAGAAACAAAGAGTCAAAAGTTAATTTCCAGGTTATTTGAGGAAAAAGATGCTAGAACAGTTTTTAAATGAAGTGGTTACGAAATGTGACTATAAATGTAAAAACAACAACCGTCTCTTCAGAAACATCTGATCTTGTGTTCACCTTGTCTTTCTTCTACAAAGCGTACCTGATGGGGGAGTGTGCACATTCCACAGCTTCCTCTTGCGTATCAGATCACATAACTACCTTTGTAACTGTTCGCCTCACAGCAGCAAATCATGAAGCAGCAGGTGGGACTCACCTGTTGAGACACTCAGGTGTTTTCCCTCCTCTCATATCTCAGCTTCTAAACGGCGAGCTCGCTGTCTTGTCTTCTTATTTGTCTTTAATGGCGGGTAAATGCAGCTGTGTCTGTTGTCCCAATGCAGCAGAACCCAAGGGGGTTCCACTGTCAACAGCCAACCTGGCGACAACTTTGGCTCCAGCTGAGCAGCTGTGGAGCTCCAGCAGAGACAAGGCGGTCAGGCTGAGGATGGGTGTCTCGGGTCCGGGCTCAGAGACCCCCATCACCATCCACCAGATGTTCCTGGAGACGGTGGAAAAGTGCAG
Organism: Pachypanchax playfairii; assembly: GCA_006937955.1. Classification (NCBI taxonomy): domain Eukaryota; kingdom Metazoa; phylum Chordata; class Actinopteri; order Cyprinodontiformes; family Aplocheilidae; genus Pachypanchax; species Pachypanchax playfairii. The sequence goes on from SSNP01000099.1 coordinate 300,307, forward strand.
AGATCATCCAGCTTTGATGTTTAAAAAGGAGGGCCAGTGGGCGACCCTGACCTGGAGCCAGTACTACGAGCAGTGCCGCGCAGCAGCTAAAAGCTTCCTCAAGGTTTGGAAACTAAATAAAATGAATCTATCAGAAAAGTTTGAGGCTGTTAAATTTAAATATTTTATTCTGTATTGCATAATTCTCAAATACTGTTACACTTCTAAACTTTTCCAGCAGCTGTTATCACATCTGGTTTGTTTCAGGAGCTTTTATTATATTCATATCATATTGGATGTAAGTCATGTGACTGATTTCTGGTTTTTGTTCAGTAAAAAGTCCTCTTTAGTTTTTCTTTGTTTGCTTAGTGTTTTTTATTATTATTATTTTCTGGTTTTGTTCTGAAACAAGTGAATTTAAACACAATTATTTAGTCTTTAAATACATCAAATATGGACGTAAAAGAAAGAATCTGCAACTAATTCTTGTTTATATCATATTGTGCAAGAAAAATGTAACAAAACAGAAACTCTGTTTCAGATTTACGTGTGAATTTGTTTGAAATTGACTCTTAAAATTACTTTGTGGTTCAACAAAGAGCTGCTGAAAACTAAAACTCATGTCAGGGTGTGAAATTCCCAGCTTGTGTTACATCTCATGTTTCATGGCTTTTAAAAAAAAGATGTGTGTTCGAACAGCAGCGTAACGTGTTCTCTTCATGTGCAGCTTGGGCTGGAACGTTTCCATGGAGTCGGTATTCTGGGATTCAACTCTCCGGAGTGGTTCATTGCTGACGTTGGCTGCGTCTTTGCAGGGTGAGATCACATGTCAGCAACTGAGTTTGAAAAGAACATGCAGACCTGTACATTTTCACTTAATGTGTCTTTTTCCAAACTGGTTTGGCTTGTTGTGTTGTGTGAAGATTTGGGTGGGTGCAGGTCGGTATTTCCTCAAAGCTCTTTAGAGATCAGGTCAATGATTAACAACCACAAAACTGTATTAAGTGTCTAACTGTGCAAAAAGATAGTTATTTTAATGCGACTCAGATTTAGTTTTTATACAGTTTGCTTGTTTTGGAGTTTGATTCTTTCCAGTTGAATCATCTTCCAACTTTAATGAAGAGATTTTTAATAATAATAAGATGAAAATATGAAGATAAATTTGAAGGAAACTATTATTTTGATAGATTTCTGTCATTAACGGTGAGATAAATCATCAATAAAACATTTAATAAACTGTGTGGATTCACAGAGGTCTGGCGGCTGGCATTTACACAACCAACTCACCGGAGGCGTGTCAGTATGTCGCTGCCAACTGTGAGGCCAACGTCCTGGTTGTAGAGAACCAGAAACAGCTGGACAAAATCCTGAAGGTCAGCAGCGACTCTTACTGTGCAGCTGTGAAACAGCAGCAACAAATAACCATAACTACATGTCTTTTCTCATCCTTCCAACAGGTTAAAGATCAGTTACCTCATCTGAAAGCCATCGTTCAGTATAAAGGCGAGCTGCAACAGAAAACGCCGTTTCTCTACACGGTATGTCGACACACTGAATCCGTGTTGGAGATGTCTGATTAAGTTTGAAGCAGCTGAAGTTCAGTTCTGCCTCAGTTTCAATAAAACCTTTGTATTTCTGTAGTGGGAGGAGTTTATGAAGCTTGGAGAGGGCGTGTCCAATGAGCAGCTGGATGCTGTGATTGACACTCTTAGAGCTAACGAGTGCTGTAGTCTCATCTACACATCTGGAACAACAGGAAACCCTAAAGGAGTCATGCTGAGCCACGACAATGTGAGGAACAGAAAGTTTGGGATGTTTGTAGCACTGAAACAACTTCACACTCATCACAGTGTTTTTTATTTGATTAAAAGCTTAAAATTCTGTTTATTTGGGATGAAGGGACAGAAAACAAGTAGCAAAATTACTGAAATCAAGAAGATCCTAAAAATCCATGAAAGAAAGTATAAAGCTGAAGTTCAGGACCAAACATCTGCACCGTGGTCTCGTCTGGTCCTGACAGAAGTCTTATATCATTTTAGAAGCTACTTCATGTTCTTTTAAAAAATACACAAATTTTTGTGATCCATTCAAACAAGTTGAGCTTGTTTAGCCTGTTTTTAAAAAATCTCTTGATGTTTAAAGGAACTTAAGGCAGCTTTACAAAATCTGACTCAGTGCTGCGGCGACAGGCGCTGTGGCTATCTGCAGCCACCAGCCAAGCCGGCACGGGAGCGCGCACAGACACTTTACAGACTGTTCGTCTTCACAGCACTGCACCGGGGAGGCTAACATACTTCACGTCAGGTCTCTCCACTCTGTTATTTGATTTGATCTCATCATTTTCATACTGTATCAGGCTCTAAACACGACCTATAATGTTTTCTCACCTGGTCACAAGGAAATGAGCCATGTCAGCATCCGTTTTCACTCCCAAATGCAGCTGAAGTTCCCTCCATGAACCGAACGCATATCCAGTATTTATGCGGGTGCCTGCCCGGCTTCGGTCATGTTTTTTTTTAGACTCACGAGATGCCGCTGATAAAGTCTTTTTTTTCTTCGTGGTGCCACTTTTTTGGGGGGTGAGAGTGGATGCAGGTCGTTCGCTGGCTGCAGAAACATCCAGTGTTTGAATCCAAGTCCACGGTGGCCATGTACTTCCTGTTCAAGAGCTGTCGGCAACGCGCATGCAGCGTCAATTTACGTCACATCCCTACAACTGCGCGGGAAATTCGGACGTCGAACTGCAGCGCATTATGTAGCACACAGCGTTTCCAAGGCAACAGACATATATGCGGATGGCCTCGTTATTTTGGGTTTTTAATGCTTCATGACCCATTAGCATTGAATAAACTGGAAATGCATGTGTAGTTCACAAATCTTGCCTTATGTCCCTTTAATGTTTAACAGTTTCTCTAAACATCACACAGTTTGATCACTGGCTGATCTGGGACATTTATTTTCTGTAAAGTTTGACTCATGGTTAATTCCTACATAAATGAAGTAATTCCTGGATATTGTACTGATATATTGTTCAGTAATGAATCCACGGCTGAAGAGGAAGTTGTAGATGTTAAACCAAAGTTTTTAACAAAATTTTGTATTTTTTCTTTCTGTTTTCTGAACTTCTTGATGAATTTGTATTTTTATAAATTCTCCTTTCTGTCCTTTTTTTTGCACATCAGATCACATGGACAGCCCGGACAGTCTATAAAATGATCAATCAGAATTACGGTGAAGAAGTTCTTGTCAGTTATCTGCCTCTCAGTCACGTAGCAGCCCAGATGATTGACATTTGGGGCTGCATGAGTCTCGCAGGGACCGTGTACTTTGCAGATCCAGATGCTCTGAAGGTAGAGGTGGTGTGATCATATAAATATGATGGAGTCATTAATGGTTGACATTTTTTACAGTCAGTCTGATTTTTCCAGGGATCTTTGGTACACACGCTGAGAGAGGTTCGTCCAACTGGTTTCCTGGGTGTTCCTCGGGTTTGGGAGAAGATTCAGGAGAACATGAAGGCTGCTGGTGCCAAAGCGTCTCCACTGAAGAAGAGACTGGCAGACTGGGCCAAGTCCATCGGCCTTCAGTATAACTACAGTGTAATGAACGGGTGAGTCTGCAGCAGATCATAGTCATAGTCTCATGATCCTTACCTAAACATAAAGCTTTTAGGTGGTAGTGTTTTGAACATATCTGTCGTACCTTTGTGCCACAGACAGAACGTGGTACCGTGGGGCTTCATGCTGTGTAACAATCTGGTTTATAAGAGGGTCCGGGCTGCTCTCGGTTTGGACCGCTGCAAACTGTGCTGCACCGGAGCCGCTCCAATCACCAGAGAAACTCTGGATTACTTCATGAGCCTGAACATCCCGGTGAAGGAGCTTTATGGAATGAGTGAAAGTTCGGGGCCGCACACCGTCTCCATCAACGAATATCTCATCGGAAGGTGAGCAGCAGAGCATCATCTTATAATGCTGGTGTAGATGCATGAAAACAAGCTGCTGTGATGCTGGATTTGTCTGGCTGTTAGTCACAGAGTTTAATCGTTGGAGTTTACAGAATCTTTTACTCTGAAAAAAATGCTGATAAGATAATTCCAGGAGTCAAAAAGAAAAGACACAATAGAAGTAAAGGCTCTGCTTGAGCACATCACTAAACTTTGGTTTGTATTTGCAGCTGTGGGAAAGTGATGCCGGGCTGCAAGACAAAACTGGAGAATCCGGATCAGGATGGGAACGGAGAGGTTTGTTTCTGGGGTCGTAACGTCTTCATGGGTTACCTAAACATGCCCGATAAAACAGCTGAGGCCCTTGATGAGGATGGATGGCTGCACTCTGGAGATCTGGGAAAACATGATGAGGATGACTTCCTGTACATCACGGGAAGGATCAAAGGTAAGATGTAGAGTGAGTTAAACTTTGATCTATAAATCCATCAGACATACCTGCTAACAGCTGTCTGTCACTAAAACGTCATTTAAATGTATAAAAAATCAAAAATAAAACACAATTTTACACATAAATTTTATATTTTATTAAGATAATCATCAAACAGCTATTTAAATGTAAAATCCAGAGTTTCATTAGAACCTGCAGTCCTCAGCTTGTTGTTGTTCATTTTGGCGTAGAGCTGATAATCACTGCCGGAGGTGAGAACATTCCTCCTGTTCCCATTGAGGATTCAGTAAAGAACGAAGTGCCCATCATCAGTAACGCCATGCTGATTGGAGACAAGCTCAAGTTCCTCTCCATGCTGCTCACACTGAAAGTATGAGATTCTTCTTCCCTGTAAAACCTCTGAGATTCTGCTTCAGTAACAATAATCACACCTTTATTTTTTACAGTGTGTAATGGACGATAACGGTGAGCCTACAGATGATCTGAGTCCTGAAGCTTTAGGTTTCTGTCGGCAACACGGCGTGTCAGCGACCAAGGTGTCAGAGATCATAGCCAATAAGGAGCCGGCGATCTACAAAGCTATTCAGGAAGGAATGGATCGAGTCAACGCCAGATCAACATCCAACGCACAGAAGGTCCAAAAGTGGATCATTCTGGAACGAGACTTCTCGCTCACTGGAGGAGAACTGGGTCAGTTACCATGAATTCTTCTTTATTCTTCTTCTATTTTCTTATACAATGTGGCAGTTCTACAAGAGGAGGGTCTGTTTATTTTATGTTTCACCTTTAATACAGTTGGTGTAGTTCATAATAAAATAATTATACACATAATAAGCATTGTCCCAGTTCTGTTTGTTCAGGAAGGATTAAATCTCTACAGCAGATCAGATGTTAGAATTCAGCAGAAACTGAATATTTACTTTCAGATTTAAATAAAATAAACCATTCTTCTTCTACTCTTTTGTTTGTGCAGGACCCACCCTGAAACTAAGGAGGCCCATTGTTGTGAAAATGTACCAGGATAAAATTAATGAACTGTACACAGCGGCTGCTGAAAAGCAGTAGCTTTTACAACTCGGACAGAAATGTTTCAATGCAAATACTGACAAAGCAGCTGAGATTTCCTGTTATTAAACAGAAAAAAACCCTGTTATTTATATTTAAACTGTTAAATGTTCACAGTGTTAAAGAAACGCATGTTTTGTACAGATCTCCAACATCATCACCCACTTAAACATGCTGAATGGGAAACACTGGATGGTTTTAATCATTAAGCTTTTATATTTTTATAGTTCTTGACAGATTGTGTGAACATAAATCATGTGATCATTAAATGTGTTTTTATTTCAGATGCAGCAGTATCTATTAAAGTATCAGCAGCTCTAATCACTAGTTTTCGATTGTCAGACTGTGTTTATTAAAAAATGAAAATCCACAATCTGTCGTTTGAAGTGAAATAGTATTTTATATAATATGAAATTATTGTTAAATAAAACTTTATTATTTGTATGTACAACATATGCAAATATGGAAATCAGATAAATGTGTCACCATGTACTGTCTGACTCCTTTTGAAATGTATTTATTTTGGGAAATATTTTGCCAATAATTGCCAATAAAATGATTTATTTAAGACAAATTTTAAAACAGTCAGTTTGTTAATTAAAAGTTTGTTAATTATATTCTAATACAGACCGGTTTTTGAGAAAAAGTATTTTGTTTAAAGACATTTATTGATGCAAGTAGTGAGACACAAAAAATGTGACGGTACACAAACTTTAGTTAGTTAGTTGTGGCACAATGCCGCCCCCGTGTGGCAGAAAGTATGTACTGTAGGTCGACAAGAGTTGCAGAATAAAAAGGCATTTGTCAGAAGAATTATTTAAGGCTGTAATCTGTATCTTTTATCACCTTTATTTGATGTGACCCTGATCTGTTTGGTGAAATTCACTGAAATCTGCATCAACAGAATGAAGCAGACTCGATTCTTTGGAAGATTAACACAAGAAAGAGGATAAACAGAATTTGATTTCAGAGTAACTTGTTGTTTATAAAGAACTCATGACTTCTGGTGTAAATAGTTCTTTAGTCTGAAAAGTTAAAGGATCTTCATGTTTTGATGAATAGAACTGCAGCATTACGAGCTGAATCCGGTGTTTTCCTTTTACTTGGTAGTGATGGCGACTCCCTGTTTGACCCAGGCGTTGCTGTTGAGCAACGACAGCATGAAGCGAGCCACGTCTCCTCTTCCCACCGCGCTTCGTGCTGGTTGACCACTGCTGTCGGGAACAAAGTATCCCTCATGGGTCAGAAACTCCTGAGCTGCAGAGGAAACATACATGACAACCAAAGTGTTTTATTTAATCTCTCAACATGTGGACAGACATGACAACAAGCTGGAGCTGTGACGTAACGATCACCTGTGGCGGGCAGGTTTTTGAGGCCGGGGGGCCGAACTATGGTCCAGTTGATGTCCTGGGTTTTCTGCAGGAAGCGCTCCATCTCATACATGTTGTTGAGGACACTTCTGATCATCGGTAGCAGGAGGAACCGGATCAGATACGAAGACTGAGTCCCAGAGTTCGCTAACAAACAAACAAAAACATTAAAAATAACAAACGGCAACAAGAAAAAAGAAACCCTAATTAAAATCAGGAATAACATCATTTTAATCCTTCTTTTTTAATTGGTGAAAAAAATGAAATCTATTTTCTAATTCTTCAAATGTGTTTGAGAATCCAAAACCTTTTTTCCCCAGTTTGTTTAATCTGTTTCCAAAAAGTGTCAAAGGTAAAACATCTTCACTATCAGGATGATTTTTAGAGAATATTTTCTAAAGATTCCAGGTTCAGTGACTCATTATTAATGATTAATTCATCCAGGAACTTTATTTGAAAATTCCCCAAACAGTTAAAACCAGTTCCTGATCAAAATAAATGAATAAATGGAGCATGAAACATCTGGAACATTCTTCCGAGCTGACTGGACCACAGAAATCAGGATGATCTGGACCAGAACATTTCCATTTTCTGGATCCAGTTAAATTTACAAAAAGCAGCTGGTAACAGACTTCCTGCTTTGCAGTGTCGACCGTCTTCAAAATGAGGTCAAAGGTCATGTTCTTCTTTAATCACTCCTTATAAAACACTGCAGCTGGAAATCTTTTTAGTTTCCTTCAACTCAAGGGTTCAGAATGCTTTTACTTAAATATTTTATGTTTGATTTTAGCTTACGAATGAACTTCAAGAGCAGTACACAGGATTTCAAAACTATTAACATTCAGATTGTTTGTGTTTGATCAGTTCTGAAAAGCAAAGAAGTCTGAAAAAAATGTCCAAGAGATGAGAAGGTAGAAATATCAACTAAAATTTGTCTAAAACCACTTTCAGATAAATGAGAAAACAGAACTTACGTTCTGTGTACCAGGACGTCATGGTGATGACCCTGCTGACTCGAGCCTCTCGCATGGCGCCGATCACTGCAGCCATGGACGTGGTGTAACCCGTCACCCCCGAGAAGAAGGAGGCCGGGAAACCGAGGCAGGACACGACCACATCCTGGTCTTTGAAATGAGTCTTCAGACTGTCGGCTGAGAAAATATCAGCCTTCACCACCTGCAGAAAGAACATGGATCAGAGCCATTCTTAGACTTAAATTATTGATTTTACTCAGTATAATAATGTTTAAAAGAATCAAGATCACACACAAAAAATAACTTCATAATAATAACCTGTAATATCCATAAAAAGGTCCGTCATCTAAAGTAAAACACAAAGTGTCATTCAGAATCATCTTTAAACTGTTTAAATTAAATAAACAGTGAAATTTTATATTTACAAAATAAAATAAAAAATCTTTTTTAAAGGAAAAACTGTAAGTACAACTACAGATTATTAATGTCCTTGTGAATCTTGCAGAGTAAACATCAGGTTTACTCATAAGCCACATTCTGTTAATGAAAAACAAAAAATACAATGCAACACTGAGCTTCCTGTGAGTTTTTAACAAATTTGTTTATTTAATTAAACAGTTTTCTGCTATAAACCTGAATATTTATCTTTGTGTTGCCATTAAGTTACACAGGAAGAACTTGCCTCATTAAAAGTGTCGAACCTTTAAAAGTGTGTGATTACCTTAATGTTGTTGTGATGCACGGTGAGTTTCTCTGGGTTCCTGACGATGGCGGTGACGGTGTGACCCTGCTCCAGCGCCTGTTTGACCACATACTGTCCGGTCTGCCCTGTAGCTCCCAGCAAAGCGATCTTCATCTTCTGAGATCAGTCAGGATGAAGAGTGAATTCAAACTAACTGCGCTGACGTTCCCTCCTCGTTTTACAAGTACAAGTGCAAAAAAAGGATTATTATGGTGCAATAAAGACGCTCTGTCTGTCAGATTTTGGCTTGGAATTTATTATCTAACATGGATTAAAAGATAAACGACTCATTTTTACCATCTCTAGAGATACTGTATATTTTAACACAAAAAGCCCACTACTGATATGTTTTTCAGAGTTTTCCTGCTTAAACATCTCATCCTTTACAGAATTAGCTTAAGGCTTTTGGTTTATAGATCCTGGAAACATCAGACTGAGTGAACAGTATCAGCTCAGTATCCACATTAAACATGTGACAGACAAACAAACTCGTCCTCTGCAGCCACAAAGATAATTAATTAAGCCCAGATCTGTTACAGCAGTGTGACGTTCGTCTCGCCTCATCAGCAGAAACATTTTCTGCTTTTCTCTAGACTCTCAAACAAAAAATGTTTGTCAGCTTAAGGAATTTTTTACTTGTCACATGAGTTACAAAAGAATAATTTATTATTAAAAAAAATCACCAAATGTATGCAGGTTATTACAGGAGTCAGATCCTACCAGGTGTGCAACAATATGAAACCATTTAAGACTTACTGGGTGTCTTTGAAAGTAAAACACAGAATTCAAACATTTTAATACTAATGCTTAGACGCATCTCTATTTGCTGTAAAATCTCTGGAAAAACTGTTTTACTCTCAAAACTAAAGCTAAGTCGTGACACGATAATTAAATTGAGGTAAAATGGTAAGATAAGGTAAGATTTTAACTTAAATTATTTTGGGTGTCAGACAGAGAGAAACTGTGTAAAATACATGTGGGTATGGACGTAAGTGAACCTTACATGACCTTACATGACCTCAGTGCCGCTAAAGTTACCAAACAAAAGTAAATTTACATCAACAGCAGCGACTCCTTCCTTTTCTTATTAATAATTTTGAGTAAAAACGGAAAATTACAGATATAAATAAGTCAAGTTTCAAGTTTATTTATTTATAAAGCGCCAGTTCATGACAAAGTCATTTCAAGGCACTTCACAGAAAAATCAATCAATTAATAATAAAACATTTTCTATCTAAGGAACCAGCTGATTGGGCTGAATTGTTATTTCAGCGCAATCCCCCATCCTGAGCAAGCACAACTGGCGACAGTGGAAAGGAACGACTCCCTTTTAACAGGAAGAAACCTCTAGCAGAACCCGGCTCAGGATGGGCGGCCTTCTGCCTTAGCCGACTGGGGTCTGAGCTGACAGGAAAGAGACACAGACAAACACAGATGTATTTAGGCCAGTCGTCATGTCTATGGAAAGATAAACAGAGAAACAGTTAATGGCAGCAGTAACAATCAAAGCAATAACAATTTGATGGTTCTAGTGGGAATATTTCATCCCTTGTTTATGTGAGATACACCCTCCTCAGAGGCAGCCACAGTAAAGAAAGACAGCAGAGTGAAAAAAAAAATGTGGTCAGTATGTCCTCCGGCAGTCTAAACCTATAGCAGCATAACTAAAGGGAAAGCTCAGGAGAACCCAAGCTAACCCTGACTATAGGATTGTGTAAAAAGGAAAGTTTTAAGTCTATTCTTAAAACTACACAAGGTGTCTGCCTCACGGATAAAAAGTGGAAGCTGGTTCCACAGGAGAGGAGCCTGATAATTAAAAGCTCTTCCTCCCATTCTACTTTTAGAAATTCTAGGAACTACAAGCAGACCTGCAGTCTGAGAGCGAAGTGCTCTGTTAGGAGCATATGGAACAATAAGATCTTTAATATAAGCTGGAGCTTGGTCGTTCAAGGCCTTATACGTCAAAAGTAAAACCTTAAACTTTATTCTAGACCTTACAGGGAGCCAATGAAGTGATGCTAAAACAGGAGAAATATGGTCTCTCCTTCTAACTCTC
>SSNP01000099.1:313614-334962 GCA_006937955.1 Pachypanchax playfairii
AGGAAAGTGGGAGGGTAACGACAGAGAAGCTGCAGAGAGGTGTGTAAGACTACAACTCTGCTTCCTGGACTGGACCCTGGATTGTCACGGTTTTGGAAAAGTAATAAATTCAGCCATATTTCTAGAAAGGAGAGCTGCACCATCCAAAGTAGGATGGATGCCGTCTCTCCGAATCAGTCCAGGTTTTCCCCAAAACGTCTGCCAATTATCGATAAAGCCCACGTTGTTATCGGGACACCACCTAGACAACCAGCGACGAAATGAAGACATACGACTAAACATGTCATCGTTTCTCAGATTAGGGAGGGGACCAGAGAAGATTACGGAGTCCGACATTGTTTTTGCAAAGTTACACACCGAAGCAACATTAATCTTAGTGACCTCCGATTGGCGTAACCGGGTGTCGTTACTGCCGACGTGAATAACAATCTTACTGTATTTACGCTTATCCTTAGCCAGCAGTTTCAGGTAGCCTTCTATGTCGCCCGCTCTGGCCCCCGGAAGGCATTTGACTATGGTCGCTGGTGTCTCTAATGCCACGTTTCGGACTATGGAGCTGCCAATAACCAGAGTCTGTTTCTCAGCGGGTGTGTCGCTGAGTGGGGAAAAACGGTTTGAAACGTGGACGGGGCGATGGTGAACCGGGGGCTGCTTAGGACTATGCTTCCTTCTGACCGTCACCCAGCCGGCCTGGGCTCCCGGCTGCTCGGGATTTGCCGGAGGACGGCTAAGGGAAGCTAGTCTCAGTGGCTCTGTGCTCGCTAAAGGAACCTGACTAACTGCTGGAGTCTCAAAAGCACGGAGCCGCGATTCCAAAACAGACAGCCTCGCCTCCAAAGCTACAAATAAACTACATTTGTTACACGTACCATTATCAGTAAAGGAGGCAGAGGAATAACTAAACATCTGACACACAGAACAGGTCAAGGCAGGAGACGGTGAAAGAGAAGCCATGCTAAGCTAAGCTAGGCTAGCTAACGAACAGTATTATAAAAATAAAAGCTAAGAGAAGTTTAAACCAAAGATTCCCTTAAGACAGGAGTGCAGAACAGCTAAGAGAGTAGTGCTTATGAACTACTAAGGCAAAAAAATGACAGTAAATCAGTGGAAATCCGAAAAAATGCCAATAGAACAGACAAGACAGCAGCCAAACAGTGCAACCAAGACAAACAGGAAGTGACACAATACCACAAATACTGTCCTAATAAATAAACAGCGTTCTTCCTAACAGTTACGAAAGAAAACATGAGCTACTTCCGCTTCCACTCACCTGCGCCATCTTTGTTTATATGTTCAGAGATGCGTTCAAGTACAGTTCTGTTGTGTATGTAAAACAGCCTTTTCAGTGTTGTGTGAATTTCAATGCTTCGAAGGGAGTGACGTTAGATGCACACTAGAGATAAATACCAATAACCTGATGACAAAATTCTAATTTAGTATAAAATTAGAACCAAAACTTACACAGACCTTGAAAACACGCTAGTTGTTGGAAGTTTGTTTTGGTAAACTACATTTTCCGAGTCCAGTCTTTTCTATGTTTCACAGATTTCGATCTTTTTTTTTTTTTTTTTTTTTTTTTTTTTTTTTAATTTAAGGCTTCTTTTGAACTAATTAAGAAAAACATATACAGAAGAATTTTGAACATGGATAATGAGCATAAATCCTTTTCTTCTAATAATTCTTCTAATAATACTTTACATTAAGAACTCAATTGTAAATAACATGCTCTTTATGAGTCATTTAAACAGAGTCTATTTACCATGTGTAATAATTTTAGACTTCTTTTTAGCCTGTCTACATCCCATGAGTTTTCAGTAGGCTGGAAAATTATTTTTGAGCTGCAAAAAAGCGTTTTTTTTTTTTTTTTAGTTCTGACACTGATAATTCTGGGGGATTCTTTACCTTTTTCACGTTTATTTCGTATGTCTTTCTAAATTTGGGTTCATTGTGGGCACAAAACATTTTGACTTTCAGAGTTGGGATTGGATCAAAAGAAACAATTATTCAGTATTTGCTATATCAAATTTTCATTCAAAATGAATAAATTAAGCTCTTTAAAATTCATCCTCACTCATATATAAACAACAACTCAGGCTCCTGCAGTAAAAAATCCTTTTGTAAACAGATGCTGACTTCCTTCTTCCCAACATAAAGACTTCTCTAGTCGCATCAAGTCATTAGCTCAGGTAATCCACTTGTACTTTGGTGCTTTGATTATGTGTTTGCATATAGAGACCAAAGACTAAAGGAGCTTGAGCCGAGCTGGTCACTGGGGATAGCTCTCTATATGAAACCTCTGTGGTAATTGATTCCTGTTTTATATCTATCTGCAATGATTAGACCACCTATCACCTGTTCCTGACCTGATCCAGGTGAACTTGGAGAGAATGCAACAAAGTAAATGGCCATTTAATCTCTCATTCAAACTGCAAGCGGTCACCCGAAGAGCCCTGGAAGTGGTTACTGGATAAAAGACGTGGTCATGTAAGTAAACAGCAGATTTAAAGAGCTCACAGTGGAGTTTCTGTCAAATTAAAACCTGTGTTAACTCTAAGTTTAGCTGTTTTTTGTTTGCTTTCTGACAAGTTTCAAAATTCTTATCAATGAACACTGATTATGTTTAATTTGTTGACCTTAAACGCATCACCTGCAGGTTCCCAGATTCAGATATTCCTTGCAGATATTTTCTGCTTCTTTACATTCACAAACTGTTTTATGTAAGCCTTCACAGAAATAGAACAAAAACAGTCCTGTGAAGCAGGATTGAGGCCAGTCACAGAGGTGAGGAGTAAACCAGCAGGTAACAGGATTACAGTGTGAATGACCTCCAAATTTAGCTCGTCTGCTGCAGCTGAAATAATCTCAACTTTTAACTGAGACCAGAATTAAAGCAGAACAGGTTCAAAATATATGTAATATTCAGTGATTGGTTCCTGTAGTGATGCTTCAAGTACATGAGCAGGCTTGTTTGGCGTTTATATTAACTGGGGAGAAATTTCAGCTGTTGTCATGGTTACTCTGTGCTCTGAACAGAAACAGTCATGGGATGTGGCGTCTCAAAGTCAAATCAGTTCCACAAACACTCCAGAAAAGGTAAAAATGTAAATCAAAATAAAATCCTGTTAAAAAGAAACAGCTTCATGATGTTCGTGTCTTTGTTTTTCTGCTCCGCTGCACGCAGCCGTCACAAGTAAGTCACATCTGTCACGACTGTCAAAATCTGTGTGTTGTGTCTGTACTGTTGTTGTTCGCTTGTTGCTAATTACAAATTTCAACCTCTTATTTGTTTGTAAAGAATAAACTGTTAAACTTCTCAAAATTCACACTTGAGCTTTAAAACATATTACAAATGTTTTTATTCTTTTGCTTCACCTTCACTCAAGACAAATTCTTTGTATTGTGCAAATGATACAAAACAATCCATGAACTGTTCACAACAACAAGGAGTAAACAATATGACTTTCAGAAAACAAGATGAAGCAGAACTGATTAAAAATGTCATAAATAATTTGAACTAAAATAAAATAAAATGAAATGACACAGCAACATAATATCATTAATACAGTAATAACCAAAACACACAACTTAAAAAAAACCCACAAAACATCCATTAACCCAAACATGACCCTCTCTGCACTCACCTAAAACAAGCATGACAGGATTTATTCCTCTTCTATTTGTTTCTATTTAACTGTTGTCTCTTTATGTTTCAGCCATAAGAGCTGCGGTTCTGATTCAGCGATGGTACCGACAATACGTGGCCCGCACAGAGATGAGACGGAGATACACCTGGCACATCTTCCAGTCCATTGAATACTCTGGAGAACAGGCTCAGATCAAAGTGAGAGGCCACCACACGAGACTGGGTTTATAGTAAACACACACACTTTAACCTTCACATCTCGTCTCTCTCTCTGTTCAGCTGTATAATTTCCTCGGCTACCTCATGGACAACTTCACGCCATCCAGCTGTGAACGTATGACTTTTCACCCTGATTCAAATCTTCTTTTTCTTTTTGTGAAATTGAATCTTTGACCTCGAATTGTGTCTTCCAGGAAATTTGATCTCGCACATCTTTAGGGAAAATGAAGTTTGTTTGGATGCAGAATGGGAGAGGTACTTCTGCTACAAGAACATCGAGGTGCCAGAGGTTTACTCAGGTCCTCATCTCACCTTCCCGCTGACGGTAGAGCAGGCGGTCAGCCTCCTGGAAGCCTTCAGGAACAAAAAAGTAAGAACACAGCAGTGATGCTGAAGAAGAGTAGAGGTGGAGAAGTTTGAAAACTTATGGGGTTCTTCATGAATTGAACGAAAATCAGTTCAAACTGGATGATAAAAGAAAAACAAATATTGCAAATGGACCAAAATGAGGCTCAAAATAGTTACGATGAAATGTAAAATGTAGAATGAAGAGGCATAAAGAGACACAAGCAGCTATAAGATGATTTAAAAGAAAAAATAACAAAATACTGGACAAAAAATTGACTTAGAAATATTTGATAAATAACCATAAAGTCGTGTAACGTGTGTTTTCTGAAAGATTTGTGTTAAACATTTCAGTATTTATTTGCTGTTGTGTGTTTGTGACCTTCTTACTTACTCATCTTTCTCTCAGTAGCAGCTGCACTCACGTTACGTCCTCCAGCTGCTCCTGGAGACGTGGAAGCTGCTCCGCATGCTGCCAAACATCAATCGCATCCCCACCTGCCAGAGCAAAGAAATCACCATCTGTGGTAAGAAGAAATAAAATAATGAAGGAATTTGGGAGGGGGGGGGGGGGTAAAAGTTTTTATTTTTAGTCCTTCACTGTTTAAACGTTCAGCCCAGTAGAATAAAATAAGGAAATAAACTTGTTGTAAAGGTGAATGAATAAAACTGGAGAGTCAGCTGATGCTTGTATGTGTTTCAGAGTTAAATGTTTTGTGTTCAGGTGATTTGCATGGACAGCTGGAGGATCTGCTGCTGATCTTTTACAAGGTTCGATCTTGTTCTTTTACTTTTGGAATCTCAATTCTAACAGATTTATTTGGGTTTTATTATTGTGATATTTTACTGGAGCCGTGATTCTCATTCAGCGTGTAAGTTACAAAAATTAATCTGCAAACATGGAAACATTAGCATAGAAAATCTACTTATACGTGTATTTAACCCTTTCATGCATGAAATATATATTAAGTTAAAATTTACTTTCCTGTTTTTATTCATCTTTAAGCATGAAAACCCCATTTTATCATGATTGTTTTTTAATTTATACATTCTTCTCTAAACTGATTTTATTCTCAGATATTTGTGACGTTTGTGTTTCATTCTAAAATCCGTCAGTGAAACAAGGCTTTTAACTCTTTGGCGTTCAGCGCTGAAGATTCTCAGTTGTTTACGTTTATCCTTCCAATTGTTACTTAAACCTTTGACCTTTACATGCTCCTGTTTACCTCTCAGAATGGCGTGCCGTCTCTGGAGAAGCCCTACGTGTTTAATGGAGACTTTGTGGACCGCGGTAAAGACTCCATTGAGATCCTCCTCATCCTGTTTTCTTTCCTGCTTCTTTATCCATGTGACGTCTACCTGAACAGAGGAAACCACGAGGACCATTTAATCAACCTGAGGTGAAAATCACACCTGAAACCATCGGACAGTGAATCTAGATTTATTTACATTCTTCTCTTGTGTTTAAAGGTACGGCTTCACGAAGGAGGTGTTGACGAAATACAAGGTACAAACCAGCTTCTTTCATTAAAACACACTCCTGTTGACTCAGTCTTGTCTCAGCTTATGGGAAAGAGCCTGAATGTGTTGCCGTCACCTGCACGTTCTCAGGAAAGCTTGTCGAAGCCCAGCGTCCACAGTGCAGAATGACGGTCACGCCTGCTGTCAGCTAAGAGGATTTAAAGTCATTCAAACTGAATCTCTTCAGGACATCTGCCTCCTGACGAGTCAGAGAGGTCGAAGGTCCAGAGAAAAACTACAGAAGGAAACCACTTCCTTCAATTTTACCCACATCCTGGGCTTGTTTCCCGAGTTTGTTAAAACTCCTGCAATTTACTGACAATGTTTGAGTCATAAGTTGGAGACAAACGACAGTAATCACATAAACAAGAGTCACAATACAGACATCATGATGCACTGAAAATCTGTTTCAAAGGGCAAAAAAGTTACATGATCACCTGAATAGAACAAAGAAAAACCTCCCATTCTCATTATTTGGATTGTTTTAACAACCCAAAATTAATCTTTACTCATTTATACACACAGTCTTGAGAACACTTAACATTCCCAGAATGAAAGGGTTAATGTTAAATAATACAAACTAAAATATATTCTACTCAGACTGTGTTTCTTTGCAGATTCATGGCAAACGGATATTAAAGTTACTACAGAAGATTTTCAGCTGGTTGCCATTAGCAACTGTGATTGATCAGAAGGTGTTGGTCGTTCATGGAGGCATCTCTGACACCACAGACCTCAGCATCCTGTCCAAAGTGGACAGACACCATGTGAGGAACATCCTGAGACAAACTCATCAAACAGAACTTTTTGGGTTGTTCTTTAACTCTGTTTCCTCCTGCAGTACGTCTCTGCACTGAGGCCTCCCAAGAAGAGGACTAACAGCTCTTCAGGGATGTCTATCGACACGGATTTGGAAGAAGACATCTGGAACACCAGCAGGATCTACCAGCGTCGAGCCTCGCTGTCGTATCCTAAACCGCTGGGACCAAAGGACTGCTTCCACAACCGCTCGCTGCAGGACTTCTCCGGCCGCATGAAAGTGAAGATGGAAGATGAGCTGGAGAGAAACAGGAGGAGAGAGTCCTTGGTTCTACCACCAATCAGCAGACCAGAAAAAGAAATGTCCACGTCTATTGACTCTGTCAACAGTGACAATGCTAAGGAGGAGTGGAGGCAGGTAACAAAACCAAACGTTTCCTAGAAAGTAGTTAAAACATTACTGCTTCCAGACTCTCATTCTTTATACTATTTAAACAGAAACAAAGTGATTAAAGGACCAATAAATCGTGTTCTTGAGTAATAAAAAATTAAAAATCAAAACAAATAAACATATAAACACAGATCCAGGCTGTGTACCAAAATACTTGTATATTTAAAGAAATAAAAACACCCTGAAAATGTTTCATCAAACCACAGACATAAAAATATGATTAAAAGATTAAAACTGATAAAAGATATTTCAGCACATTAGAGCTTAATTACAAATGTTATACTGAATGTACATGATCACCTCAAAAATAATTAAAATTAGACCAAAAAAATCTTCGTGTTTGAAGAAAATATTTTGAGGTTTTTAAAGATGAAAGAGTTGACAGTAACGACGCCCGATCGTCATTCACTTAAGACCCTGGTGTTCAGAGATCTGACATACTGTGACTATGTCATGGAGAGCAAGACATTTTTGGTGTGACCTTTGACCTCCAGCCCAGAGCGGGAACGTCTTTCAGTCACTCACAGTGACATTTTCCGTAAACTTGGATGAAAAGTTTTACCCTGAAGAAAACAGAAGGAATGTTTAAACGCAGAAATATACAGTTTTTATTTTTGTCTAACAGTGTTTTATATCCTTTTTTCCTGTCAGAATAAAACATTTTAAACCCCTATTCTTTACAAAACAAAACAATCTTGTAACTTTATTAATTTTATATTTAGATATTTTCAGATTTATTATCTGAAATTCCCAAAAATATAAATATTTTTTGACTTGGCTGAAACATGAAACTTAAACTGAAATATTTATGTTTTTATACAAATTCCTATCAGATGTGTCACATCCACCAAGTAATCAACAGGAAATGAGAAAGTGGCAAAATGTAGAAATTCTGCAACAAATATTAATAAATAATTATTCTGGAATCAAATCAAAAGTGTTTGAAAGACATTTTTCAAAGTTATCAAGGCTTCACAAGTTTCCATTTAATTTTACATTCTTTGAAGTACAGAAAACATGAAAAACAGCTGATTTATAGATGCAACAGGAGACATGTGTATGCATGTCTTTATGGCAGTAATATTTTACATACAATGTCTGATTTTGAGAACACGTCTGACTCTGTGGATGTTTTTATGTTTCCAGATCCTGGACCTGCTGTGGAGCGACCCGATGAATCAGGATGGATGCATACCCAACGAGTTGAGGGGTGGAGGTTGTTACTGGGGTCCCGACATCACTGAGGACTTCCTGAACAGACACAACATGCAGCTTATCATCCGCTCCCATGAGTGCAAACAGGAGGGTTATGAGTTCTGCCACAACCGGAAGGTGAACTCAGACTTTGATGTTTAACACCTCATTTCAGCAGCTTATCTGATAGATATCTATCTATATATATATATATATATTAGATATATTTTGAATAAGTTGATGTATATAAGTGTATGTACTGTATATAAGTTGCTGAATAAGTTGATATATATATATTTATAGATAGATAGATAGATAGATAGATAGATAGATAGATAGATAGATAGATAGATAGATAGATAGATAGATAGATAGATAGATAGATAGATAGATAGATAGATAGATAGATAGATAGATAGATAGATAGATAGATAGATAGATAGATAGATAGATAGATAGATAGATAGATAGATAGATAGATAGATAGATAGATATGTTTATACTGTATATATTTATAATAAGTTGATGGGTTCTACACTTCCTGTCCAGGTTCTCACTCTGTTCTCAGCCTCCAATTATTATGATGTTGGTAGTAACCGGGGGGCCTACGTGAAGGTGGGTCCAGACCTCGTGCCTTATGTGATTCAGTACCAGGCGAGCAGCATGACCAGAGAGCTCACCGCCAGGCAAAGGTACCGAATTTTAAAGTCAGTTTATTGTATTATGGCAGCCAAAAAGAAAATGTGGGGGATTAAATGACTTGGTTAATGTCTGAGCAGGATCATTTATTTTCCCAAGTTTTTATTTGTTGTTGTTGATTGAAATAAGCTGTTAAATCAGTTAAACACAATTAGACTAATGGTTCTGCTTTAGCAAGAATGAAAACGAACAATTAAGTCTTTGTAATTTTATTGTTTTTTCTAAATTACTAATCTGTGTCAAGATTAAGGAAACAAATTTTTTTATTATTATAATACTTTGCAAAACTCTAGAAGTTCAGATATGAATGAGGTTCAGACATGTCCATCATGTCTAAACTCTACATTGTTCCTGATTTGTCATGAATCATGGTGTAATTATTGAAATGAAGCTCCATCTTTGAAGAACAATGTATAAAAAAAGAAGTTTTGTTTGCAGTTTCCACCATGTTCAGCTGTCCTCTCTGTTGTGTTTGCTTTCATGTCTTGTGCAGTGTTGGGAGAACTGAACGCTCAGCCCTGAAAGTCCTGCGGGAGCAGCTGTTTGCACACAAGTCCAACCTCATCTGTGCCTTTAAAAAGTTTGACACAGAGAGCACAGGTGTGTATTTCAGAAAACAGCTCAGTCCTCATGAGATTTGGGGATAATTTTGTGGCAGGTCTGTGTCCACTGCAGTGAAATCCGAGCTCAAACCCATTGTGTCCTTTGTACAGCTTCATAATACCCATTCAGTTCAAAAAAAGATGTGGGTTGACCAAAACTTCAGTCTAAAACGTCTCAGAGTTTCACAGAAACTGGTTCTGAGGTTTCGTTCAGATAAATAATCCTGTTGGAGTTTACGGTCTGATAAAGGAAAGAAAAACTCTATTCAAATATTTAATTACCCTTCTTTAATCACTTTGATGTTTCTTTTAGATTAAATTCACCCTGCAGAGAGTTTTGATGAAGATTAAAAATAAAACTTTGTCTTCTGTCAGGTTTAGTGTCTCTGAACGACTGGGCCTCAGCAGTGGAAAGTGTTATGCATCTCGATCTGCCATGGAGGATGCTGCGCTGTCAGCTGGTCACCTGCAAGTCCAGCGACGGCACGATCGACTATTACGAGTGGTTCAATGAGCTCGCCATCAAAGGGCCCAACGCAGACGTAAGGACACGTCAACTGAACTAGAACTGACTGGAGACAGAGCAGGAGGCAAATTATATTTACTCAGTGGAATTCACTCAAATCTATCATTAAAAAATAAAAACACATTTTGATTTGTTCTGTTGGGCTGTTTGTAGTTAGTATGTTGGATTTTTGTTCACTAAATATAGTTAAATATGACTTAGGCCTTCTAGTCCTCATGGTACTTCTGTCCCATGGAGACTAAACAACTCACCTAAAAACCAGAGAACCATTTCTGTTCGTCTTCTTGCAGCACATAGATCAAAGTCTTTTGGAAACCTTGTACCGGCATCGCTCCACCTTAGAGACCATCTTCAGGATTGTAGACACTGACAACTCAGGTAAGACACTTCCTGTTATAAAGCTGGGGACACACTCCTCTTAACTCCTGATTAACACAGTTTGTTGATATATTATTATTTAAATTATTCATTTTTCATGTTGTAGAAGGATTATAAAAATAAATATGTAGCTTGGAGGAGGTTTAGAGTGTCAGGACACTGTTATGTGTTTAAATCACATCGCTTGAGTTTCTGTTAATCCATCTGCAGTGTGTGAAAGAAGGTACAGCCTCCTGAATCCTGACAAGGATTAACCCACTGATCTACTCCTCCCTCCCACACTTCTGATCCCTCACACACACAGTGACACACTTCCATCCTCATCGGTGTCTCTCTGTCTCCCTCTCGTCTTCCTCAGGCTTCATCACGATGGAGGACTTTCGTCAGACGTGGAAGCTCCTGAGCGTCTACCTTAAGATGGAGATCACGGACGAGGACATCTCCAACCTGGCTATCACTATCGACAGCAATCAGGATGGCATCATCGACATCGACGAGTTCATGGAGGCGTTCCGGCTGACGGACAAGAAGAGCCGACTGGAACGGGGGAGGAGCATGTTCATGGGCACGGTGTCTGACCTCACAAAGCTGGAGGGAGATCCCAACGTATGAGCGCAGGGAGAATGAAGACAGATTCATTTGCAGGCAGCAAGGGGACAGGAGGTGGAGCTGCAACCAACACAAGCTGCTCTGATGACGCACATGAAGACGCAGGATGCTGCTGAGAAACAGCTGCTTGGATCAGAAAGGATTAGGTAGAGGTCAAAGGTCATGGTGCTTGACAGTGAAGGTTTGTGTCATGATGTGAAGCAGAAAACTCCTTTTAGGAGAAAATTCAGGTCTGTTTAACTTGTAGAGGACTGAGTTAAACTGTCTAAGAGACTCTACAAAATAAACCCATCATTTTATCAAAGGGTGAAACAAAACAATCACCCAGTTAGTGACATAAATAATGACTTTTTGTGTTTATTTATTCATTTTTTGTAATTAAAATGCCAGATTTTTTTTATTTAACTTAAAAATCAGAAGAGAAACCAAATAAATTAAAAATAAAACATCACAAATACCTGATCAATAACAGCCTCAGTTAAAATTTCATATCTGAGTTAAATCAACATTGTGTGGGTGGATTCTGTTAGAAATCCCTCCTCAAATGCTTTGGACATTTGTCCAAGATCTTTAAAGATGTTCAGTGTTATGTGATAAAACATCTAAAAGCAATAAAATACGTGTTTTTAATCTTATAGTTGTTAAACTAATAGGTACACATTTTTAATTTAAAATACATAAAACTTTCACAGATTTTTTCTTCATATCCCTCCCTGTTTATTCACATGCACAACAATGTATTTGATCAAAATGCCTCCATGTAAAATTAAATTTCATTTTATCATTTGAAGTGATGAAGTGATGTGAGCGACACATCCTACCAGAGTTTATATACTAGCATTGCTGCTCATTCATGACCTCAATCAAAACTATTTCAATATGTTTATCAGCTTTTATTATTTATGAGCGTTGCATATAAACTTACACAGTGTTCAAGCATTAATCTTTTATAGGTAGCCTTCATCACATTGTGTTATTTGTGCAGATTTACTTGCTCTAAAGACTTTTTAAAATTCAACTTGTTTGATAAACTGTTCAACACACTCATCAACGATAGTATTGTAAGATTTTAGTTATTCTTCATGATTTTATATTTTTTCCTTCCAAAGAAACAAAGATAAAATGTTTTTTGTTATTGTTAAAGTTGTCTTCGATCAGAAGTTATTAAATTATTAAATAATTGAAAGTTGTGTTTTCAGAAAAAAGGAAAAAAAAATAGCAAACTAAAAATCAGACAGAAAATCTTTAGCAACTTCCACATTTATGCTAAAATACTGTTTTATTTGTCAAACTGCATTAAGTTTCATAGATTGCAAAGTTGTTTGATTTGTTCGCAGAGCGCAGAGCTCCAGCAAGCAGCTCATTCCCAATAATGTGACCTCTAAAAAATAAATAATCCTTCCAAAGACTCCTGGAATCAGATCCAGATCGCTACAAAGATTCAATCAACTGGTCTTCATGCGATTCTCGATCTATCCTAAAATTGTCATCCGCATCTTTTTATAATAGTCTGAGTTATCTTAAATTCTGAAAATGTTTCTGGTGCCTTAACAGTTTGAGCATTTGATGTGTTTTTTGTGCACAAATGATTTAAATCAGTCCTACACACCAGGGGAAACGTCACCTCACCCAGAATGGAGAACTCATAATTTTAGTGACATCAGAAAACAAACAGTTGGTTTTAGATTACAGACAGTTTTTATATTTTAAGACTAGTTTGAGTTGTTTGTGTTAGACTAACACTAAGGGTGGAAAAATACAGCCTCATGTGTTTAAAGATCTAGGAGGAGGTTGATAAAACTTCGATAGTTATGATTTTTTCCCATATCTATGAGAAACATCTCAGTGTGAATGTGGATTTTATTTATATTTTTTGCATGTGAAATCAGTCGTATTCTATCAAAACTGTATAGTTCAATGATTACTTGTGTTTTTTAGTGTCCGTCAACTTTGAGAATGCCTTTTGAAAAAGTTCAGTTTGTTTTTTAACTGTATTAACTGTATTTTTTCTGCATTCTTCTCCATTAGCGTTACAGTTATTTATAACTCGAGGCATTAATGACATTTAAGAGCTAAAGTCAAACATATTGGCAATAGTTAACAAAAAAGTCTGGATGTTCATGCCTTATTTTATCTTTCTGTAAGTTTTCTGTTTTTTGAAAACATGTAACATTATAAACAATATAAATAAATAATTTATGCGTTCAGTTATTTTAACTTTATTCCTCTCAGACTGCACAACATTTACACACAAGCAGCATCTTTTACTTTACTGTTTTTTATTTTTTAAATGTTTAAAAAGCAAACATCGAGCTCAAATAAATAAATTAATAAAAAGCAGATCATTTTTTATGTTCATCTTTTTTTCTTGATCTTGACACATTGAACTTTCTAGATTAAACTCCCTGCAGCTCCTTAATCTCTCTGTGCACAAATAAGGTCAACAGGAAATCAAACAGACAGATTTTTTTGCTCAAATATGTCAGAAACTGGAGCAAAGACTTTGAGGGAGGTGACGTTCTGAAACAGTCAATAAAAAATAAGCCTGTTATATCAGAATGGAAGTATTTAACTAGTGGCTAGAACAGATGTTTATTAATCATTCTATCACAAAAAAAAAAAACATTAAAACTTGTGGATTTAAAATGATCAAACATTTACCTTTTATATTTTTTTTTCAAGTCTAATATTTGATGTTTCTGAATAATTTAATATTTTTGACCCCCATCATGTCATATAATTTAAGATTACATTTATAAAATTATATTGTGAATTATAATTTGTATTTTTGCAAGTTTGTCTTAAAACTGTCTTGTAATATTTTTAGAAATGACCAGCAGGGGGCGTTAAAGAGTCAATGGCTCAACTTTTCTACACAACTCTGGTTTGGATTCCTCAGAAGTGATGAAACGAACTGCAGCAGACCGATAACAGACAGATAAGATGAATATTGGATGTTTTAAAGATTAATTGTAATAAATACCAGCACAGATTTATTTTATGTTGAGCTGCTGCAGCAGATGATGTAAAGTTCAAAGATGAAATAAATCCCTGGTCCAGAAACCTGATTTTATTTTTTTAATCTGATTTATCTGGCGGGTGGATTTCAGAGTCGAAAATCTGAAAGCAGCCGAGATTCCTGTAAACTGGAATTCTGAAGCATTTCTCAAACTGGTGTTTAATCATCATCACCTGTAACAGGACAACAAGTGTTGGTTCTGATACTGGAAAAAACACTTATCAGAGAAATACTTTGACATTTAGGTGAGATAACATGAGACCAGCTCATTTTACCACACTGAAGTCTTTAATTTGGTTTATCTTAGAAACAATAAACAGAGGGGGACAATCTGCTGTTCTCTGTACAACCAGCAGGTCTGAGGTTCAACAGATTTAATATAGAACATTCACAAACATGATGACAGTCAGTTTTCAACTATTTCAAAAAGCAGCTGCCTGGTAGAGCCAGGAAGACGTTTCAGATTTGCAACAGTTACTGAATCTTAATTTGAGCCTGAGAGAGTTAAGATTTTATAATACAGAGAAAAAACAAATAAAACAAGAAGCAGATACGCTGGCAGGTCTCGTGTTTATCCAAGATCAAGATTTTGTGTGAAATGACCCACAAATCTGATAAATTAATAACTTTTGCTGGAAGCGAGAGATCGACTTAAAAAATGAAGTAATTATTGTTTGTTTCACAATATGAAAGAGAGAAACGACTGCATCCCCAATTTCAGGAAGGATTTTTATGATTTTGCTTATTTTTGCCTCTTTAAACCAGTTTTAAATTATTTTATTTTCTCTGTAATGGAGGTTGAGAAGCACAGAAACTTACATAACAGCAAAGAAAAGAACAGCTGGAGCCAGTTTTCTATTGTATTGTTGTCAGTCTGCAGGTGATCTCAGCAGTTTGTCCTCATTATCAAACCCAAATGAAACTTTTGTTGTGAAATGGAGCGTGTTGAAGCGTCAGCTGTACTCACTAGTGACAGTTTGTTCCTAATGTATTACAAAGTCACACTAAGAATGTTTAGAAATTAAACTGTCCACAAATACTCAGAAGTTTGTAACTTATGAGCTCAGTTTTCATCTTCAGTTCTCAAACCTAAAAGGACATCATAGGCCTCAGAGCTTTATCAAAAGATCCAGATTTACTGTCAGCCATCTTGAAGAGTGTGAACTGTCTTTGCAAGTGCTGAATTTCTAAAACAGTGTGAACTGTCCTGAATTTAAATCTCCAGCCTGCGGTGTGAAAATGTTGATGATAAAAAGACAGACTGAGTTCACTATGACACCAAGATGAACCTGTATGTTCTGTGTATTTTGGTTGTTGTGAGTAATTTTGAGGCTTGTTTCAGGTCATTTTTAATGTTTTTTCAGATGTTTTTTGTCTCTTTTTACACTCCAGTTTGTTAAAATCTCAGTGATTTTAAATGCTGTTGATGTTGTTTTTCTATTTCTCCATATTCAGGTCCTTTTATGTCCCTTTGCAAACAATTTTAGATCTTCTGGATGTTGTTTGTTTATTTATCACGTGTTAATTTATATCTTTATTATTGTCTTGATCTATCTTCTGTCCTCATGTTAAGAAACAGGTTGATCCTGGAGGGATGTTTTTTCTAAACTAACATTCACTCTTTTGGGACTTTTACCATAAAAAAATTAATTCCAGGATTTTGATTTATCATGTAAACAATGGCTGACTGAGGTTCATGTCTTCTCCAGCTCGATTTGAATGAATGATCAGGAGCTCAAAAGATGCAGAAACATAAAACTAATCTAGGTTTGATTTAAAAACCAGCAGCTCTGCTAACAAACCTTCACACAAGCTGCAGGATTTCTTGTTCATTTTTTTTCTATATCTTTGTTATTTCAGGTTTTGGAAGTCAAATGTTCACGAGACCTTTCATTTCTGGTTTCAATTATTTCTGCAGCAGCAGTGAACAAAAACAGCTGTCAGCACAAGCTTTAAAGCTCTGAGGGAATGTTTATTTGTTCAGTGTTTCAGGCTTTTTTTTTACAGTCTGCATGTAGATATGAGCTGATGTTGGTCACTCAAGACACACGTGAGTAATATGTTTTACAGCTTTTGTCATAAGCTTGACAGCTTTTTGTTTTATCTTGATAAGAAGCTGATAAAGTCATGGACATGTTGTTCGCAACTCTGGACGCTGTATTCATTAAGAAAAACATGTTGTGTTGAGTTAAATACCCAGTAAACAGTTTTCCAGACACACAGTTCTCAAATAAAGACCCTCAAACTCTACAGAACTTTCCCTCTTAGTGTCTTTGTAATCATTTAATAGTTTTTTCTTCTTTCAAATGCATTCAACAGCGTCATCAGTGATCTTAAAACCATTGAATTATTCCAATTACATGGGATTTTTAACAGTTTGAATTAACTGTCAGTAAAAGTGAAATAAGATAAAATATATATTTTTTTCATGTTTTTTTTTCAAACTATTTTTTTAAAAAGAGAGAAAAACACTTCTAAAAATCTAATGGTTTCTAGAGGTTATTTTTCTGATTTTGATTTAGTATTTTATTTTACTTGTACTTGTAGTTTTAGTTATGAGCTGCTGAATGTGGACAAGCTTAAACAAACCATTTGGAAGGCTGATCGTGTTTAATTTAAAAAGTGAAGGACTAAATGCAGCGTACATGCTGATGCCTGCAGACCCTGAAACCATCACCTTGAGGCTGAAAGCAGATGATGCGAGTTCTCAAAAGACCTCAGACAAAGAGAACTTCCTCAAGGCTAAAAGACAAAATAATAAAGACAAGGCTGCCGTTGTGTACACATCACATCCTCACGGCTTTTCGGATTTATCTGTAGAACAGTTTAAAATGAACAACAGCAACGTGTGACCTGATATTTTCCCTGAGAAGCTGCCTAAACTTGTTGATGTTCGGCTTTGGGCTTTACAGTCAAAACACAAACAATGAGTTGGATTTTTTTTTTACCAATATTATTTCTAAAGGATTTATCCCTGAGTTTACTGGATGTTTTCCAAAAGCCTTGATCTTTTATCTCTGGGAAGGAAACAAAAAAAAAGACTTTCTGTTAAAGAGAAATAACTTGTAACGATCATTCTAATATCTCGAAACCAACAAAAGTATTATAGTTCAAAAATTTACTAAAATTCAGCTATTGAAAATCAGTCAGTTTTTGAATTGTAGTTCATTGGAATCATTAAAAAATCAAACAGAACTGGATAAAATGACAGTTTCTTTAAAAAAAGAATTTAAATAATTGGACCAGTTACATGTAAAACTATGAGTATCACAGATTTCCTCAAGCTCTTCATCATCTGTTCAGCCTGTTTGAAGGTAGTTTGGTATCACTGCTGCATCACACTGAACATGAACCACAGAAAGCAAAGACCAGGTCTGAGGAGCTCAGAGAGGTTTTAAATCACCATGTTTAGACCATCTCCACGCAGCTTCATGTTCCTTTGACCACAGCTAACAATAATGTTAAAAGTTTAAGGTTCATGGGACTGTAGCTGATCTCCAAGAATGTGGGTATTAGAGGAAACACAACCCCAGTTTGATCAGAGAAGATGGTAAAATGGAACCAAGGAAACATGTTGCATTTAGAACCATATGGAAGACCCAGGAGGCTTGAATATTTATTAAAAAAACACTGGAATGTCAGACTTGATATAAACAAAATGCAAGTTGACAAACCACAAAACCTTCTAGGAGTAAATCCTTTAGACGGTTAAGACAAAAACTGTAGTGGTCACTGTTTACAGAAGAACCCCTAACCATCGTGTGAAACATGGACATGGGACTGGTCTGAAGTGGCCTTCTGAGCCCTGATCTAAACATCTGTGGAAGGACCTGAAACAGCTGGAGCAAGTCATGTGGGTTAGAATACCTGTGGACAGGTGCAGAGTCTCCCTGAGAGTTACAGCGATCACTTGAATGCAGCGATTGTCTCAAAAGTTAAGAGAACGATCAGTTTTTATTACATTGATTTTCATTAGCTGATTTTTATCCTTTGTTTTTTGTCAGTATCAGATTGTTTCACTTTTAAATTTTATTGGAAGTTTGTCTGTGTATATTTTAACATCTCATCTTTCATCAGATGGATAAAACCTACAGGTCATGGTGTCTGAAAGCAGCTGTTAAAACAAGACAGCAGAAAACAGAAGTTTGCACTTATCTGCAACTTTTATTTTTTTGGAAATACACTAGAAATGTTTACAAAAGCACTGTATAAACATTTGTGCACTGTAAATTATCAAAACTAAAAATGGGTATTACTTTGAAATCATTTTGCACCTAACATGACAAGGGGGATTGTCATTTTCAGCAGCAAAACATATTAGTACATCTCAAAAGGAAATATCTGTTAGAATATTGAAACAGGGAGATGTGACTGTTACAAAGAGCAAATTAAAGAAAAATAAATGAAAAAGATGGCATGGCACTAGTGCTTAAAACAGAAGGAGGGCTTCATTCATCTACATATGTTACACAGCATTAATGCTTCTCTCGGTCAAGATAATCAGCCTTCCAGTAAATCATTCCAGTTTGACAGAAATGGTGAATTGTTCCAACAATTCCTCATACATCGACACAAAAAAAAAGCTTAAACTTGGATCACTCAAACTCTTTTACAGACTCTATACAACTCGGTTCCCAGTGTCACAAACTGGTCCATCTTTTACGCTCTGTAGATTCAGAGATAAAAATAAATGAACAATGAAATGTCTTTGTACTCAAGCTGACAAAATAAAAGAGTAAATCCCACTACAGGAAGAAGGAAAGTACTTATCAGTGAAACTAATACAACTTACAAAAATTCAGAAAAATACAACTTAAATATTATGTGGCCCCTTGAAATACATCCACAATTTGATTCACACTAGTTTGTATTGCTTTGTCTTACATAATACTGAGATTTTTCATCACCTTTGTTTGCTTTGCGCCGAGCAGAAAAAGCAATACCCATTAATTTTTTTTTTTTTTTGCCTTGATGTAAAAGGCACATACACACTTGCGTTCATACAACATTGTTGCAAATACTTCACAAAAAGTGGCACACATTTTCCTTGTTTTCTTTTTTAAGTTAGGCGGTGGTGATTTTGTGGCACAGCTCTTATTACAGAAGGTAAACATGGCGCCCAGACAGATCTATACGGGTTATCTTTGGTTGAGCAGGGACAAGCCAATGAGCTTGGAGGACTGAAATGTTAGGTCATGGTAGTGGAGTGCAGAGCGCTGATAGCTCAGGTGTTTGAACACGATGACACAGACTCAGCTATTGGAATTAAAAAGGCCTTTCAAGTTGAAGTCAAGGTGAACAACTATGAACTGCATGTTTGCATAAGGTGGAAGTTGCACGCATGCACGTGGAATACAAAGGCCATTAGTGGATCGATTTCACGTAAAAAAGACTTTAACACTGTTATTTGCTTTGTGGCTCCAAGATCGATAATTGTTTATTTAAAACGAGGTTAAAGGGGAAAAAAAAAATTGGTAGAAAACATGTAGAATACTGGCTGTAAAAACCAGATGAACTAGTTGTCTTAAACTTTACACCACAAAGCAAATAATTGTACTTTGAAAAGGGACTCTCCACCACTGTGACCCAGAATCAGACTTCCAACATCAGTCTCAGATGACGCAGGAGTGGCGCAACCCTTCTGGGCATCTCCAGGGAAGATTATTAAACTCCATTATTATTTTAAAAAAAACAAAAACAACGATACATGTGATATGGTGTGACCCCCTTCTAGGAAAAGAAAGAGTGAGAATGTTACATATACAACACTTGTGATAGCTCTAATTGCTAACTCTGATAAATGGCAGCAAGCTTTGGGCTTTGTATGTTGTGCTCAGATGTTAAAAGGTTGCAGCACAGAAGCCTTCGAGATCTAAAAACTTGAACAAAAGCTCCTGTGGATCAACCTGAAAACGAATGAAAGCATTTTATGGTTAATACCACATATACAAATACAAGTCCATAAAGGTTATGGCAATTTTAGCAGCAATAACAAATACAAAAGTATATCAAAAGACACTCCACGTGCTGAAAAGCAGTAACAGAGGGACGGACGTCAGTCGCTCGCTAACATCATCCATTCCCAAACAATACTACCCAGGAGAAACCATTGAAATGTATCAAACACATGAACCACTTGCATTGAAACAATCAGGACAAAAAAGACAAATCAATGAAAAAACAGTGGCACAATTTCCAGACAAAGTGCAGGGAATTTTTCAGGCTGACAGTGTTAAGGTCTTAAAATTCACTCCCTGCTGGTGACAACCAGCGGGTTCCGACAAGCGATGGGAAATGTGGCTGACAGAGGAACTGAAACACAAAACATGAGACGAACAGCGATTCAAGTGCCGCGTGCCCAAACTCCTACAGCTCCTTGGCAAACTGATGGACCGCACAGCGGCAAGCGGCACGCTGGACTCAGACTCGGGATGGTGCGGGCACTCAGTGTCTTTGACAAATCGACTGTTAAAACAACAACAAACTGGTAGTCTCGAGTGAAGACTGGTCTTAGCAATCCAAATTGTGCTTTTCCTAATAACAGTGTGAATGTGCAGGAGCGTCAACACCAGAACAGTTAGTGTCTTTCAGCGCGCCCAGGACCGCCAGCTGGATTTGGTCAGAGGTATCTCAGTGGTTCCCCTTTACATATGTACAATAAAGTATTTCCAGCTTATTTTATCAGTGTATGAAACAAATATACTGAACCGTAGTAAGGCAAGAAGCAGGTTCAAGTCTCCCTTGTAAGTTTTGTGGGTGTTTTTTTTTTTCATTTTGCGGATAACGTGATGAAGCCTAAATGTTTTTGAATAATGACTAATGTGAAATTTTAACTAGTGTTTTAGGGAAAAAGGGAGCAAAAAAAGGATTAGAGTCACAAGTATTTCAGGTTTAACACAATACTGTGTGAGCGCATTAAGAAAAAACAGTTGCCCATCAAAAACTGGACACTGAGTTCTGAGATAAAGGTGAACACACAGTTTTACTGACTCATACTGGAAGTCTGTGTGCACAAACTCATCTTAAGGAAAAAAAGGCAAAACCTTCTGGCGTGGCTCAGTTTCTCGACTTTCTTTATAAAATATACTAAGTTTTATTTCTGTTAGCAAAAGTATTTTTCAGTATTCTACCTATGACGATCAGATTTTTGTCCTACAGATTAACTTTGAAGGCTTTTTAATCAGAAGGCTCAAACTTTTAACCCCGACAGAAACAAGGAGAATCTAAATGTAACACCACTCATTGTTGTTCGAGTGCATGTTAAACACAGTCCGCTCAGAAGATCATGCATCTGTGTGCAACATCTATCCTAGTTTGTTCCCTCAGAAGAATTATGTTAAAGGCTTTTTCATTGCTGAGCCCCCCCCCCCCCCCCCCCCCCCC
>SSNP01000099.1:334972-359643 GCA_006937955.1 Pachypanchax playfairii
CCCCCCCCCCCCCCCCCCACGAAAAGTCCCCTTTATGTTTAGGGCCAACCAGGACGGAGGTGGTTTTACACTGTGGGGGTTGTTGCAGTGCTGCAGGCGGTGACGGCCATGCTCAGCAGGTACAGGGATGGAGGATAGACAGAAGAGGGCTCAATAAGTGGATCAATGTCTTTGTTGACTAAACAATCAGTGGGGTTTGTGTCCCACTGGTCTCCCCGTGGTAGTGTAACACCCCAGCGCTGCTCCCTCGGCCCCCTTCCTGATCTCCTCATTCAGGGAAGGGAATCAGTCAATCAACACTTCTGGGCCTCCACTGGAGACATGGCGATGTAGGAGCCGTTCTTCATCGGCTGGCTGGCCGGTTTATCCGACGAGTCTTCTGGTTTATCGCTGACCTGCGTGTATGCCGTGTCGTCTTTTGCAGACTGAGTGAAAGAAGCCGATAGGACAAAGTGTCAGTAAGGAAACAAAAGAAAATATATATATAATGATTTTTAGAAATCAACATTTAAAATATGAGTGAATGTTTTGACTAAAATGTTCACAGTAAACCACAGAAATCAGTTTGTGTTCCAGTTACCACAAAACAAGAATTAACCAAATCAATAAATTACAGTGAAAGGAAATCAAGGAATGTCACGATGCATGGAGACAATTAAAATGATAATACTCAGAAACGATGGGTAACAACAAATGAAAAGAATTAAAAACAAGGCAAAACTGAAGACTTACAGTAAAAGAATGAAAAGCTTCAGTAAAATCAATACGTTTTACTTCATTCTAAAATAGAAAAAAGGAAAAAAAAAGGGGGGGGTTAAACAGAAAATTAAAATCAGAACATGGTTAATACAACATTTCATACAGCAGTTCAGCATGTTGTAATAATCTAACTGTTGCTACATCCTCATTAAAGTGGCTCCACTTTTATAACTTTACTATTAAAATAAAACTTTTTCCACAGTATTTCTTTACATTTCCTGTTAACCTGAAGTAATGTAATCTCAGAGCGGTGAGGTCACAGTTCAAACGTTACAGGAGATAAGAGATTAACACTATAAATTATCTTCAGGTTACTTTAGGTCATTAACCTGTGGAAAAAGCAGCACATGGCTGAACGGAAACGGTGACACTTTTTCCTGAATGTGTCAAACTGTTTAAAAACATTCTGCACAAAAATAAGCAACAAAAATATTGGATCCAGAATTTCAGCAGAGTGTTCATGCGGGTTGTCCTGTACATTAATCATGCAAAGAGTTAGTCAACATGTTCATGACTTTGGATTAAACTTGTGGCAGATTCATGCAGCTGGTGCAGGAAACTGTTAAAAACATGCAAAACCCCAGTTAGAACTGTAAAAACTACATTTACTGTGACATGTGACTACCATTAGACTAGGGTCAATTGGTAGTTCGAACTTAAGTAACTGTGAGGATTATTAAAGCTCAGTGGGAAGTGAAAGCGCTGCTCCTACCTTCTTCTGGCGGTTTCTGCAGAACAAGACAATGAGCACCAGCAGCAGGATGATTCCCAGTCCCACAATCAGCAAGGGGAAGTTAGACGCCAGAGTCACGATGAGGAGCATCGTCCTCATCTGGGATGCTGACTCATCATCAATAGTAGCCGTCTGGCATCAGGGAGAGAAGGACATATTGATTTGAGTGTTTTTTTCTTCTATGAGTAATAAAAAGAATATGATTTGTTAAGGAGGAGAGCTTCACCTCGTTAACGAACATGATGGGGAAAATGGTCTCATTGATGTGTTTAGTTTTGCTGAAGGGTGAAAAATAAAGACGAGGAGATCAGAGAGAACATCTGGCTCAACATGGAGTCAAAGTGTTGACAGTGTAGCAACAGCAGACTGGATCAAAGTTCAACTAACTTACGGGAAGCCTGGGATTCTCTTCAGAATGATATTGAGCTGAGCTCTCTTGCAGGCACGAACAGGAACCCCCGTGGTCTGAAAGAAACGGAGGAACGAGGCATCTTTCCTTTAATTTATTTACACATATAAAACTGCATGTCCAAGCAAAAGAAATCGTATAAAAAAAAGGCATATTAGCAAACAGGTTCTAACTATCATATAAACGTGATTAAAGATCTATTCTTGGGTGAAATCTGCTGCTATTGCAATTATATGTTGTTGTATTGCATAATATTAATTGAATTCCTATAAAAGCCATCAGTAAGCAAAGAGAGCAGTATCCAACCTACCATTTGAATTATTTTTTACTTATAAAAAATGTAAATTGTTGAAAACATGCACACTAATATGCATAAAACAAAAACGAGTTAAAAGGTTAAGAAGAAAAAAATAACTGCTCTTGTTTTTTCCCCCCCAACGTTTACAGTATAAAGTTCATTTCAGGTTCTAATCTGAGGTGATATTAGAGTGTTTGTTGTACCGGCTGCAGGTCCAGGTAAGTCTCATGCTCCTCCTCATTGGGGCTAAGCCCATCGATGGCGTTGATGTACGCAGGGTCTGCCTGATAAAAGTGGGGGAAGGACACGACGATGGGAGCACCTGGATGGGAAGGAGACAAAAACACGTGTGAGACATGTTTACAGGTTTGGAATAAACAACAAGTGTCAGATAGAGCTGAGAGAGATATGAGATATGATGTCGGGTAATCTGTTTCATATCATATCAACACACGTCTGTATCTGGAGCTGATAGCAGGCAGATAGCTGAAGAGCGTGAGCGCCGAGTTTTGAGTATGAACACAATAAAAACTTTAAACTTCCTGAAAAACTCTTTCTGCTGAGAGTTTCTTATATTCACAGAGTGGAAAGTACTTTTATAGTCTTATAAACAAAACTCTCCACACACCTTAAAAAAAAGCACATTCACAAAACAGAAATCTGAAGCATCATGTGGCACATGGATAAACTATTCATTGAAATCTTAAACTTTCAGCCAACCCAAACTAAAGATGGATTTTACAGTTATGATGTACATGGCAGGTTACAATCAAATTCAACTCAAAAATACAGTCTACAAATCCTAAAAATGACCCAGAAGGACCAACAGCTGCAAGTAACAAGTTACTTTCTAAAACCAGTAAATATCAGCATCTGATCCGTGTTCAGGAACAAGACGTGTGTTGATTTGCATAAAAAATGTTGAGGCCTCAACGATGATTTGGTTATTAAATTTTTATGTAAAGGTGTCTTTGTTTTGTTTAGGAATATAATTTCTCAGGACATATAAAAGCACCTAAAGTGTTACCTGTTACACGGATCATTTGTTTAACTACGTTTGTAGAAAGTCCCAGCAAAACCCAAACCACCATCAGACTGTTCACCACAATTTGTCACAATCTTTTCTTTTACTTGTTTCCAGTAAAGCTTTAAAACAAATATTATACATTAAAAAAAATCTACACAACAACAAAAATAGAAATATATAACATATTTGCATTTGGAAACAAAACTCCATGTTGACACCCAGTTTCATAATGAAGCCACACTTCAAACAGAGTTTCTCGCTGCTGGTTGGCTGCCGGTGAAGCGTCAAAATAAAATCCCTCCAATCAAATGAGTTTTCCTCATATAAAGCAGAGGAAGTGAGCTCGACTGAGTCAGAGGTAAAATGCAACGAACCCACCATCTTGTTCATGTCTTTAAAAGACAACTGGTTATTAAACTAAAAACATACAACAAAAAGTGCAGTAGCATCTCTAAATGATATAATCTTTAATAAATCAAACCCAATGGAGATTACTTTATTAGAGTAATCCATCTCTACTTGATGACCATTATAAAACCCTTCACAACCTCCAAACACTGTCAGGACAGTTAATTATTGAACTGCTGTTGTGTAAAAATCTGACATAATCACCGGGAATGTCAGAGGACGAGGTCACTGACCAGAGGGGCGGTTCTTTTTTAGGTAGGGTACAAAGAGGAAACTGTGTCATGGGGCTGATCAAAGGGGGTGATGGGTAACCAGGTCAGGCTGTGAGGTGACTAACTGACACGGGGAATAGATTGATGAGGACAGGTCATACCTTCACGACATACGCTGACTTTAAGCACCCCCGTGCCGAGACAGTCTCCTGCTGGCACACAGAATCCAGCATTGGTGGGATTGTCTTTGGGGTTCATGAGGACGTCAGCGGGGGGTGCAAAGCGGTAAGCCTGGATTCCTTTCACCTCAACGTCCTTCACGTAGGCCAAATGAATAGATCTGAGGAAAGACGGGAGCCAATCAGCTGCTTTCTTGTTTGTGAATCCATAAAAGAACTAAAGCTAAAATTATCCTGCACAGGTCGATCATTTCAAAGTTTAACCTTGGTATGTGCTATAAAAACTAACATTTTCTGTGATTGCTAGTCTTATCATGAGTAGTAATAACAGATTCTTATCAGTAAAGTAGTGAGTAAATGACTCAGCTGGTATTTCCTACCATAAACCTCACCTCCTTCCACTGCCTGATACTTTGACTAAAAACAAATTCAGGGAAAACGTACCGGCAGAGATCAGCAGCGAAAATGTACAGCAGCTCGTTCCTGTTAATGAGCGGGTGGAAGACCGCTCCGTCTGTCCCGTTGATCATGTTGCTCTGATTGGACGACCACCAGGACATTTCCCTGTTGAACAAGAGGAAGATGTACGATTTACAACCATTTAGGACTGATAAGTTCTCTCTACACTAGGATATCAACAATAAACTAAACTACAGTCCCACTACTTTTAATAACATTTGAATATTCACAGAAATAGTTTTGACTGAATTCGAAATGCACTTTGACTCACTTCAGGTAACCAAATAATAATTTTGCAACCCTGTTTTACCTAAAAGGGAGCAAAGACTTTCTCCTTTTGAACTTTTGGATGCAGGTTGCATAACAAAGTAAACATGGAGACCATGAACGAAGTGAGATGAAGCAAAGCTTTGATCAAAAGAGTTTCTCATCATTTAGAAAAACAGACAAAAACTGTTCCTGTCACGGGCAGCTGGAGTGAGCTGACATGAAACTTTACCTCAGGCCGTTCCACGTGTCGATCTTCCCGTAATCCAAGTAGTTCAGCTCGCCAGTGTGGAAAACAAACTCTCCTTCGTGTGTGCCATTTTTCTGTGGAAAACAGGCAAAGCTGCTGTGACAAACAGAAAACTGTGGAAACATTAAACACTGAAAAAGGTGTTCTGAAAAAACAAAAAAGTGGTTTATATATTTTTGTCTAAAAGCAGAAAATATTGGGCCAGTTAGTAAAAAAACTAAATAAATCAAGGCAGTTTTTTTTAATTTTCTGGATTTGAGTTGATGGATTAATAGATTTGTGGTCTTTAATATTCCACTTCAGGATGACGCGGGTGGTCACGATACTGCTTGTGACAAACTGCAGACATTCAACCATAAAACAGGAAGCATGAACGTCTTCCATCAGCATTCAAGTCACTTTTTACGTGACGTTAAAAACTTCCTTTTTTCTTCATTGTTTTAGTAACTTCAACCAAAATATTCAAAAACAGAAGAAAAAAAAAATCTCACAGCAACCAGACTCACCTTCCACATCAGTCCAAAATATTCATCCACATCAGGTTTCAAGGTGTGGATCTTTGACATTAGAGGGTCTTTGAAACCCCACAGAATCTCATGGACAGTGCGGGTCATGAAAATATCAACACCCAAAGAGCTTATATAGAGGGAGACGGCACTTCGCAAGAAAAAGTTGTAGGAATTCAGCTCGTTCATCACCGCCTATCAAACAGGAAAGAAAGCTTCAGTCACAGAAAACAAAAGAATTTCACAATAAAACACGAGATGATGACTGTGCAAGTAGAAAAACAGTGTGAGGAAATAAAAACAAGCGTCTGTCAAATCAACAGCCGATGAAACACAGTAATTTTCTCACCACAAATGGGATGTTGACTGTCCTGATGATATCAACCTCAGGGTTGCCAGAAGACTTCTCAGGCACAAAGACAAAAGTTTTGGGGTTCAGGGCAAAAACTTTGGTGCCATTTTCCAGGAAGGTTACGTTTTCACGTGGTCTGTATTCCCTGGTGTGGACAGAACGTGGGTCAGTCAGTCAAAAAACAAAAACAGAGCCAAGTGTTTTTTTTTTCCTTAAAGTTACACAACTCCTAAAATGAAAAGCCCTCTGTTGCTCTCAGTCATTTGATATTACTTGATCATGAAACTTACCTGTAAGTATAAGGGCCAATCTGTTGAACAGCAGCCTTCCCTCCTGCTAAGAACACCTCAGGATTGGTAACATTGAAGAAGTAATACTCCATGTAAACAGGTGGAGGTGGATTCTTCCATCCCTCAAAAACTTGGCTCTTCTCCGTCAGTGTAATTTCCTGTCAAGCAAAGACAAACAAAATCCGCACATTCAGACTGGAAAAACATCACAACACCCCTCAAACCACTGGGCTGGGATGAATAAACAAGCTCAGTTCTGCGTGTTTTTGGAGGTACCGTTAAAGCCTCTCATTTCTGAACGAGTGCCATCTCAGAGCACACATGGCACGTTTTAAACGAGGAGCAGGAAACGGGCCAAGAAATTCAAAGGTAAGCAGAGAAACTCCTCCAGAGCAGAAAACACTTCAGGATGGGCATTAAATCTAACTTCATTCAGCAAGCCTGAACAAGGATCCTGACAACAAGCTTCCAATCTGTCTACACAAGTCCAAAATGTGTTGCAACAAGGAAATAAAAAGTTTACAACCCCATTCAGAAGAAACCCAAAGCAGACAAGGATGGTTTCAGGATCTTCTTGTTCGGCTCATGTGGGGAAAAAACCTTCAAAATTTAAATAAAACGTTGACAAAGTTTAACAAAAACCATGTTTCTACATGTCTGAACCCAGCTGCATCCAGATTACATCAGGGCCAACTCAAGATGCTTAATGACCTGGAAAGTAAATCCTCTGATCCTATGGGTGTTTATAAAGTTAGAAAATGTGTTCCACTTCCTTTAGACATCTTCACACTATAGCTGCTGAGAACCCTCCACTTCCCCTGAGTACAGAGAGGTGCACACTAGGGAAGCCATACATTGTCTTCTGTGGGCTTTCACAGGCACTTACTGGTGACAAAATATAGGATAGGGTGTGCCGAAAGCTTCCTGTTTTGGTTACCATTTCCACCATTTAAAGAGTTTTGCTCAACATCACATTTATTTTTTTGAAGTTTTGTTGTTGCATCTTGCATTCTGTCTCGAGGAAACTAATGAGATGGAAAAGATTAGAAAAAAAGAACTATAACTAACTAAAAAATGATGATCATTTACAAGACTTGTCTAACATTTACACCTTTTTATTGATAAATTTCTTAGTTTTAGAACAAAAAAAACTATATCCAAAGTTTGATTTTGGCTTTGAAGGAGCTTCTACAGACAGAAAAGTTATTTAAAAAGGCACCAGAAGTATTTAAAGAAGCACAAGTCTCGAGAGTTTTGATGAGTCTGCTCCTTAATTAAAAGCTGAAATGAAACCAGATAAGACATGAGGAAAGTATGACCATCAGTTAAACTGGAGCAAATGACCGAAGCTGTTACTTTGTCCCTTTAGTTTAGTCTGCTGCTCTGAAATGATCTGGGGTCAACTGACTGCTCCCCTTGGCGTTTCTGAACATGTGACTGCAGCCTTCATGAGTCCTTGTGTTTGACAACCTTGAACAAAAAGTCTTCCAAAAGGCCACAAGCCGAGTTACACGACATCCATCCTGATTTTTATAAAATAAACTTGTTAAGACGGAATTTAACTGGGTCTTTTGGTTTGACAAGATCCATTTTAATCAGCTGAAAAGTACACAACAAGAAAACTGGTCAATTTTCCTCAAAACCCCCAGAGTTAAGGATTTAGATTCTTAATTAAAGGCAGGCTTCAGATGAACAACCTTCTTCTGCAAGGCAGTCACACTTGAGTGAAAAGTCTTCACTTCCAAACACGTCTGAGGAGTGGCGTGAGTGGGTGTGTTTTTTTTTAAATCTTTCTCCTCAGATTTGTCATTTGAGGCAAATGATTTGCGACGGCCCAAATCAGAGACTGAACGTGTGACTGCATGAATCCTCGCGTTTGCCAACCTTGAAGGTCTTTCAAAGGGTCAAAGGAAAAATTAAACGAAATCAACTGCAGAAAACGAAGCAGAAATAACAGGAAAGAATTAGGTGACTGCTCTCTGGCACTAAACCATGCCCTCAAGGGAAAGAAATTGGTCAAATTCCTTCCACGCCCAGCTTACGGCACACAGAAAGTCGGTGTCCGGGACATTGGTTTGGCTTGACTACGTCATTATGACAGAGAGCCGCATTCGGCATC
The DNA here is from genome assembly GCA_006937955.1 of Pachypanchax playfairii. Classification (NCBI taxonomy): domain Eukaryota; kingdom Metazoa; phylum Chordata; class Actinopteri; order Cyprinodontiformes; family Aplocheilidae; genus Pachypanchax; species Pachypanchax playfairii. The sequence continues at coordinate 343,241 of SSNP01000099.1, forward strand.
AGATTAGATAGATTTTTGGAGTCTATTCAGCAAGTCCAGGCTGGTTTAATTCAATGGAAGGACTAAAGCAAAAGAGGATTAGCTGTGCTGTCATTTCACGTAATCTCCAGCTGCAGCAGAGTCAGATCCCTGCTGATGAACTTCACCTAACTCTCATAATTTGGGTCTCCTGGGATGCTGCTGGGATTCAGACCTAAATTTAACCCTAGTGTGTCAGCAAGGCAGCTGTTAAAGACTCAATGGATTCTCTCCTATTCCTGATTCTACTGAAAGTTGATTGAAAGAACTAAAGTGATGCTTTTACACGGGTGGTCTTGAATTTGACACAGCAGTGTGTGTTGGGAAGAGGAATGTGAGGCATTTTAAAGGGCAGAGATCAGCGAGTGGGTCTGTAGGGTGAGAGAAGGTGTCAGCTGCCAACGACCACACCCAACTGGGCTCCATCACCTGGACCCCAGTGTTCAGATCCACCCTGTGTCAAACTACCCTGAAATATAAATCACACCTTTCAAAAGTGAACACATTTCAATAAACACAAAAAGAAGCAGCAGTATTGTAAATGTAAATAAATCAGCAGAAAGAGAACTGCAGGCAGATGCATTTCCAGAATCCAGACTGCTAAAACAGCGTAAACCTTTGGTGGAAATCTTGCAGTTTTGGCTGCTGATGGCTTGATTTCCTAAAACTTGGATGAGGTCCTGCTAAAAGATCTATCACAGTTTGTCAGGACTCACCCAGATTCCCTTCCCCCAAAGCTACACACCTCCCCCTACCAAGATTTCTACTATGACCTCCTGTAATCATTGGGAAAAAAGTCAATGCATAAAGCCTGTGTGTTCATGGAAATGTGTCACATGTGCAGGTTAACAAATGTCACAGGATTTTTCCTATTTCAAACTGTCAATTCAACTCAATTAACAGAAGAGTTGCAGCTTTGTTTGAGTGGAAGGTGGTTTGAAAAAAGACAGAAAAATACTAAAATAAGGTCCTGACACTCACCTGAGGGCCACTCGTGTTTCACCTTCACTGTGGGACTTTCAGGGGATTTTATTTTCCTTCATCCCTGACGCGTTCGTTCGGTTTCTGTGTCTAGTAAAAACAACCCAAAGCTGCAGCTACACAGCCATTTAAATGGACTTTAACAATCCTGAATCATGACAGGATTCGATTTGGGTTCGTTCCCGTAACAAAACACACAGTAATGTCAATCTGAGTGAATCTACTCGGACAAACGGATGATAGAGAATCTGATCAGCGACACGCTGCTGAATCCGCATTGATGGTCACTGCAGATGAATCAGCGTGTGACAGCTGAGAAAAACTCCGATCAAACTGCTTCGGTTTCAGATGAATCGTGTTCGGCTTACCTTTTTTAACCGGTTGTGGATCGCTGTTTGGAAGACTTGGGCCACCACCAGGGCGATCCCCACGATCAGGAGGTGAGCGCAGACGATGCCGGTGGCGTAAATGGCACAGGATCTCCGAGTCATAACGCCAATCAAAACTTCACTGAAGTCGACGATAACTTCCAAAAATAATAATTTAAATAGAAAGAGGGTGAAATGTGAGACCCTGAAATGTCTGATCCGCCTTCTCCAGCAGCTGGAGGTTTAAACTTCACTCTTCACCGGTTGGCGTGATCCTTCCGGTGAGGCAGAGGATTCAAAATATTGGCACTTCTTTTAGTAAAAAAAAAAAGAAAAAATGGGGAATAAAAGAAGAGTAAATTCTCCTAACCCTGAAGAAGACGGAGGACCGAGCTGCTCGGAGGCAGAGGTGAAATGAAACAGCAGCTCTCAGCACTTCGGGAGGTAGAAGAAGAGCGACTCTCCTCCTCCTCCTCTTCGCGTAATGAAGACGGCGAGGCGGAAAGCAGCGTCGTTATGGGCGGTGGGTGTGTATCTACAAATTAAAGCCGGTGTTTGCCATTTTCTTACGTGACTTATGTCACCGTTTCAAACACTTGTGTAATAAATCCACACGAGGTGCGAACTTCTAATATTTTAGATGTGTTTTGGGGCATTTTATATAATTTATTTGCTGAAACGAACAAACTCATAAGCATTAACTGGTGTGAAGGCTTGCAGTACAACAGAAAGCTTCATGAATGAGAAGCAGCGTGTTGGATCACGCAGCACCTGGTGGCTCTCTAATGCGCTTACCAGGAGTGCGTTACTGCACGTTTGGTGAAAAACTGTTTAAAATGAAACTTTAATCATTCAAACACTCTCATCTTTCTCCTCACCACTGAAAAAAAATGACCAGCCAGCAATTTTCCGTTAGCTTTTATAGAAGAAACCGCTAACTCGCCTCATGACTCCTTAAATAAGCACCACGCGGACATGAATAATGTGCCATTCAAACAACCAACGGACGTTGACGTGAATCCTTTGTTCAACCGGCACGTGCTTTGATTGGCTGCAGCCCTCACGGACCACCGTCTCGAGACCACCCCCCGTGATCGCTGATTGGTCAGAAGGTGGTGAGAGTGATGTTGAATTTCATCGACTGATTTCAGGGCGGAGCTGTTTTAAAGGGGGAACCGGAGGATGTTGATCCTCTGCAGCGCCGCTACAAGAGGTGGTTTGTTAGAGTCTGGGGAGCCACGCACGGTGTTTGAGAGGAAAATAAAACATGTGGCTGATTTATGACCAGAATTATAGTCATTATGACTATAAAGATATCGAATATAGACAAACATGTATCACTGTCTGTTCAGTACACAGAAGAAGGGATTTTAGTGGAAGAGGCAAAGTATAACCTTGAGATGTGCTGAGCTGCATGATGTGCAACTTGTTTCATTCACAGATAAATTAGACAATTTACATGAATAATAATAATCTTCATCGAAATTCCACGTATAAAAGAACGTTTCTGTGTCACATATTAACAATATTGTATTTACTGTCCAAATAACGGTTCCCTTGAAAATAATCTCATGATTTTTTTCCTTTTAATATTTAGTGTTCTTCTCCTCTTTCCTACTTGAGTAATGATTGTGAAGATATTTGCTTAAATATGCAGAGAACAAATGAGACTCAGTGAGCAGTAACAGATTTTTATGGCTGAATTTGAGAAAATTACAGCTGCAACAAAGTTTTCAAGATTTAAATGTGCAGTGTTACTCAATGTTAAACATCCTACATCACTGTTTGTTAATATAGGAAAAAATAAAAGCACATAACGTCTGCAGTCTCACATCAGAATAACAATATTAATAACAATAATAACAATAACCCATGAATAAAATATTGTTTTCTGTTTTAAATCAAAGAGTGAATTCATCATATTGCATCATGTTAGATACAAACCTCTGTTGTATTAACGATCTCTAGATGTTGATGTGTTTTGTTTGCTCTGAAATAGAGAAGTTATTGTTTTAATGCCTGATTTCTCACTAGAGAACAAACCTAGTTCTGCTCAGCTGCTTGCAGTCAGTGATTATTTGTGTGAAATGTAACATCAGACATTTTAACATTGACATTTCAGGTAAATCTCTTTGAACATAAATTAACGTAAGGCTTGGGATTGCCTGATAAAGTTCTGCTTAAATAGGATGTTGCAACAGAAATTTATTTCTAAGCACTTGAAGCTTAATTTTTCAGTCAGCTGCTCCGAGCTAATTTCGAGTTCAGAGTTTCTCTTGTTATTTCTTGGGCAATACATTTTTTTAGAGAGAAAAATAATCTTAGTCTGTGTCTCAGGTGATTATGCTCACAAAACCTTGTAAACCTGTGTATCTCAGTAAAAGAAATTAGACCTATCCTGGATATATTGTGTATTTTTAGAGCCCATGGGTGTGATTCGGTAACAGCTCTGCAGAGACCAGATGAAACCCAAACCGATTTGTCATAATAGGTTGATTTTTATATTCAATTCTAAGTTTGTCAATACAAATTCATTTTTTGTGGTTGTGTTGCTGCTGTGTATGCAGGGCATCTTTTACATGCTTATGTTTAAGTGCTGATTTTCGTCGACTTGCAGCCTGTCACATAAATACCAACTTTAAGGCCTCAACGGGGTTTCCTTTGATGAGTCATTTATGCTATTGATGAAAACAGTTCCATGCATTCAGCACTGCTTCAGTGAAAGATGAGCGTGTTCACATTCTCAAAGACACAGGGAATAAAAAAAAACAGACAATAAGTTTTGTTTTAACTGTTAAAAGGCTGAAACAAGACACCAGGAGCTAAGAACGCCCACCATCCTTGTTTACAGGCAACACCAGCTGCTTATCGTCAAAATCAAGCTTTTACCCAGAACGTATTCTAGATAAGATGCCGGTTCAGATACCTGAAAAGAAAAACAGGCTGGAGGAATCTGTCTGTACCCCCCCAGCTCAAACAGTCATTCACAGAGTCGATGCCTTGATTGCACCTCTTTTCTACAATGGCTCTACATCACTCTTGTGAAGCTCTTCGATCTCATGAAAGTCCCTTTTTCATTGTTGGTGTCTATCCAGCTATAAAAAGCTGCCCGGGCAGTAATGGACGGATTGAAAGGTGAACACGGTCATGCAGCTCCTCTTTCATAATCCATTCATAAATAAAGTAGGACAAAAGACTACAAGTTTACCTTGGGAAGTGATATAGATAATATCATTTGATGTTGCTCACTGGAAGGAAATGACTGGGCTGGACTCTCACCATTAATGCAATTTAAAGTTACCTCATTGTACTAGACCTTATGGCTGTCCCAGAGGATGGGGACTGTAGCAGGGGGGCGGCATCTGTTCAAACAAGAGGAGTAAAAAATGCTAAAGAAAATCATCAGGGGGGAAGGATAACAGTCAAGTAATGCAGCAACATTGTTCCTGCCAAAAGAAAAGAGGGTGTTGGGAGGGTGAAGTGGGGTAAAACAGTTCAACCTTTGTAATGGTCTCTTTTTATGTTTGGTCAGCAAAGCGACAATGATGTCTTTCTCTTTTTTTGCTGCTGAACAGTCTGTTTAGATCTGTTTTCTGGGGGGAAATATCTTGACTGATTATCATCAAGGGTTCTGTGGTGAGAAGATGATGTTAACAAATAACACGTTTAATCAGAAGGTTAAAAAAGTTATTTGAAAAGTTCTTCCCACATTATTCATTGTGTTTAAGCACATTTTTTTGGCAACCTTCAAAAGTTCTTTGTCATAAGCACAAAATGTTTCTGCAGTAAGTCCATTTATCTAGACAAAGACACCTATTCATATGTTTTGGGAAAGAAACTGAATGAATGTTTCATATATTCATACGATCTCAAGCACCCAGTTATTATAAGTTCAACTCCCAAACTCTGGAACGTTCTCACATGGCAAAGAAGGAGCTGGTGAACATTTGTCCTTGTTTGATATTTGGTGGGTGGTTTCACTGTGAACTTTGTAAATGAAAACATCTTTTACCTGAAATAAAGCATCAGATATCAGCGGTGCTATGCAAACAATGAATCATGCCTCTTAGACTTTCATGTCCTTCACATTTAATTGAATGATAGGGTTTTCATTTGTACCAACTGTACAAAAAAAAATGCCCAACCCAGTCCCAGTAAAGTGGCAATACCTTCATGTATCAACAAGGATAAAAAGGAATGTCTATGCTAAAACATTCATGAGGAAGCCACATTTTAACACAAATAAATCCGTGTAATGACATGCTGATATTGAGCATGTAAAATGCATATCCCATTCCCTTCACCAATGCTCTTTACTTTTAGTTCTAGTTGTTGATTTGCACATTTTGCTAAAAAAAGATCTCACAGAACAATCGGATGTGTTACAACATTAACATAGTTCATTTCAACATGTCATGGACACACACATCTGCTGGCAAACCATCATTTTACTCCATATTCTCCTTTGCTGTTGCTTCATAAACCTTGTTGTTCTTAAAATAACTACATCTAAAAGTAAATATAGAAGTGGGGCAGTAACATCACTGTTCTACAAACTACCACCAGCTGGCTGGAGGTTTGGTTGTATGAGATCTTAATGTATCATAAATGAAAAGTTGTTGTTTTGATCTTCTGTAAGTACCAGACAGTCTTTGAACTATGTGGTATTCAGGCAAAGTAAAAGGTTTTTTGTTGAACATGACATTTGGGAAGAGCAGCAGGAGTAAGATCCCCTTCTTCTGAAAAATACAAAATGTGAAATCCAAACCCAGTCTTTCCATTTCTATCATCTGTCCTCCTTATCTAAAGTTTCCTCCTTAAATTGATTCAAAGTAAATAACATTAACTCTTTCTGTAAGTATGCTTGACACTGTAAACTGTGTCCTCCACCCCGCCGGCTAACACCACCCCGGGCCTGGTACTAAACATTAAGTCACGCCCGAGACGCAGATACAGGCTTTTGTAAAGCCTGAGCCCTGATATACAGGCATAGTTGTGGGAGTGGAGACTAGACAAGAGTGGAAGACCTTTTCACAGAGAGTGATTAACACAAACATCCATTAAAAGTGAAGGGATAGAAGACATTTGACTGAATTTATTTCTGCGTTTAGCCATTCCTTGTTCTCCACAGACAGGATCACAGTGACCCAAACTTGCAGAGTTGAGGCGGACAAAGAAACGTTAAAATAAAAGAGACATACTATCCTCTGAAAAAGAAGTGTATATAAACTAGTGCTGAATACTTAATACTGAATACTTTTACCATGTTTCAGATTGAAATAGTCTTTTTTATCTCACCAATGTTACTTTATAAAAAACTTTAGGAATCAGATTTATATGACTAAATGAAATGCCTAACATTCCTTGAAGGAATGTACATCCCCTGCTGCTTTCATCCCAGAGTTTTAAACTAAAGCACAATCTCAAAAAATACTGCAAGATCTTTTACAATCTGTTAGCACTCAGAGTACGTATTGCAAACTACTTCTAGCAACTAGTAAACTGGGTGCAAAGCTCAACCACAATCCTGCAGGTTTCTAGATTCCTTCTACCTGACTGGACACGAGTGAGTTTAAAATGAGAAAAGGTACTTCCTAATTGTTACTATTTTTCTTTGCTAAGTGTTTCCTGTTGTGCCCCACTTAAACAGTACAGACTACACAACCAGAAATAATTAAAACTAAAGTAATCTTCCACATGTATATCCTTATGACTCTAGTTTATTTACAACAACAGCAGTTAGATGATGCACTGATCTTAGCGTTCCTTTGTCTGCCTAGGTGTGGCCTGTTTCCCACCATTCAGCTTCTGCACTCTGTAAGTGGAAACAGCAGCTCATTGTTCCCATTTGGAGTAACAAAGTGTTAATTTAAGAATTTCAGGACACACCAATGTCACAGCCTGTTGTAGAAAAATATTCGTGTTGATCTATGTAACACTGAAAAGACTTTGATGTTGGTTTTCTTTCTGTTGTGTTGAACCTGGTCGACCCTGCTGACCCCCGGCTTCAGAGGAGAGTTAGCCAACAATGTATGCATTGTTGGATAACACATAGTGTGATAAATCCAGCACATGCTACTCTATAGATTGCAAGTGTGCAAACTGATTTTGGCTTTATTTGAATACACATTAAATACATTTAATAGTTTGTTAGATACATTTTTGGTAGCAATGAGTGCTAAAAAGGTAAACATGTAATTTTCTTTATCATTATTTTTACGAACCATCCCAAACTGCTGAAATTCTTCAACATTGTTGGCTAGTAGGAGAATCCACATTGTTAATATTATTGTTTTAAATGATTGTAATTTTTGTATAGATCCATGTTCTTTAGAAAAGAACAATATAAAACTGAACTGAGCTTTAGTATCAGACAAGTAGAACAAAAAACATTTAGCCATTTCAGCTTCGTATAGCAAACTGAATTTTATGATGTCTTATTATGTGATCACTGCAACACTGAAACTCACACACTCCTCATTCCTTCATCATGGAGGATGTACATGCTGATGTTATCTACATTAGATACAAGGCTGAATTTAACGTCAACACATCGCTGATCCGTCACGGGGCAAACATCACACCCATTGTTGATTTACAGAACTCAACGCCACCAACCACGGAGGAAGAAAACCCAAACAGGCTCGCGAGCAGATGTGCAAACACATACTGTACATGTAACATGTAAACTGAAACGACAACACAATAACCTCTTTGTTTTCAGTTACAGAACTGCTGCAACATCCCTGAGTTACAGAAAACCAAATTGAGAGATGTCCTGGTTCTACAGCTCAAAACAAACCAGGTTCTAATTCAAATGACTGTTTTGTCATCAGGTTCGTGTGAAGGTTGTAACAAATAACATCCTTCTTGATGTATTGTTTTCTGCTGTTGCTCAACATCCTAGAGGCTGTAAAACACCTTAAAATGGTATCAAACCCCTTTCAGCTGGAAAATCAGCCTCCTGCCAAACTCCCTGATTTTGTTATAAACAAAAACATTTCCCGTGTGTTGCACTAGTTTCCCCCAATTGTACTAATCTTGTCAATGGGAAGTAGAAAGTCTCTGGAGGAAAATTAATGTGGTTCTCTCCTTTTGTTTCATCTATTGTGCATATTTGTAATAATTAAACTCTCATCTGATAGATAATGAAGAGGTACTCCTTAAATTCCAACTCTTTTGGACAATGTAAATAAAAAACTGATATAATCTTATTTTAGTTGTGGATTTATTTGCATTTAAAAAAGGAAGTATTCATAAAATGTGCCAGCACATTATCTTGGTGCCGATCAGACCAGGCATCCATTAGTAAACACAAAGGCTTAAAGTTTGAACGTAAACAGACAGCAGATATGATGCACTGTTTATTCCCAGATTCTTTCCAAAGGGGCTGAACTTGTTGAAGTCAGACCATCCTTGTGCAGCCACTTAGAGAAGCTGTTTACAGACAATGACATGTGTCATGTTTCAATATTTAGATGTCGGGATGCTTAAGAAAGGAAATCCTTCTGAAGAGGAAAGAAAGGTGTGGTGTGTAAAAAGTAAAGTACACAACGTTTCAGGCGTTTCCTCGCAAGCAGTCAAATAAGAAATGAGTTCTTGGTAATGAACAAAAAAAAACTGAAAATAAAAAAGTCTAGCACGCAAATCTGAGGTGAAATGTTTCATGGAGGTCAGAGTTTGCAACAACTTTTCAATTTAAAAGACAACGACTAGACAGCAGATGGTTTCCAAAAGGTTGAAATGCTCAAATACTCAGTAAATATGGGTGTTACTTCTGAATCACGCAACAGAAACAGAATAGTGAAGTTATCAGCAGCTCAGAAAAGGGAAGAAATGATGAGCTGATAGTGGCTGTTATCAGTCAAACTAAAAGGGAATGAAAACATTTCAGGAAGAGAAGTATCTGTAAAAATTAAAAACAAAAAAAAAAGCTGGATATTCCAGATGAAAAATAGTCAACAAATTCACAGATCAGTGTCGCATGCTGAGGAACCATAGTGTCACTTCAGAGCTGTCCTGTGACAGCACGAGGAAGAGGTTCACAACAACCGTCATCAGCTCCAACACTGATCTTAGAAGAGCTGCATGGGTTTCATGAACTGTTAGAATTTAATGGTCGCTTTGTGCGACTAATAAAAGACGTTTAGCGCAGCTTGACGTTGCATTTCTCAAACCATAAAGTTAGTAAAGGTTCATTGAACCCATTTTCAAAACTTCCTTGAATGCAACTCATCTCAGTAACAAATCAGAAGGATCACTTGGATGTTTTACTCAAGTAGAAACAGAGAACTTTCTGAAGTTCCCTTAAATGTCTGATTTATTTGGCAACAATAACGCTGGCTGTGTTGCTGGCAAGCAAAACTAAAACAGCAAATTAAACAGTTCACTGACTTCATTGAAATTGTTTACTAAGTTAGTTTGTTGCTATAAATAGGGTCATCAGAGCTGAACAACAGGAAACGGCAGTCTCTGTGTCCCAGCAGTCCTTTCCCTGGTGTGGGGACAGCAGGAGAGTCCAGGGACCCGAACTTGAGCTAATTAATTAATTGATGGGCCCTGTAGGGCACGTCATGTGACTACATCCAGTCTACAACACACACTTCTCTATGGAACAACAGTGAATGTGAAACTTCTTCTAACTCTTTGCAGACAATTTGAACAACTGGGTGGGATGAAAGTAAATATTCATCAACATTCAAACTGTAATTAGAGGAACATACAGTTTACACTGAAAGAGCAAACACAGAAGCACCTTAACAACATGATAAATGTAGGAGTATCTAATCATGAGTTAAAAACAATACGTTCACTTTTGACAGTTTAAAATTTATTGTCCATCTATAGTCATGATAAATCAAGTAAATCCATGTTCTAATTTTAGTGTTCTTTGTATTAAGACATAATGAAAATGATTCAAACTTTATCAGGTTAAAAAATTATTTCAGTATAACATCAAGTCATCATTTATTGAACAAAACCAAAACACAAACAAAGCCAAAATGGAAAAACTGGAAAGGTAAATGGTAAATGGTAAATGTCCTGTATTTGTATAGCGCTTTTCTAGTCATTCAGACCACTCAAAGCGCTTTCACACTACAAGGTTTTGCATTCACCCATTCACACAACCCGATATGTAAACCGGGGGGAGAGGGTAGGGGCTAACACTCACACAACCCGATACGCAGATCGGGGGGCAACATGGGGTTCAGTGTCTTGCCCAAGGACACTTCGACATGTGGCGGTGGAAGCCGGGATCGATCCACCAACCTTCAAATTGGAGGACGACCGCTCTAACCACTGAGCCACAGCCGCCCCACGGTAAAAACTAAGTCCTCCCTTTCTGTTCCTCAATTATCAGGTTAAATGATTACGCTCATGACAGTGCGATCATAAAAAGACTGAGCAAGTGGGGTTTGTTTGGAAGTTTTGTCTTGAGAAAGTCTTTAAAGAGAACATGACGGAGTGATTTAGGTTTGCAAAATTATATCTAAATTAATCACAAGGTTTCTGGTACAATATCCAGATATCTAGAGATACGGATCATCATGTTTAGGAAAAACCAAATGCAGGATGTCGGCGCCAACACCTCATCTGAACTGTCCAGCACAGCAGTGGAGGGGTGATGATTTGGGCTTGTTTTATAGCGACAGGACTTGGACACTTTGCAGTCGACCAGGAACTTCAACAAGAATGTAGCAGACTGATAAAATCAGATGAAATACTTCATGTTGTTGGTGCTGAAGGTGGTTCTACAAGCTGTGGGATCTATTTATTCACACTCAGCTTTATCGTGGTGTCATCTGATTTCTGTGGAATCTGTTGGGTGTTTTTTTTTTTTACTCTTGAGGTTAGAGTTGATGAATTTTAGACTCTTGTTCAAACCAGAACATTGTTATTACACCCTGATACAAACGACACTAAAACGGGATGAACGTGTACTTTTTATTCACTCTGACTGTGTTATGATACGTGAATGTGCTGAATACATTTCTTGTTATGAAAGTTTTCATGTTTGATCAAGTTTGAACATGTGCACACTGCCACTGCAGGAATATTGAATAAAAAAACTATTTAAGTAATATATTACCTGCAAATACTCCAGTAACAAAGTAATGATTAATGATGGATGCATGAAATAATCTAACAAGGAGAGCCCTCTAGTGTTTACAGATCCACTCAGAGAGGAAATCTTTGTGGGTAAAAGTTTTATCAGTGTGCCACTGCCACTCTGCTACCAGAGATAGAACATGATATAATAAGTATACATTTACAGTATTAAGAGTTGATGTCTAAAGTGGAGGCTCGATAGTTACTCAGTTGACTGTGAACATGAGCCACCTGTGGAACGATGACTGTTCAGACGTTTTAGTAAAACATCTTATTAACGTAATGGTCAGTCATTTTCCTTCTCCACTGTCGCCATAGTTACTAAGAAACAAACCATTACTGCTGCTGCGTCAGATGTTGTTGTTTCAGTTGATTTCAGATGGAATTTGTGGCATGAAAACACTGACAACAGTGGAGACAGAATAATTATCCTGTTTTCCTCCAAATTAACACAGACTGTAAATATATGAGTGATGTTTAACACTGGAACGGGACGGTCAGGATCTGAGAGGAGGTGGGAAATACGTTGGGTTCACAGGAGGAAGAAATGGGCGAGGCAGGAATAGACAGTACAAACATGTTGCAGTGTGTCACTGCAGGCATGGACATACTTATATTTAAAATACTCACTGAGCTGCTGTATTTAGACCCCACAGGGTGAGAGTTCATGTCAACGAGCAGCTGGTCAGACTTCTTCTCTGTGCATACGATTTAAAGAGTGTAAGTCATAAACAGAAGTTTACAGAAATAAAATACAAAGATGAGATCGTTATGAGCTTTTACAGACAAATGAATGTGATCAAAGTGAAATGAGAGTAAAATGGAGATGCTGTGAAAAACAAGCGAGTCAAAGCTGCCAACGTTGAAACTGACAGAACACCATGAGCAGATCTGTTTACAGGTTTAACATTAAACCAGCATGTTGCATATTTTAGTTAGTGCAGTTACATATTCTTGCTCTTTCATGACAGATACAACATCACTGCTGATTAGTAACCAAGAACTGCTCCTCACATTAAACTGGAGCCTGGAAACGTTCTTCACAGGTTCTTTTCTGGACTGAACCACCAAATAAAACCAGTAGAGGAGCATCTCTAAAGGCTGCACTCAGGTGTCAGCGTAGATAATCCAAAAACAAATCCATAGAGAATGTTGCTTCTGTAGAGGCAAAACTCAGACAGCATCATGTTGTTATGTAAGAACCACATGAGTTTAGAAGTAAGCCGTTCTGTGCCAGAACAAGATTATAAGGAGTAGGCAGATAAACCAGTGATGCCTGAATGAAACTGAACGTGTTTATACAGCACTGACAGATATTTACACAGCCATATCTTTCTTCTCTAGTTATTTGATCAGGCGGTATCTGTTTTGTATCCATGTGTGTCAGTAACACTGCTTCTGTACTTCCTGTGCCTACAGCAGACTGAGCAGAGGAGGATGAAGAAAACTGCAAAGAGCCAAGCGAGAAGCTGTGGGCCGATCCGAACATTTTCCAATAAAATACCAAGTAAAAAGATACCAGCATAATATTACTTGAATAAAGGGAATGAATAATTGATTCTTTTACACCAGGATTGATGAAGATATCCAAGTACCAGAAACTATTTTACATGACAATAAATATATTGAAAGATGTGATAAAAAGGTCAGATGATCACAGTAAAACACCTGTAATACATTTCAGGAACATAAACTTCAGTTGAAGACAAAATAATAAGAATTTGATGTTTTTGTTTTTAGGACAAGAAGAAATGCAGAAACAAAACATTAGATGTCACTGACTTTAGCAGGAAGACGAGGCCTTATCACAAGTTTCCACACCTAAATGACGAAGTTTTGCAGGTCGTGTCAGAGTCACACAAAGAAGGGTCAGTCATGTCAGAAACTAATCATGATTACATGCAACAAAAGGTTAAAGATTTAGGAAAATATTCTTTATTTGTAAAGATTATTTTCCTAACTTTCTAACCTTTTTGGTCTTTGCTGATTAAAAACACAAAGAAAAAAGATCATTTTTCAGTTCTGAGACCTGGTATATGAGCATTTATTTAAAAATCCTCTGGTCCTCATCAGATATTGAAATTAGACAAACTTCAGACAAACACCAACACATGACATATTACGCTTTTGAATAAAAATCAAGCCAAAATGTAAAAGACAATATTTTTTATCCCAACATGAAAAAAACAATTCAAATACTAACATTTTACAAACACTTAATGTAACAAAATATAAAGATGTACATGATGTATGTTTTTTAAAATAGTTATTTTTCAAAGATTAAACTTCATTTGGTGAGCCTGATCCCCCCCCAAAAAAGTTTATAAAAATCAGCTTTTATTATCAGACTTTTGAGTTAGTTATTCTGCTTTTCCTGGAAATCCAGAAAGTGAAAACTCAACAGTAAACTGAAAACAATTTCCACACATGATTCAATCTTCCCCATAGAGAGAAACTCAACATGGTAGGTGTCAGAATTGTTTTTTAAACCCAAAGTTATAGAACCACAATTATGATTCAACTAATTAATTTATAACAGTTTCACAACTTAATCAACTCACTGCTACGTGTAGCTGATCTACGGCTCTTGTGTGCAGTGTTAGCTGATTGGGTCAGAAGTCAGGAGTTTGTGAACTGGTGACCTGCGGCCCAGTGAGAGAATCTGAGGAAAGCTGGAGTAGTTTGGTGAAATCATTGAGTTCCATATGCAGCGTCCTAGAAAAGTCCCAACATGTGTTACACACCCAGATACTGGCAAAAAAAACATGTTGCAGTCTGAACTGTTTTATTCTGAATAAGACTGAATGAAAAGTTTTATGATTCTTTTCTAAAATATCTAAAATTTGTCTCAATAACCATTAAAGATGTCAAATAATGTTCAAACTGATTGGTAATAAAAAAATATCAAGTTTAAAGAAGATGCAGAAGTTAGAGTCATTTAATTGGAACTTAAAAGCTGCCTTCACACAGAATAACAGTAAATTAAACCACCCTGAAGTAAACAAGGTGACTGTGAAACTCACCGTCACTGTTGTTGTGGATTATTTCTCCAGTTGGCTCAGTTGTGGAGAAACGTGGTTCACTGTATGAAAAGTACGAGCAGAAAGACAAAACTTGGCTTTACTGAGTTTGGAGTGTTCTGTGATGTGTTCGAGGTCAGGAAGGGACAGTGGGTCCATCCTGTAGCTCCACAGCGAGTTACATTCAACACTTTAAGATGATTTTTATCAGGTTCTTCCTACCAGCTGCAGGTCTTCGTCCTCGATCTGGAGCCAGTTTTTACTCCTTCAGTGTCGTCAGCCCTGTTAAAGTGAAACATTGTATCACATTGTTGGAACATTTGACAGTAAACAAAAACAAAACACTGTTTGTTCTTTTTGTAATGTGTATGAAAACAGAAACATTGTAAGTGTTTGTGGCTAATGAAATCCATCATACAGACATCCCCCCCCACCGCATTCCAGTGGCTTCTTGCTCAATCAGTAGCATCACATGGTTTTTAAGTGTGACCTAAGCTGCTATACATAAGAAGCTAATCCCTGTGGTGTGTGAGAATGGAACCATATGTACAATGTGATTCTGTGCTGTTTCTGCAAAGCAAACCACCTCTTGTGGAAGTCGCAGGCCAAAACACTCTGGTCGGTGTGTGGTCTGCCGTTCATTCCTCTCAGCTGTCTGATGAGAGATCTGAGCTCGCAGGTGGAATTCTCCTGCTGCTTCTTCGACTTCAGCAGCCAAAAGACAAGAGAGGAAGGAGAGTCAGTGCAGAGTTACTCTGATATGAAGTAAATGGGCTGATTTGATCACTTTTGATCAGTAAAATCAAGAACTGTGTGAAAAATTGAGGAAAATTAGGTTCTATGACTGTTAGCTAGGGAACATATGATCATTTAATCAATAAACACATTAGTCTCAGCAGAATAATACTGTGGGACTAAATACTTCCACCGTATTGCTCAACTATGTTGAAATTATGGCCTGATTTTCCTCCAAACTGCAGGAATGCATTGAAGTGGGTGTTTCTGATTTAAAGGCAAAGCAGATGTGCTGATCTTGTGTCTGTGCAGCCAGATAAAAATGATTCACACATGCACTCGATGGACTGGAACCAAAAGGGGAGAGGTATGTGGGAAAGGTTCTGACTGTACCTTGATCTGGGTGTTGTAGGCGTGTTGGGAGGAGGGGGGAGCAGATCGGGTCTGGGAGTCCAGATCAGGTGGAGAATCAGCTGAAACTGGGCACAAATTCTGGCCTTGATGTTCCTAAAGAAAACATAAAAGTAGTTCAACATCAAGATGAACTGAGGACTGTTCAATATTAAGAATGATAATTAAAAAAGATGTATTAGGCCATTTGGGTAGTTTCTTTTGTTAAAAATTACAACTTATTTTTTTTATTTTTTCAACTTTTTGTTTAAACACTTTAACATTTAGATAAAATTTTCATAAATCGTCACCAGCATCGTACCTTTAATCTGTTCTGTGAGCAGTTTTTTAACTCGGTGGTTTGTTTCTGAATCAAACATTAAAATCAAGTGATTTAAGGCAGAGTGGCATTAATCAGACCAAAGTCGACTCCTGAGAAGTTGTAGAAGGATCTCTAATTCAAGCATGTCGGCTCATAAAACTCTGAATGCAAACAAATATTGTAAATGAGCAAAAATAAAAAGCTTTTTCATGATCGCTTTGACAAATGTCTAAACTGGTGAGAAAAAAATAATCACATGAAAAGTCTGAAACATTAACAGGTTTGGGAAACTTCTGAACAGCACATGTATTTTAAATAGCAGAAATTTATGTTCAGGCAAGTTTTATTTTTTGATGTGAAAACACAAATAATAAGAATTAATAAAAACCCCAGTTCCATGAGGTCACAGACGACTCCACCTTCAAGTCCAGAGCATGTTGGAGTTGGAGACGAAAATAT
>SSNP01000099.1:362454-409990 GCA_006937955.1 Pachypanchax playfairii
TTATTTCTCCAGTTGGCTCAGTTGTGGAGAAACGTGGTTCACTGTATGAAAAGTACGAGCAGAAAGACAAAACTTGGCTTTACTGAGTTTGGAGTGTTCTGTGATGTGTTCGAGGTCAGGAAGGGACAGTGGGTCCATCCTGTAGCTCCACAGCGAGTTACATTCAACACTTTAAGATGATTTTTATCAGGTTCTTCCTACCAGCTGCAGGTCTTCGTCCTCGATCTGGAGCCAGTTTTTACTCCTTCAGTGTCGTCAGCCCTGTTAAAGTGAAACATTGTATCACATTGTTGGAACATTTGACAGTAAACAAAAACAAAACACTGTTTGTTCTTTTTGTAATGTGTATGAAAACAGAAACATTGTAAGTGTTTGTGGCTAATGAAATCCATCATACAGACATCCCCCCCCACCGCATTCCAGTGGCTTCTTGCTCAATCAGTAGCATCACATGGTTTTTAAGTGTGACCTAAGCTGCTATACATAAGAAGCTAATCCCTGTGGTGTGTGAGAATGGAACCATATGTACAATGTGATTCTGTGCTGTTTCTGCAAAGCAAACCACCTCTTGTGGAAGTCGCAGGCCAAAACACTCTGGTCGGTGTGTGGTCTGCCGTTCATTCCTCTCAGCTGTCTGATGAGAGATCTGAGCTCGCAGGTGGAATTCTCCTGCTGCTTCTTCGACTTCAGCAGCCAAAAGACAAGAGAGGAAGGAGAGTCAGTGCAGAGTTACTCTGATATGAAGTAAATGGGCTGATTTGATCACTTTTGATCAGTAAAATCAAGAACTGTGTGAAAAATTGAGGAAAATTAGGTTCTATGACTGTTAGCTAGGGAACATATGATCATTTAATCAATAAACACATTAGTCTCAGCAGAATAATACTGTGGGACTAAATACTTCCACCGTATTGCTCAACTATGTTGAAATTATGGCCTGATTTTCCTCCAAACTGCAGGAATGCATTGAAGTGGGTGTTTCTGATTTAAAGGCAAAGCAGATGTGCTGATCTTGTGTCTGTGCAGCCAGATAAAAATGATTCACACATGCACTCGATGGACTGGAACCAAAAGGGGAGAGGTATGTGGGAAAGGTTCTGACTGTACCTTGATCTGGGTGTTGTAGGCGTGTTGGGAGGAGGGGGGAGCAGATCGGGTCTGGGAGTCCAGATCAGGTGGAGAATCAGCTGAAACTGGGCACAAATTCTGGCCTTGATGTTCCTAAAGAAAACATAAAAGTAGTTCAACATCAAGATGAACTGAGGACTGTTCAATATTAAGAATGATAATTAAAAAAGATGTATTAGGCCATTTGGGTAGTTTCTTTTGTTAAAAATTACAACTTATTTTTTTTATTTTTTCAACTTTTTGTTTAAACACTTTAACATTTAGATAAAATTTTCATAAATCGTCACCAGCATCGTACCTTTAATCTGTTCTGTGAGCAGTTTTTTAACTCGGTGGTTTGTTTCTGAATCAAACATTAAAATCAAGTGATTTAAGGCAGAGTGGCATTAATCAGACCAAAGTCGACTCCTGAGAAGTTGTAGAAGGATCTCTAATTCAAGCATGTCGGCTCATAAAACTCTGAATGCAAACAAATATTGTAAATGAGCAAAAATAAAAAGCTTTTTCATGATCGCTTTGACAAATGTCTAAACTGGTGAGAAAAAAATAATCACATGAAAAGTCTGAAACATTAACAGGTTTGGGAAACTTCTGAACAGCACATGTATTTTAAATAGCAGAAATTTATGTTCAGGCAAGTTTTATTTTTTGATGTGAAAACACAAATAATAAGAATTAATAAAAACCCCAGTTCCATGAGGTCACAGACGACTCCACCTTCAAGTCCAGAGCATGTTGGAGTTGGAGACGAAAATATTCCTGCTTCCCCACTTGGAGGAAATCCTGACAGTTTGCAAAGCTTTCTGACATCTTTGGAGACACAAAAGAAAAACAAATAGTGACACAGTGAACAGCGAACACAGAGGAAGAAGACTGAAACTAAAAGTCTTTATCTTGTTTTCAGAGGATTTTAAATCCGTTTGGGAGGCAGGAATTGTTTCAGAAATGATCTTAAAACTTCTAAAAGATGAAACCGTGTTTCGTTTTAAAAGGTACTTCCAAGTCTTTATGTGATGTAATCATTCTAAATATTTGACCTTGTGAAGCCTCGCCTCCAGCTCACTGACACGCGCCCTTAAGCATCGATCTTTGGAGCGAAGTGTCTTTAATTCATTTGCCAGTTGTCTCTTCTCCTCCCTGATGAAGGTGAGTTCCTGGAGCTGCCGGTGGGTCTCCAGAATCTGGTAGCGTTTTTCCTGGAAAGGAAGAAAATAAATGAACAAGAGGTCATGTTGCTTTTAATGTACTGAGATGTAGAAATAATTATATTTCATCTGTATAAATTAGCTTCAAACACTATGGACTATGGACTATGGTGCTAACTATATCTCGTCTGAGTACAATGTCTAACAATGTATATGTCTATAAGTTCAAGAACAAATATGAATAAGAGCAAAATTCCTTTTGTGTAACATACTTGGCCAAATAAACCTGATTCTTTACCCGACTGAGTATTTAAAAAACAAAACTTTGTTACTTTTGTACAGATAATTGTACAACGTCTGATGTATAGATGTGAATTAAAACAGACTACATTTCCAGTGTAGCGCTTTAACCTGTTGCAGTTTTTCCACCGTCTCCTCCAGATGTTGGATTTTGCCGTGCAGAGAATCAACCTGCTCCCTTCGGGCTGTGATCTTCTTCTGCATGTCCAAAGCAACCTGAAGGCCTGGAGAGGAAATAAATGGACTGATTAGCACCCGTAAAATATCTCCATCAAGTCTCAGAGTGAACAAAAACAAACAAAAATATATAAAAACATTTCAAATGTTATTAAACGCTGTATAAATTTAAGTTCTGAAGAAAATCAAGAGTATTTGCATTCCAAACTTGTATTCAGACAGAATTAACTGTTATCTGTACTCTGTAACATATTTGGATCAGGTTGTCTCAGAGCTGTCTTTAATTATGAGGCAATAAATTAGATCTGGTTTAAAATTAAAAAGTGGATCAAACCGTGTCCGTCCACTCCTTTGAGGGTCCTCAGGGTGCGTCTGATCCTCTCAAGCTCATCATGGGCGCTGCTCAGCTGGCTATGAAGCTTCAGCACCACACCCTCATGCGCATCGTTCGTACGCTTGTGGAGCTGCTGCAGCTCTTCGTGCTCCTCTGAAATCATGCCCATACAAACACGAGTTACATCCAAAGAAAGTGCCTTCACATATAAGCAAACACATGCAACAACAGAAGGGTTCGGTTGACAATGTAAACAGACTGAAGACAGCACTTTGTTTTTTAACCCAGCTGGACAAGAAGATAATTTGATCTGACAAAAAAATAATCAGCAGAGCTGAACTCTTTCTAGGAAAAGAAGTGGGAACTATAATTCCTGGTAAATGACCAGCTGCTGTCTCTGTGGCCAGAAGTATTAAAGGTAGCACAAAGTTTCCACTTGTAAGCAATTTATTCATATTACTATTAATTAATAAAGCTGTGATCTACTGCCAAAACCCTTGAAAACTCCAACTCTTAATTTATTGTACAAAACTATTTTCTCAGTCCAACATGCTTCAAGCTTTTGTACATTTAACTGTGCTGCCTTCAAGTTTTCGAGGATTTTAATTACATGATCTGATCACGCTGATCTTACTGGTCAGACTGATAAGCTGCTCACGCTGCAGCTCCAGCTGTGCGGTGACCTGCTCTTTCACCAGAGTCTCCTCTCGAACACGCTGACTCTGCTCAGTCACAGAGACCTGCAGCTGTCGCCTTTCACGCTCCACAGAAGACAAGTTAGACTTGTGCTGGACTAACTCGGCCTGATCGTAAAATGGAAACAAGAAGCGAGTCAGACAGAGATAGTGAAATCAGCGGTGTTGAACAGGAAATCAATAGGAAGAAGACAGCAGTGGTGATTGTTTTTCGTCTGACCCTGAGCTGCTGAATCTCCAGCTTGTTCTGGTTCAGCTGGTAAACGAGGAGGAGGTTCTCCTGCTGAAGGCTGTCAATCGTGTGTCTGTGTTGTTCTGTCATCTGCATGCTGTTCTCAATCTGCAGCCTAAGAACATCTATAAGCTTCTCTCCATCACTCAGCTTCAGCCTCAGTGTTTCTTGTTCAGCCTGCAGAGTCTTGCAGTGACTCTCTGCATCTTCCAAACTTCTCAGATGCTGAGAGGAACACGAGACAGAATGACCTTAGTGAGCCACGTTATGAAACCATTCTCATGAACACATGACTGGCAAAAACTAATCAGTGGGAAAAAATCCCAACTTTCTAGGGTTTAATACCTGCTGTGTTTGTTTCTGCATGCAGCAAAGTTCCTCCTCTTTCTCCTGCAGGAGTTCCTGGAAATTCCTCATCTCTTGATCTTTCTGCTCCAGCAGGGCTTGTAGGCAGGTTTTCTCTTCCCCAGCTTGGCAAAGCTCCTTCCTGGCCAGCTCCAACTGTCTTCTCAAGACCTCAGCGTTCTCACGAAGCTCAAGTTCCTGCTGCTCACAGTGGGTCTAGGTAAAACGAGCAGGTAACAACGGCTTGATAAGGTTTAAATGGAAATAAGTCACGGCCTTGTGTTATTCTTGTAAAGCTGAACATTCAATGTTGAGGCCAACCTCTGTGCAAAAGGCATGCTTGTTCACACTCTCATGGTTATGGAATCCTTTTGTATGGAAACTCTAAGTTTGTTAAACTTTGGAATGAGAAAACAACCCAACTAAAATCAAATTTAAAAAAACTTAATGAAAACCATGTATTTGTTCAAGTTTGTCTCCGTGTCTTCAGACGAGTGATTTATACAGAGATTAAAGTTTTCTAATGACCTAAGCAGGAATTTGAAAGTGCTGAAATATAACTGACCAAATTAAATGGTGTCTATCATAAAATTAGAAATATAGAGTTTAGGAACATCTTTCAAAAAATAAATAAAACAAACAAACCAAACTATTTTAACTTTGGTAGCAATGCTCTGTTCCAGAACCTTTGAGTCACAAACACAGAAAAGCCTGAATCAGGTAGAAAAGCAATGCAGACCCACAAGACGGAAGCAAAATCAATGACAGATAAGACGCTGATTGAATCAGACACAGTTTGAAACAGAGAAGCAGGGTGGAGGCGGGTTGCAACACATCTTACAGAAGAGGCAGCAAAGCAAGGCAGGCGGAGTTTGTTTAAACGCAACATCATGTAGGAGATTTGAGAAATACGTAGAAGGAACTAGCTGATCAATGGGCTGAACTGAGGTCAGCTGATGTACTGTGACGTGCTCTAAAACTGCACTGCCTGAACTGACACTGTATCCTGGACAGACTCGCTGACTTTGAAACATTTTTTTGTTTTTAAGAGTTTGAATAAGCAAAGTACACAAAGCTGCTTCACTGGCTCATAAATATGACCTGCTGTTTAAGTCCCGCCTTTCATTTCTGGAAATATCAGAAACAAGCAAACCTGACGTCTCAGTTTCCATAGACACCGTTCTTTAACTTACTGAAGCAACAAACTATATAAAGATGTTACATAGAACGTGAGAGACACATGACTGCAGCTGCATATCTGAGATTTACTGATCTTACCTTAAGCTGACTGAGCTGAGACTGAAGATCCTCAGCTTGTTGTAGTGATCGTTCTCTTTCTCGCTGAGTCTTAACAAGCTGAGTCTGAGCTCCAAGTATCTTCTGTTCCAGACAAAAAACCTACAACACATCAAATAATTCATCACAAACTAAATAAATAACAAATCCTTCTGGCATAACAAAACAGCTCCATCAGCTGTTACTTTATTTTACTGACTTTTACATTGAAAAATATGATACAGATGTTAAAATAAAACATCTGTAGTAGCATGAGCATCTCACTTATACTGCTGATGGCAGCATTATTGCATATATGTTTGTACCTTATCATTACAGCTGGAGATGGTTGATTCAAGTTCATTTATTTGATGGTCGTGCAGCGAGGTCTGTTTTTCTGCCAGTTTCCTAAACAGACAAACTGTTTTAGCTCTTAACACAAATAAATATATTTATAAGTAATAATTTGTTATATAAACTTACTTTAGCAGCTCTAATTTGACCCCAATGCTGACTCCACTGGCTTTGGAAGAGCTCAGTTTGTCAGTCAACGTCGCCATCTCCTGGCCGAGACTTGTAATCAGGTCTTCCACCCTCATGAGAAGAAAAAGTGCAGACAGCTAATATTATTGTTTCTTTCAAGGCAGACATTTCTTAAAATGTACTTTTATTGTTCTGTGCAATAAAATGTAGCAGGAAGTGTTCAAAACTGAGTTTGATGGAAGGACTGAACCTTCTGCTGACTGTGATCACCTCACAAGGAATGTCAGTTTGTTTTAAAGCTGCATGTTCGATTGGGATGGGAGTTCCTGTTAGGTTTTGCTACCTGATATTAAAAACACCATGTGACACTGAGCTCACACACTGATTAAAAACACATTTTACTGAAAAATTAATTGACTAACTTTGAAAACAACCGACAGGATCTGACACACAAACATTAAAACATGTTTTGTACCTTTCCTGCTTGTTGACGTCATCACATTTGTCACTCCCCTGTTGTCCTTTTGACTGGATTGAAAAGAACAATGAAAAAAATTATACTTTTTGCATTAAATCATATGCATGTTTAACAGAATTGAAACACTCACTGAAAAACTTCTCTTCTGCGGTTTCCCCTTCATGAGATCTTTATTTCCATCAGCCACTTGTGATTGGTTATTCCCAGCATTGGCAGGGATGGAGTTGTTTTCACATTGCTCGTCATACAGAGTTTGATAAACTTCTCTCACAGATCGCTCCAGTGATTCAACCTTCTTGTGAAGTTCCAGCGTCTCATCCTTTGTCTCCTGGAGCTTCTCGTTCACAGATCTTTTAATGTTCTGAAGCTCTTCCAACATAGTCAACATCCTCTCCATCTGATCAAACTGTTTCCTCGAATCCTTCAGTCTGAAAATAAGAAAGACTTTGGGTCAGTTTATAATCTAATAAAACTTTTGTAGTGGAGGAAATATCTGTGTTCACCTGAGGTCAGACAGGACGTCCTTCTCCATCTGGACTTCACACAGCTCAGGCTGATCATGTGTCTTTAAGAAGTGAGATAATAACTTATGTTAGGTAATGAAAACATTACCTTCATCACTCAGTCAGACATTATCAAAATTACACCAAGTCACCAAAAGACAAGAAAGAAAGTAGGAACCTTGTTGAGCTGAAAAGCCGACAGATGATGACGACAGTTATTGACTGTATTTTCTATCGTCACCTTTCCAGAAGTGTGTTTATCTCTCTGGATCCCCTTCTGTTTTAAAGCATCCAGACCACAGACCGGAAGCTGAGTCACTGCTCGATCGTGGGCTGAAAAGGTGAAGGAAACATTCAGATGAGTCATCAGCAAAAACAGCATTTTATGTTTTATAATCATCCTGTGTGTATGTTAGTCACCATGAAAAATGCCTTGTTGTAAATCTGTGTATTTTTTACAAACCTTTTGATTTTGAAGGTCTGTTTTTTTTTGCCCGCAGTAGTTCAAACACACTATTTACTGTTACTGGATTGATTTCTGGACGCTGAGTAAAGTTCTCTTCCGGAAAACTGACATGAAGTTTTACAAATTTGGATCAGACTGGCATTAAACCTACAACTGTGGCAGTGTAGTCCAGATGAACTGAAGCCATCAGTGTACCTCTTCAGAGTCTCTCTAGTCACATTTTCAAGCTCCTCTTGCAGATTTTGTTTCTTTTGTTCTTATTTTGAGCTCCTTGCTGTCAAGAAATAAAAAGGATTTCCTGTGAAGACATTTCAATGATACTGTTATCTCAAGTCATTTTATCTAGACATGAAATTGTTTAATAAGCCTACTATATTTGACACGTGGAAGATGATAACTGCATACATTTACTGAGACGCTGTGATTAAATTCAGATTTAAGATATCAGTACCTGATTTTAACAATTTCATTGAGGCATTTCAGTTAGAAAATACTACATGCTTAGCTGTCACTTTCTTTGAGCTGGTTTTTGACTATAGAATTTTAATGCAAACTCTTTAGTTTTATTAGTATTGTGCTGTGTGATTCACTACATAATGAAACCAAAAATAGCAATATTATACCACATTAAGGATATACGCATATTTCAACTACAAGTCCAAACAGCCAGTCAGTCGGTACCTCAGTTCATCCAGTGTCAGACTGCTGAATCTCAGCCGAAGGCAGGTGTTGTGTGCTTCTAAAAAAACATAGGTTAGCCACTTATTAGCCAGCTGTAAATCAAAACTAAGAATTTCACAACTCAGGTGTTAGCTTACCAGTTTCTGTTTGTTCCGCTGGAGCATCAGAACGTTAAAACGTCTTCATTAATAGCTAACCTACAACACTGAGACTCAGAAGTCTGGAGTTCTGATGACATTACCACTCATAATCATACAATTCAGAATCACACTGTCAAATAACCAGCTAACAAGAAGTTCCATCACCATGGAAACAGAATCAGAGGCTACGATTCGACTAGCTTCGTGCTAACGGTCGTTTCGTAAAAACCGTTTAAGTATCTGTAACATTTAAATTACTTAATTCAATTGGTAAAGTAAATCAGAGCAGCCAGTTAAAACAAAGGTGCTGCATCTGACACAACATTTAGCGCCACCGATGTTTTGAAACTACTTCGATACAGCGGGATCGTCTACCCATCTACGTCAAAGCGCAACGTTCACAGTGTTGCAGTATGGGTAATGTAGTTTATATTCAGGTTATTGGGAACTTCTTCATTTCCGCTACCGCTTTTCGTTTGGGATCGCACATATTTATTTTTTACACAATGTACGATGATTAAATCTTGAATAAAATGGACAAATGAAAGAGCGAGCAGTGTGATTCAGTTGCAGAGCTGTTGTTCTTCAAGCTGGCGGCTTCTGAACGAGGTAAAAAACGAGGACGCATTCATTAAATATAGCAATTTAGCTAAATTAGCTAACATCAAGATTTTTCATCTGTAGCATCGTTTTAATAACTTTTTCAATAGTTGATTTCTTCTGTTTAAATATAAGTAGTTACCTAAAATATTTTTCGCTAGTTTAATCAAGTAACCCTCGCTGACTTTTCTGTTTGTTTTGCAGTGTTTCCGTGACCTACTTTCTCAACTAAGCTGATAAATCATGTTATTATCGACTTTTATTCTGAAATCATTTTATTTCTGCACATTTTCAAAAACTAAGCGCATTTATTTGTTTATATTATCGCAAAAAACAATGTTTATTGTTAAACTTTTAGGCGTTGAAGGAACTCCCAGTCTCTGAAATCTGACACCCAGTAGGCTCAGCAGCACAAGGCTCCTCTCCTCAGCCAGCTGAAGATTTATTGCTGTGAGGTTTTTCTTAGATTGAATGATGACTTGTGGAAATGTGGTGTTCTTCAGAATGAGGGATCTTCAAAGCATTGACAGCTTGCTCTTGAAAGAGCTAAAGTCATGCTGTGCCAAAGAGTACAACTCTCTTCCCAAGGAGTCTGGCCTGAAGCTGATGGAGTCTGCATCCCCAGAGGTGACCTAGAGCTTCTACTCCTCAGTGCAGACACCAGTTGGCAAAAAATATATGCTTTTCTACAAATCTTCTAAATAGATTTATAATTGTTATCATTTTTTGTAGATTCTCAGCAGAGTGTCTGCAAAATGCAGAGACAGCAGAGTGGAAGAGCTGTGGAGTCTGACCAGTTTCTTTGGCTACAGCACTCAAACCTTCGTCCAAGCTGTTAATCTGCTCGACAGATTTCTCACCAGCATGAGGGTAAAAATTTGGAGTTGTGAAGTGTTGCTTTATTTTTAAAACACATCTTAAAAAGTATGAGCTCACAGTTACATCTGAACGCTGATAGATCAGCAGCAAGGATATGTTTTTTAAACCACAGGACATTGATTCAGGTACATCTCCGTTGTTGTGACAGGTTCAGCCCAAACACGTACCCTGTATTGGAGTGTGCTGTCTTCACATAGCTGCCAAAATGGTTGAGGAAGAGGGCAACATCTCACCTTCTCATGAACTCATTCGCATCAGCCAAAGCAAGTTCACCGTGTCTGACCTCAGTCGCATGGAGAAAATCATTTCAGAGAAACTGTGCGTGGAGCCCAAAGCGGTGACGGCATTCACCTTTCTGCACCTGTACTACTCAGCCATCCCTTCTCTGTCTGCTGGAAGGTACGTGCTTAATTTTCTTTTGCTGTTTGCTCATGCTGTGACTGATCCAGTTTCCTCGGAGCTGGTCAAACCGATACTACTTGATGAGTTCTGTACTATTAGGGTTCCCTTTATATTTTAAGGGAGGAGATCCCAAGAATTGGGAGACTGGAAGCCCAGCTAAAAGCCTGCTTATGCCGGCTTGTTTTCTCTAAAGCAAAAGTAAGGATTGTTTTTAGGTGAAAAATTGTCAGCAAAGCAACATTTGCAGGGATTTTAGCATCTAACCAATGTGTTCCTCTTTACAGCCATCAGTTCTGGCTTTGTCCCTCATTGCTCAAGAGTTTGAAGCCCTCCAATCAGCCACATTATTGAAGATTATCCAGCAGTTTCAAAGGCATCTGAAGGTACATTTTGCACTTACAAGATTCCTGTTTTCCCCTTTGGGTCAATATAGTAAATCACACGATACTTTTAGGCTAGACTGACAATGAAATTGTGCAGAATGTCATGATGGTGCTACTGCCTGAAGCACATACAAGGCACGAGAGAAAAGAATGTTTGATGTGTTTACAGCAGCCGCCTCTCAGACGCTTCCTGTTTGTCTTCTTCACAGATCGATGACAGCGAGCTGCTCCACTGGAAGGAACTCGTGACCAAGTGCATGATCGAGTACCGCTCGAGTGAGTGCAACAGGCCAAACAACAAGAAGCTTGTTTGGATCCTGTCCAGGAGAACAGCTCAGTGTCTTCAGAATCGTCACTTCAGCGTGCCTGTTCTGCCATCTATCCCTGAGATGAGCTGGGATGAGACTGAGAGGTTAATGTTCCTGTTTTTAAATTCCTTCATGCTACTGTAATATTACTTGGAACAAGGAAAAGGTACTTGCAGAACAAAGTTAACACGCGTATTTAACCTTTTTATTCTCCTCTCACCCCAAACATGATCTGTATCATGATCTTGAGTTTTATCTCTTTAAATGTGATGAGTATTGATTTTTTAAAAACAAATTCCCATTAAAACTGATTCTAATTAGTTACAGTATGTTATCAGGATTATTTATCATGATCATAAAAGGAGAGTTTTGGTGTTAAACATGAACATTGAGTCATAATAATACCTTTGTTTCTTGCAGTGAGGACTCCTGTGAGGAAATGAGCTGTGGAGATGAAAGTCCATGCGGCTCGTTAGGGAGCGATGGCGAAGGAGCCTTTTTCCCCTCCACGTTTCTCGTCAAGTGATGACTGTCCATTATGAAGTTATGGAGGATGTGAACGTTCCCCTGAATTGTAAAAGAATCCAGGGCAGACTTGTGTGTTCAGTGTGTGTTTTGTTTAATACAAGTATGTATGCAAAGTGACTGCTTTTCTATGAGAAAGTGCCTGTGTTATAAGCTTCTCTGCTTCTGTAATAAAATACATGACATATCTTATTAATGCAGTATGGAAAAATTGCAATACTTTGGCAGCTTGATAATAATTCAGTCAGTGTGATGTATTTTTCCAAGCTCTCTTTGTGTTTGACACGTTTTAGGAGAAATAGTAAAGCACAAAGAAGAACTGGAGGATGTCAGTGTTTAATACCAGCTAACATACTCAAACATTCTGAAACTTTTTTTGTACTTTATACCAGTATTATGCATATGAAAATCTATGTTCGTACCATTACAGCATTCTAGTGTCATAAGTAATACTTTTGTTAGACGATACCAAACTGTAAATGCATGTTGAAATATTTGCATGTTGTTTATGTTTACCAGGATAAGCTTACTGTGAAATAAACGTTTAAAAAGTGTATATACCAAACAAAAAAAAAAGTTTTGTGACACCACATAACCATTGTTGTATCCAGAATTAATGTGACATATGGAAAAGACTCAAAACAAATAAATTTAAACAAAAGTGGGTTGTCTTCCTTTGGCTGTGGTTGTTTGTATTTGCCCCCCAAAATTCTCAGAATTGCTGAAAAGTTATATTAAGTGCTCAAAAAAGAGCTTTCCACATTTTTTGTTGTTGTTGTAGGCTACTTAAAGCAGAACTAAGTAAGTTTTTTCACCTCAATAAATGTTTTCTAGAGTCCCTGTGGGGGTAAACAAGGACTTGGCGGGGTGATTCGTGGGTCCCTTTCCTCCCTCCGGGGTCTGTGTCCTGAAAGCAGCACTTGCAACTTTCAGTGGATCGGACCCGACTAATCTCGCGAGAACAAACCTGCTTTACGGCACTCACACTCACGTACATAAATACAAGCATGAAGCCCTTGCCGTTGTTAGCAACGCCACCCTTAGGAGCGCAAAGATGACAATAATACTCACCTGTCGAGACATTTTCTTGGTTTTGTTTTTCTTTCTTCTTGCAAAAGCGTTCTCTGCGCGTTGTTGTTGGGGGGGCGGCGGCGGGGTGGAGGGGGTGAGGGGGGGTCTGCGGCGGCGGCGGGGGAACGTTACGACAGTGAGCTTTCACAGGGGACCAGTAGGGGGAGAGCGAGAGCAAAACTTACTTAGTTCTGTTTTAATCTACAGTATATCAGTGTACCAGACTAATTTAGATCCTTGAATCTACCAGGTAACTCAAGGGATGAGCCAATGCTGTATAAATACATAAATGCCATACTGACTACATTTTAGCTGGACCTTTGTCACAACAAGACCTAAAAAATTTGAACAATGTCAGGGATTCAAGATAAATTGGATTTTCCGAAACATTAATCACGTGGTGGTTTAAATTTCAGCAATCTCACTGTGGTCTCGCGCTTCCTGTGGGTATGTCTTTATCATCCCTTATTTTATTCCTGCACAAGCTTTGCTTTGTGCCCTGAGCTGCAGAGCTCCCTGCATCAGAGTGAGGGGGTGGAGGTGATGATGATGAGGATGATGATGCTGTGGTGAAGCTGGCTGGATGTTGACACACATTTCTGCTCAGTTGCATGATTAAAACCTGGAGGCTCCAGTCGCCGGCGGTGGAGGGGAAAGACGCCTCGGTAAGCGGAGGAATGAGAGCAGACAGAGGCTGGACATCTCCATCATGCAGCCGATCGCATGTTCCTTTAACGCGACTATATGAGTCAATAAGCGCCAGTTCCGTCGGGATAAGACCCGAACATGACAACATAAACCTCGCAGCAGCCGCATTCTGGGGATGAAAACGCTCCCAAGATGGTCCGCATCGCCAAGGCCTTGGGTTTGATTATTCTGAGCGTCGTCGTGTTCATCCTGTCGCTCATCAGCTATGTATCTCTGAGAAAAGACAGTCTCTTCAGCTCCAATAAATATTACACAGGAGGCCCGAGGATCATGTTCCATGCGGGGTTTCGGTGAGTGATGATCAGCAGATAGAAGAGGTGCAGATGAGGGTTGATGTGAGTGTAAACAGGAATCTGGCCCATATGTGGAATTTAAATACATCTGAATTTAAGTCTTTTTCATTATAAGTGTGAGATTATGTTTTAATCCAAGACCAGCTTAAAATGCACATGTAAATAAATCACAGCACTTGGTCATAAATTAAGATCTCTTCTCTGTAAACCTGTGGGGTCCAGTCCTGGTCCTCATGGACCACCATTCTGCATATTTCAGGTGTTTTCCTGCTCCAACAAACCCAATTAAATGGTTAAATAACCTGTTCAGCATGTCCTCACGTTCTGCAGAAGCTTGTCTGCTTTAAATCAAATGTGTTGGAGCAGAGAACCATCATGCAGGATTGAGGCCCTGAAGGACCAGGACTGGACATCCCTGCTGTAAACAGACTGAGCATCATCATCAGTTTCTCTTTTTTCTGACTAAAAGGGTATTTTGGCGAAATAAATTCTGTCTGCACTTCTGCAACATAAACTGATGTTTATATGTTCATAATCAGTTCGTTTTATCTTCTTTCTTGATTATAATCTTTTTTTTTTCCAAAAGGAAACTAAATCCACACAATCTTAGTCATAATGTTTCTGCCTCCCAAAAGAAAAGCTGATGTCAGGAGGCTCTTCCATTTTTTTTACTTTTGAAGAAACTGTAAATAAGTCTCAGTTTGTGTTCTGTGTAATACCTTCATCTAATAAGGAGAAGAATTTTAGAACTGGGTTCGAGTTTTAACTGGAAGCCTCTGCAGGAGATCCAATGAAAGAAATTCTGATTCTTTTCAGAACACTTACAGCAGTGTTTTTGAATCAGCCAGATGCTTTCAGTGATTTTTTTTTTTTGGGGTTCTCTAATAATAGAGGATTTCAGTTGTCCAGCCCGGAAGTGACTCAGATGGGCCAGTTTTTCTGCAGTATTCTGGGACAGAGTGTTCCTGTTTCTTTTTTTTAAAGAATATTGCAAAGGCAAAATAAAGAAGTTCTAGATACTCTGGAAGAACCTTATCAGTTTTCTTCACTTTTTATGTCTCAAATTTTAGTGTCTCTCCTTTCAACAGCTTTGTAAATTTTTGTACCTTTTATATGTGCACAGTTTTACAAACACTGAAGTAAAGGAATGAATTCTGGTCTAATACATTATTAATGTGAAAAACCCTTTGGGAAGATGTTTACACTGGGATTTTGTTGCTTTACTGAAAGCAAAATGTACGTTTTTTGAAGTGGGTTTATCTGGCATAGTTATGAGAAGTCAGTATCTTACCTGCAATAGATAGAAATTTAAAGATTGAAGAATCAGAGAGAAATTCTCATGGGGTAGACATTAATCAGAAAAGAGTAAATAACTCAAACTGTAAACATTTAGAACATCTAAAATATATTTTGTATAAAATATTTTAGTGTGTTTGACTCACATTTCCACCAATATAATCCTAAACAACAACACAAACTGTGAAAGGGTTAAACTACACATACAAAACAAACAAGGAGAGTCATCATCAAGGTTTCAACTATCACAAAATAACAACTCCACTTCCTGTTGTGTTCTTTACATCGATTTTCTTCAGGTCTCAGTTTGCCATGAATTTCCTGGACCCTTCATTTATCCCTTTAACGAATGCCCTGAATGAGGAGCTCCAAGGAAAACCGTCTAAATGGAAGTTCAACAGGACAGCATTTTACCAGCAGAGGTAAGTTTTAACCTGTTAGCAGCTTGTTAATTTTAACTCAGGTTATCTACAGCTACAGCTGTAATTGTTCTGTTTTACTGTGGTGTAAAATAAAACCTCTAACAGAACAAAATATTAAAACAAATCAAACAGCAAGTTAACATGAAAAATCATGGCTGTATCAAAAAGAAGAAAAAAGACTCTAAAATTAGTGCTGCTGAAAAATTTTCACTTGTTTTTCAGGAAAGATATCTTCAACTTCATCAACATTCCCAACAACTTCTCCCTCACTAAGAACAGTGTGCGTGTGGGCCAGCTAATGCACTTTGATTACTCCAGCCATAAATATGTGTTTTCCATCAGCAACAACTTCAAGTCCCTGCTCCCAGAAACATCTCCCATCCTCAACAAACACTACAGCATGTGTGCTGTGGTGGGGAACAGCGGCATCCTGACAGGAAGCCACTGCGGCCCTGAAATCGACCAAGCCGACTTTGTCTTTCGATGCAACTTCGCCCCTACAGAGATCTACTCTAAAGACGTAGGAAAGAAGACCAACCTGACCACTTTTAATCCCAGCATCCTGGAGAGGTACTATAACAACCTGCTGACCATTCAAGACAGGAATAACTTCTTCCTTAACCTGAAGAAGCTGGAAGGAGCCATCCTTTGGATTCCTGCCTTCTTCCTTCACACTTCTGCCACAGTGACTCGAACTCTGGTGGACTTCTTTGTGGAGCACAAAGGCCAGCTGAAGGTTGAGCTGGCCTGGCCAGGAAACATCATGCATGATGTCAACAAGTAAGATGCAAATGATCAATATTAGTTTACTTTATTAATTATAACTTTTTAGACTATACATTGAATAAAGCTAACACACTGGATAGAAACACTGGATGACGTTTGGGATTAATTAACTGTATCCAACATCCTTGATTATTTTTAAATTGAACATTTTTGGACTTTTTCCACAGATACTGGAAGACTAAAAGCCTCTCCCCCAAACGCCTGAGCACTGGGATCCTCATGTACACACTAGCCTCTGCCATGTGTGATGAAATCCACCTCTATGGCTTCTGGCCCTTTGGCTGGGACCCTAACACAGGCAAGGAGTTGCCTTATCACTATTATGACAAGAAAGGGACCAAATTCACCACCAAGTGGCAGGAGACTCATCAGCTACCCAGTGAATTCAAGCTGCTCTACAAGCTGCACAGGGAAGGTGTGACCAAACTCAGCTTGACACACTGCACATAGATACGAGCGCCCAATGGTTTCAGGGTTGACAGTAGAAATCATGAGTCGTACGCCATCTTTAAATTATCAATGATTGTTGTGTTACACATAAGCATGGTGAATCATCATTCTGCAAACACACATACCACTTTATAATTTCACTTTACTGAACGTTTCTCACTAGGAAAATAAATAAAAATGAGTCATTTGTTCAGTATATTATTGTCCTCGGACACGACTTCATACTGCTTCCATTACAGTGTCTTGTATAAATGCTGAATCTGGATTAAACTCTTTGAAGAGAACAAACATCTACAGTCTCTGACAAAACAAGTTTAGCAACCAGACAGAATGCTGGAATTAATTGAAAGTGCCCAAGATGAAAGACCATGTGATTGTATTTCAGTTATTATTACGTCAGATTAAATCGATAATGGAGCAGCATGAGCACACTGCTGGTCCCGTGTCAGGAGGGTGTGGCACCCTCAGGCCTGACACAAGCAGTGTGTCATGGTGAAATGGAGTCATACAGCTGTTGTATCTTCTCCTGCAAGTGGCTCTGGAGATCCTGCAGGAAGTTCTCAGATCAGGGACCTGACAGGGCCTGGAAGAACCTGAACATAATGCAAGCAGTCAGTGGAGACATGCACCCTGTGTGGATAGGAACTAATCCAGGGTTCTAAGGGGGGTAATGACGTGGATCCAAGTTGTTACTGACATCATGCTGTACTAATACAGAACAGGGTTTTACAATAGTCCTGCTGATGGGGTTTTAAAGAGTCCAATACCTGTGTCCAGGTGTCAGTACCTAACAACAATCCTCCCTTGAT
Organism: Pachypanchax playfairii; assembly: GCA_006937955.1. Classification (NCBI taxonomy): domain Eukaryota; kingdom Metazoa; phylum Chordata; class Actinopteri; order Cyprinodontiformes; family Aplocheilidae; genus Pachypanchax; species Pachypanchax playfairii. Next base: position 379,769 of record SSNP01000099.1, read on the forward strand.
TTGGTTTATCGTGGTGACTGAAACCTTATGTGCAGATGCCCTTTGTTGTGCTAACACTGGCCTGCTGTGATATCTGTATTCCCCGTATCATGGGCTGCTGCATGGTATTAGTCTTGAGTAAATCTACAATGTGAATCCATTAAACTCTGACAAATGCTGGAAATGCTGTCTAATACATTAATAATTCAATCTCAGTGTCTGATGGTCTCCACTTCCTGACTGTTGGACGCTCCTGCAGCTGTATGATAACACTCCACACTGATCACTCCACCTGCGAAGCCCTGTGGTCTCTGTCTACATGTGCCAGATTCTTGCAAATAGAAACAGTTGCACATCTGTTTTTGACCCAAATTATGTCCAGATCACATGGTTCCTTCTGGGTGCTTTACTTATTTTGTCAGCGAGTGTATTTCAGCTGGAAAGTCAAATCTCCCAATTTCTAATGAAAACAGATCAGCGTCCTTTATGACAGTATACTGATTATGTAGACTGAAATCACTGCCTAATCTCAGGGAAAGAGTTAGATCAGTGTTTGTTTTTAATCAGATTTAACGCCTCTAGAGTGAGGGTTTCTATTTTCAGGCCTTTGTCTCTCTGAGGTGTCTCACTATCTGCACTGCTCTTAGCGATGGTTGTTGTTTACAAGATTTGTCAGTATGAATTTCTACACATTTGTTTATTTTTTATTTTCTGACTATCATCTTCTAATATTGTTGAGATTCTTCAGGTTTTTACAATATCAATATTCAACATTCCAACAATAAGCCATAAATTTCTGAACAGACAATATCTATATCTATATAGAAAGTGTTGTGACCCGACATTAGCTTCTGGGAATAGATCTTTTATAATGAAACTGTAATTATAGGGACAAACCATTGGCAGAATTAGTCAAATGATTTTGATTTTCAAACAATAAATAATAAATTTACATGAAAAACAAATAACAATAAACACAATTTGCTGTACAAAGAAAAATCCTCATCATTGCTGCATATTAAATTTGTCACATTTTTTACATAAAATCCAGTTCTTAGGCTCATTATTTAACTTTAACTAGATAATTGTGACAAAGTGCACCTGCTAAGTTAAAAGCTGAATTTCTAAAACACAGTTTTAACAATGTGTTTATTATCATGAGTGATGTTTAGGCTAAGTTACATATTGCTGATGTAAAACATGTTGTTTTAATCATGTTCCACTTTTTCCAATTTGTTATTTTATTTATTTTATTTTCCAAACTGTTAGAAAGTTAGAAAGTAAAAACAGACAGTAAATGACAGTTCAAGCTGTCAGATTGTTAGTGGTGAATATTAACATGCTATCATCATAACTGGGTTGTTTCATTAGGTTCCATTAACCAGAGAAATTGTAAAAAATGTTATTAGCTGGTAATTTGGATTAGTTTTGAAATCTCACAGGTGTGATAGAAACTAAATATACAACTGACACTGATTGTGACCTAAATGTTGCTGCTGTGGCTAAAAACAAAACAGGAAAGATAAAATCTCTTCATCTGTTTCATCACAACCATAAACAATATCTGCAACATGAAATGAAAGAATTTACTGCATCTTGTATAAAGAGCATGATCCATTTAAATAATGTTGCATGTGAGGCACTAACAGATATTTTATGCTAGTTTTATACAACCTTTCTGATGATAGTTTGAAGATAATTTTAAGTTTTTCCTATAGTTTATATTGCTAAATGTGTAATTGGTAATACAAATCTTTGTATGAGAGTTGTTAAATAGCTTAAATAACTCTACTGATAACCCCAAGTGGACCAAAACCTCTACAGTTCAACTTACAACCAAACAAAATGATTTGAAATGAAAGAAAACCATCCCAAAGTCTCAGAGATCAGATTCCATTCAAAGACTGATGTGGATTTATGAACTATTGACAGTGAAAACTGGCCTCATGACTGTCTGGTGACTGTAAAATCTGACCTCTGTTACAGTTTCAGATGTTGGTTATGATTTATTACACAGAGCAGTGCAGTCATTGTCACTTACATTGTATTGTCTCTAATTCAGATTAAGTATGAAAGATATTTGCTTGCCATCGTTTCTCACCACATATTGTTTTAAATGTTCTTTTAGATACTAAGCTTTTAAGTCCTTTAATCAGTTATATGTAAAAAAGCATGTAGCTGATAAAAAGTTTGACATTAATACATTTAATTTCATAGATGTGCAGGAACAATTTCAATGTTTGAATCGAGTGTGAGGGAAACAAAGAGAAAAGAAGTGGAAATATTTTTTTGGGGTGTTTGGTGTGATCTATAACACCAACCATGATCTTAAATGCTGAATTTATGTTTCTGGCTTCTGCAAAGTGATGTGGTAAAACGCGTGACCCCATGAATGTTCGACTTTTAGAATGATTTGTTGGAAAGTTCCACTTGTTTTTAAATGAATGTTGGTCGTTTCCTGCTTCAGAAATGTTATTTTATTGTTCAAAATCAATATATAGAATGTGCATAAACTGTATTCTAACAAAATCTGTAAGGACTGTGATGCCTGTAAGAGGAACAGTGTGGCTTTAGTGCATTAAATGACACGTGAATAACCTAAAACACACATCATCCTTATTTTAGATGCATCATTACACATAGTCTGTTTCTGCATGGAAACCTGATTCCACGTTGCATAAAAACGCCTGGCTGCTTATATATATTCCATGAATCATGTATTTGACTGTAATGTCTGGTTTATTTGAACAATACAATGATTTCTGTGAAAATCTGTCTTAAATGTTTTCATTATGCTCCATGATAAACAGCTTTATGCACCATTTAACCAACAATGATCATTTTCTCTGATTTCAGGTCAGAAAACATCATTTAAACTTCTGGTTAAAAAATGGTCAAATAACAGCTGGAAACCAAAATGTATTTGATAGTAATGAACTTGTTATTCCATTGTATTAAACATGCTTTAACATCTCATGACTGCACTTATTGTACATCAACACTAATAAAATTGTTGTAATTTATAAAGTGACATAAGATGAGTCAGATGAAATTCCAGATGTTTTAAGGTTTACATCTTATCATATGAGGGCCGCACAGTGCCACAGCTGGCTGCACCGCCGTCCTGCAATAAGAAGGTTCTTGTTTTAAAACTGGGCTTTTGGACCTTTCTGCATGGAGTTTGCATGTTCTCTCTGTGCACGTGTGGGTTTTCTCTGGAGATTCCTGCTTCTTTCCACGGACCAAAAATATGCTTGAGATTAATTGGACTGAGTGTGTGTAAATGGTTGTGGTGACCTATCCAGGTGTGACTCCGCCCCCCTCACCCAATGACAGCTGGAGATAGACACCAGCTCCCCGGGACCCTGAACAGGAATAAGTGAGTCTAGATACTGACTGACTGACATGGAAACATTTAGTTTATATAAATATATTTTATTTCAGGTAAAACAATATTTCTGCTCAAATCTTGTGATCTGGTTGAAACCTGGAGAGTTTTATTCTGTATGTATCTCTGGTCACTTGAAACAAAGTTATTACTCCTGAAAACAAAGTTACTCACATTATATTAGTCTGTTAGTTTGTCTGTTAGCAATTTAAAGTTAAGGACTGATTCTGGTGACATTTTCAGGAAGTCAGAAAAGGTCCAAGTGAATAGATTTTGGGGTGATCTGGATCCTGGTTCACCCAGGATGTAACACTAGCAAGGATCTCATGTGCTGAGGGTTCTGTTAGGTTTAAAATGCACAGGAATGTTGTGTTTGGAGAAGATTCTCCTGAGTTTCTCTGATACTCCAGAAACAAACTGCATTACAACACCTGATGTTTGCTTTTCGTCTCCTCACTTTTTACATCTGCGGAGTGTTTCTAGATCTCTTGGTTGATTTAATGAAGGACCAGTCATCCTCAGGTCTGAAGAGGATTTTTTTGTATTTATTTTATTTATTCTTTTATTTTGTCACTTTTGTAAGATCTGATCCAAACACAAGGGGGCGCTGTTCTTTAAAAATAGAGGAAATCAAACCAAACACGTTTACAGGTTTGCGTTTGATTAAAATAATAAAAGTTTAATCATAAAGTTTGAACTTTTAAAAGTTCAATATATAAAACTAAAAAGACACAATTATTTGTTTTAATCGTTTGACCTATAAAAAATGAATCCCCTGCAATAAAGCAGAAGCTTTGGATGTTTTTATTTACATTTTCTGCACCAATAACACAGATTGTAGTGAGAGACGGTTTTTAAGCCACACGTAAAACCTGACTTTAATCTAAACTTGAGCTCGTGTAGAACAAAAGCTGGTGTAAAAAGGGTTAAACACTCAGGAACTGCTCTGATATCTCCTCCTCCAGCCGCGTCACTCAGTTTACATGTTTCCTTGTTCTCAGGAAACTCAGAAAGTGAAACTTACACAGTCACTGAGCTGAAATGGCGCAGAAAGGAGTTCAACTGGACAGAGAGAGTTTCTCTTGTTCCATCTGTCTGGATCTACTGAAGGATCCGGTCACTATTCCCTGTGGACACAGTTACTGCATGAAGTGTATAGAAAACTTCTGGGATGGAGAAGATCAGAAGATCCACAGCTGCCCTCAGTGCAGGAAAACCTTCACACCGAGGCCTGTCCTGGAGAAAAACCTCCTGTTAGCAGATTTAACTGAACAGCTGAAGATGACTGGACTCCAAGCTGCACCTGATGATCACAGCCACGCTGGACCTGAAGATGTGGCTTGTGATTTCTGCACTGGAAGGAAACTGAAAGCCATCAAGTCCTGTTTGATGTGTCTGGTCTCTTTCTGTGAGAAACACCTCCAGCCTCATTATGATGTAGCTCAGTTAAAGAAACATCAGCTGGTGGAGCCCTCCAAGAAGCTCCACGAGAACATCTGCTCTCATCATGATGAGGTGATGAAGATGTTCTGTCGCACTGATCAGAAGAGCATCTGTTATATCTGTACAGTGGATGAACATAAAGGCCACAATATTGTCTCATCCGCAGCCGAATGGAAGGAGAAGCAGAAGATGCTGGAGGCGAGGAGAGAAAACATCCAGCAGGAAATCGAAGCTCGAGAGAAAGATGTGAAGCTGCTTCAACAGGAGATGGAGGCCATCAATGTCTCTGCTGATAAAACAGTGAAGGATAGTGAGAAGATCTTCACTCAGCTGATCCTGCTGATCCAGAAAAGAAGCTCTGATATGAAGCAGCAGGTCAGATCCCAGCAGGAAACTGAGGTGAGTCGAGTCAGAGAGCTTCAAGAGAAGCTGGAGCAGGAGATCAGTGAGCTGAAGAGGAAAGATGCTGAGCTGAAGCAGCTCTCATACACAGAAGATCACAACATGTTTCTCCACAACTACCCCTCAGTATCAGCAGTCAGTGAGTCTCCACACTCATCAAGCTTCAAGACCCGTCCTCTCAGGTACTTTGAGGACGTGACAGCAGCTGTGTCGAAGCTCAGAGACAAACTACAGGATCTTCTGAGGGACGAATGGACAAACATCTCACTGAGTGTGACAGCGGGGGATGTTTTACTGTCAGATCCAGAACCAAAGACCAGAGCAGACTTCTTAAAATATTCATGTAAAATCACACTGGATCCAAACACAGCTCACAAACATCTTTTATTATCTGAGGAAAACAGAAAAGTAACACTCGTGTCTGCAGTTCAGTCGTATCCTGATCATCCAGAGAGATTCACTGAGAAGTTTCAGATCCTCAGTGAGGAGAGTCTGACTGGACGTTGTTACTGGGAGATGAAGTGGGAAGGATGTCGAGGTCGTGTAGCAGTTGCATACAAGGATGTAGATAAAAAAAGAACTAAATTTGGATATGATAACAAATCCTGGTGTTTACTTTGTTACAAAAACCAAAATAAATTTTTACACAACAGAATTGAAACTCTGATTTCAGGTTCTGAGTTCTCCAGAGTTGGAGTGTACCTGGATCACACAGCAGGTATTCTGTCTTTCTACAATGTCTGTGAGACCATGACCCTCCTCCACAGAGTCCAGACCACGTTTACTAAACCGCTCTATGCTGGAATAGGTCTCTATTACAATTATGGAGACTCAGCTGAGATCTGTAAACTCAAATAATTGTGTGTTTGTTTGTTGCTGAAAGAATCTTGTGGTTCTGCTTCTCGTCCGCTCAGAGATCAACGTGTCTCTGCTAACAGGACGTTACTGTCCCAGAACCTGCTGTGCTGCTTTATGTTGTTGTTTAAGAGGAACTCTGATTTTAGTTTGTGTTTAATCTTCTTTATATTTGGATTTGGAACATTTGTTTGATTCTTTTCTTCTGCTGCAGAAACGTTAACAGAGAAATCAGAATCACTAATCGTCGTCTTTATAATTCTGTGATGGTGTTTAATTCTTTGAAAATATTCTATATTGAACTGAATAACATATTTTATTATTATTTTTTTATTCTGATGAAATTCTGGTTAAACCATGTTGAATGTGATAAAACACAGAACAGAATTTTTATTTTTAACATGTGAATCAGATTTGATGTTTTTTATTCTTCCAAAGATTTTAAACAAATTTGATCATTACATTGTTATTAATAGTTAAATAATATTATCTCTATAATAAATATTAACAAGTGAATCAAGTTCCTGATGCAGAAAAAGAATCTGAGACTAGAACATCTGACCAGCGTTTATTTTATTAAGGTTTTCATGAAACTGACATGTTTTATTTGTGTCTTAAAAAGTACAAGAAGTTCAGAAATATTCATGTAAACAGGAACTTTATCAGTATAATGACAACAACCAAATCAGAGGTAGTAACTGTAGTTTATTTATACTACATCAGTAACTACAGTATGCTCATTAATACGGTCGTTACTTGGACTAATAGAAAAAAGGATCAAATTGTTTCTCGTTAACATAAGATTCAGACAGTATTTACAGTTCTGGAGTTTTTCTCTCCTGCGTGGCGGCTGGTTGTAAAATCAACATGAGCACCACCTCCTGACGGGGGCCTCCTCCATCTCATGGCTGGCGGTGGGGCTACCGTTAGGTTCAGAGCCGTGGGCCCCGTATACACTCCTCTCCATCCTCTTCATCACCAGGTTTAACAAAGTGGTGACTGCTGCGTCCACGTCGACACCCGTCACTGCACTTGTCTCGAAGTAGGGGATGCTGAGAGAAACCGAAATGTGGAGATGCTTTTGGAATCAATCATACATGTATAGATAAACATGCAATCTCTAGATATGATGAACATCTGTTTGAGAGTTTATGTCTCTTTACACAAGATATTTTTCTTATATTGATTTATTAAAACTGCTGTTTTAACAATAAACTGAATGAATGTAACAATAACCCCTCGAGGTGAAGACTTTTATTGATACAACTATGTTACTGTTCAAATTTTAATATTCTTATATGTTTACCTGTAAGTAGTTTTTCATGCACAAGAAACACTATCATACAGGTGAGTGGGCGGGGCTTTCAGTCCCATGTCTCTACTGCGCTCACTCTGGTTTCGAAACAACAACATGTCAGTATTTTTAACTAGAAGAAGATGGAGAGGCCTGGTTTAACTTTTATTTAAGTTACTGGTTTGTTACAAGAGGACAGACAGCTGCTGAGTGACGTGTCTCGTGGTGAATGATAATGAAGACAGTTCAGTTTTCCACAAACGGGAAAAATATTTTTAGTAAGTTTTAGAATGTGAGGTTTTATCTTTCCTCCTTTCAGTGAAATATTTTGATTATTTTTTTAATTATTACACTTTATATGCAGGTGAGCATGAATGAAGTTTAGAAAACTTTATTATAATTTGACAAAATAGAATGTTTAAATAACAGATCCTTAAAGTCAGACATCACATAGAAGTTTTAGAGTTAATGTAAACATAATTTAGTAAATAAAAAAGAATAAAGTGCAGTTTCTACACAAACACCAACAACAATTAAAAACACAATTCTCTAAAATGATAAAGATTGAAATGTTTCTACTCACCCATATCTGTCTGCCAGATCTCTGGCCTGTTTGACGTGAACGTCCCTCATGTCTCTGAGGTCGGCCTTGGTACCCACCAGAACCACATCTGGACTGTCACAGTAGGCGTTGGCCTGAAGCTGACCTGAACCAACACAGAGGTTAAACTAATACAAAATACAAAATTCTGATATACGGATGCTTCTCCCTCATATTACTTTAAAAAAATAACAAAAAGAAAGAAGACATACTCATCCAGTTCCTGACGTTTAGGAAACTTTGCTGATTGGTCAGATCAAACATTAACAGGAAGCCCATTGCATCTCGAAAGAAAGCTGTTGTGAGGCTGCGAAATCTGCAAACAAACAGGTTTTTCATCTGTGATAGAATCACAGCAGTCCAAGTAAAATAACCTGAAATACTAACAACTTCAAAGGTCTGAAGGGATCAATTCAAATATTTATTATAAACAGACATGTTGAACAGATTGGTCTTTTTCACAATAAAAAGAAACAGTCTACGCTGCTTCTTTAAATTTGCAGTTATAAGTTATCAAAGCAAGAATCTCTCCAAACAAAAGACACTAAAATATCCAGCGATCATCAAGTCAGACTTACCTCTCTTGACCTGCCGTGTCCCAGAGCTGGAGGTGGACTTTAAAGTTCCTCTCACTCGTCCCATCAGCACCAGTTCCTGAGTAAACCTGATCCAAACCAGAGACCTCAGTAATGTATTCAAAAGATACAGAGTCCCTGTTTCATTTAAATTATGTGAAAAACAGGTGTAAAATAAGTGATAATAATAATCTGTTTCATGTAAATCAGAATGTTGACCTTTATTCCAACACTGTATGTTCATTATAGAAATTTATAAAAACCAGTTATAAATCTAATTTTGAAGATAATTCCTGCTTTAAAAGGTCTTAATGCTATGTTTTGTGTCTCTAAGTTCTTTTGAATAGTAAACATGTCTTTCCTCTAAGTAGGATTTTATTTTCCAGAGCCAGACGTCAAATAGTAACACTCACCACTCTCTTTTCTCTGAAGTCAATTCCCACCGTAGTTGTGAACTTTCGGTTGAACTTGTTGTCCGTGTACCTGTAGAGGAAGGTGGTCTTTCCCACCCCTGAGTCTCCGAGCGCCAGCAGCTTGATCAGATAGTCGTAATCCCAGTCAACCATCGTGCAGCTGTGTTGAATCTGTTAGAGTATAATATGCTGCTGATTTACAGAAAACACATGTAAAAACAAGAGTTTTGAAAGCTTTCTGTGACACTCTGAAGGAAAAAGAGAACGTGAGTGAGGGTAAGGGGGTTCAGGAGATGCTGTACCTGTCTGTCACGGGGAGTTGGGTGAGACTGAATAAAGTTTAGAAGACTGAAATGAGTTTCCTCCAGAGTGTCTAGACTCACTCAGAGTAGAGTCACTGCTCCTCTGCATTAGAAGGAGCCAGTTCAGGTGATTTGTGCATGAAGGAAGGATGCAGTTTAGACACCTTCCAAGGGAAGTGTTCCAAACAAGCCCCAGAGAGACAGCTGGACTGGGAACATCTGAGTTCTTTTTGGAGGATGTACCATGGGATGAGGAGGTCTGAGGATCTCTGCTGAAGATGTTTCCTCTTGATCTGGTTGCGGGTAAGCAAGTAGAAGATGGATGGATGAAGGGATCTTCCACTTGAGCTGCAGCTTTCAGTCTGAGGCTACAAGACCATTACACAGGCTTAGCAGCACGTCATAACGCTCTGCTCATTAGGCGCTGATCAGAGACGGACTAGCACATGACTGGACTTGGCTCCACATGAGCAGTCAAATGCCTCTCCAGAATTTTCTCAGCAAAAAAAAAAAGTTCTGTTTAGCAGACAGGAGCTCATTGACAGAAAGAGCTATGAGCAGACAGCTCAGCGCTGCATGACGCCAGTGAGGTCAGCGTTATGAGATCTGAAAATCCCTGATGGTACTGGGACCAGACAAGGCCACCAAAAAACAACAACAAAAATACTAGATTTGATCAAATAAGATGGTTTGGAGTGAAAAACATCAGATGTTTAGGCTAAACACTTGTTTTTATTGCATTAAGAACATTCATCTGCAATAAAACATGCAGCTGAGCCAAATGATTACCAGCATTTAAGGAATTTAAGCAACAATTTACATAAAACCAACAACCAGTAAACTATACAAGATCAACACAAACAGTCCAAGTTTAAATCCTCAGAAAATGTGACATCTTACCAGTCTAACTGCAGGAAGTACAAATGTCCATTCAGACAGAATTCACTCTTTATTAAATAAAATAATGACCTTCCTGAAGCGTCGGCACATTGCAGACTCTGAACCTTTCCTTCGTCTTACATGTGATCCAGGGAGGAGTTTCACATCCAAATGGGGCCGTGCTCTCAGACCTTCTGTTTTCGGCTGTTTCTCATGGAGAATAAAAAGGTTCTTTGAAAACTGGACTGTTTGTTTTCCACAAATAATGTGACTATGGATTTCAGTGGGAAGAAAAAGATCCTGGCCCGCTTTCAGAAGCTCAACTCTGCTTCTTTTAACAACATGAAACTAAAGACCTCAGAATTATTTTATTGATGTCATATGAAGAACTTTTTAATTAGAAAAACCAGCGTGTGAAAATGATTTTCTAACTGGGTTTGAAATAGTTGAGCAGATTATTTGATTGACTGCTTTTTCCTGCAGGTTTTCTGTCCTTGTTCGTCGAGCTTCTCTCTGCTTTCCTGGATGAAGGAGTCTTCAGAATCGGCTTCTGCTGCTTCCACTCAGCCATGAGTTCCTTTTGAACATCCGGTGGAAGCTCTGAAAACACCTCAGGGTCCACGTTTCCCGGGAACTTGCAGTCAGGAGACTTGGGGAATGAGAGGTTATCTTCTTCCATGACGTTCTTTCTGGGAATTAAGCTTGTTCCTGCAGGGAACGTGGGATTCACGGCGGTCGCTCTGTCAGACGTGTCCAATTTGTTCTCAGAATCTTTAGTGTCTTTAATATTTTGTAAATGTGGTTCTGAAGGCTTGTGTTTTGCCATGTGTGGGAGACCTGTGAGTGAGTGGCTGGTGGATGTGCTGGACAGGGAGTTTAAGTAGGCAGGAGATAACAGCTCCCTTTGGATTTCCTCTGGAAGGAGCTTAAACACGTCAGGGTCAACATCGGGTGGTAATCGATGTGTCACAGTGTTCAACACTTCATCAGAGTCGGATTCTTCTGTGCTGCAGGACGGTTTCTGATTCTCAAAAGAGCTCTGTTCCCATTTGAATCCATGTAATGACTCCTCACGGCTAGAAGAGCTTTCTGTGGCCACTTGGCCTTTTGGGGGTTCAACAGTGATGCATATGTTAACCTGATGATCCAAACGGTGACTGCTGGCGTTCGGACATGAATCAGCCTAATGGAGCAGAAAAAGGAGGATGAGAAACCTGAGAGTTAGCACAACATAAGAAAAACACTTGAAAACAGAGCAACACGTCTATTTGCCGAGAAAAATAAGAGACTTTAAAGACAAAAAATATAGTCTATCTGGCTCTGTGAGGATAAAACCTGGGATTTAGATGGCTTCTGTGTGAAGAATGAAGTTATGGAGCCCCTCCCGCTGACAGCTGCCGCTCTGGTGTGCAAATTACTGAAGCAGACGTTAATGAGCGTGAGATGAAACGCCGCGTTGGTGTCCACCATCTTGTGGAAGAGCTTCATAGCCAATGAGAGCAGCTGGACCACAGCGTCTTCATTGTTCCCTGTGGAAAGAAAACAGAAACATGTGCTCCTCTTGTAGTTTTAAATTGACATACACTTTAAAAATGATGATTTTATACGGGGAATGGAAAGTCTCACAGAGCTTCTACATGTGTCAGACTGAGATGTTTAAATAAGTGCGACTGTATTATAGAACGTTTCCTCGAGCAGCGGCGCACCAGAGGTGATCTTCTGCCCGAGGTGGTTTGGGATCGGGCACTGACGGCTCTCCCGATTGAACCACTTGTTGGTCGCAGAGTATCTTCGGATTGTAAGTCTGAAGGTTTGAGGTTGCCGGCCATCTTTATGCATCCTGGTTGTCAAACGAAACGACACATCTTATAAACAGAACATCTTATTTTGGATTTAATGATGAGATGCTGTAACCTGGCCTGACCTGTCCACCAGACTGGTCAAGAGCTGCTCAATCTTTTCCAAAACTTCTTTGGTTGAACACATTTTTCTGAACGAGTCTTCATTGCTGAGAGACTAGAACATAAAGAGGAAGTTAATGTCGCTGATGTGTAGAACAAATTTCTAATCAAACTACATAAAATCAAAGAAAAGCTTTTAAACAGAACAAAATAACAACGGCAGCAAAACATTAGACTCACATTTGTCTCGACTCCTAAATAATAATACTCTAAAAAGACTAATGGAATTCATGAATGCATCCCAAACCTACAAATAATTTATTCCAGAAGTATTTTAATATCAATAACACTGTTTTGTAACAACAGTTTTAAAAAATCTAATTAAAACATTTTATTTGTTTCCTAAAGAGGCCTATTCTTGTTGAAAGACATCACAGTGGAATATTTTCACTGAAAAGGATAAAAAATAAAGATTTTAGTATTTTCTTTTTAAATAATATAAATATGTCAAACTGGTTTTCTTAGAATTCATCATGACATGTGATTAAAGAGCTAAACCAGGGGTGTCAAACTCCAGGCCTCGAGGGCCACTATCCTGCATGTTTTAGATGTTTCCCTGTTTCAACACACCTGATTCAAATGAACAAGTCGTTAACAGGCTTCTGAAGGACTTGTTGAAATACAGAGGATTTGAATCAGGTGTGTTGAAACAGGGAAACATCTAAAACATGCAGGATAGTGGCCCTCGAGGCCTGGAGTTTGACACCCCTGAGCTAAACCATAGTGTTAACAGTTACTTGGAGGTTTTGATGGAAAGATTTCTTTAAAAAATTATAAAAATGTAGACTTTTATCCTTGAAATAGGCTGATAAAGAACAAAAGCACTCATTAAAAATACACAGATGATGTCAGGTTTTCAGAGTTCACCTGAGGGGCCCCAGTGGGGGTGACGGGAGAGTCATCAGCACCAACGGCCAGATGTTTTAATCGTTGAGCTGCAGGAACTCCAAACTCCTTTGCCAAGTCATTCAAAGGGTGGAGCTGTAGGTCTTTCACGCTGACCAATCCCAGCGCTTGAAGTCTCTTAGCAGTTTGGTGACCCACACCTGAAAGAAATCAGTTACACAAAACTTCCATAAGAGGGACACAAATCAAGTCAAAATGAAAAAACAACAGTCATAAAATATTAAATATCTTTCAATAAGAATACTTGTTAATTATTATTTAGCATGTGTACCAGGTACTTTTCGGACACCACTTAAGCAGCCCATGATGTCGCTGATGTTCTCCTGAAGCAAAACAGTTTGTTGATTTGGTTTGAAGGTGCCTGAAACAAGTTTGGCTAGCAGCTTGTTTGTGGCGATTCCTGCGCACCCCGTCAGGCCAAGTTCGCTGTGAATAGCCTCTCTCAACTCGGCTGCAATATGTGAGCCTAAAGCCAACCTTGGGTGGTCTCTGGCTTTAACATCTGCACCTGAAAAGGAAAATATTTGCATGTATGAAAGTATGTCAGAGCAAAACTGAAAGTAGCAAATATCTCACAAATCTGATCTTCTTGTTTCACAAATAATTTCCCAGTTTCAGTAAACCAGATGTGCAACTACCACAGAAATCAGACTTACTGAAATGATTATAGACATGTCCTATGAAGGAAAAGCTGTCAGAGGCTGTTGTCTGGGCAAATCTTTGGTCCACTAACTCTGAGACATCCATGAAGTTTTCATCAAATCCAAGCCTCTCTACCAGGGGACAATAAGACATCAGCAGCTCTGGAGGTAAATCAGGGTGAGAAAAAAATAATTAAAAATAAAAGCATCAATGTTATTATGCTTTTCATAAGAAATAGAGCTTATTTCCGGAATAGCGCTACAACTGGTGGCAGCTTGTTGGAGTAGCTCTGTGACTTAGCTAGCATTTGCTAGCATTTTTTAATTCTTTTTGAGTATTTCTTGATGGTTTTTTCTTCTGGAAATATTTTCTGGGTGCTTTTCTTCTGGTTTGGGTGCTGTGCTGATCGAGTTTTTTGCTGGATTTGTCACTTTTTTGCCACTTGTTATGATGCGTAACCATGGCAACAAGAGACTTGTTTACAAGTAAGAGCAGCTAACTGACATTTCTAAGGCTGAAATAATCCTCAAATTGAAAGTCTGGATCCCTGATGAGCTCAAAAGAAGAAGACGTGGATGCACAGCTGGAGCAAAGTGAAGAGAGAGAAAGAGGAAGTTTAAACCTTCACTTCCATCAGTCATATTGACAATGTGAGATCTCTTTGCTAACAAGATGGATGAACTTGAAACTCTGTTGAAATGCAGCATCATGTGTTTCACTGAGACATGGCTAAAGGGACATATCCTGGACTCCAGTGTGTCTCTGTCTGGCTTTCAAACAATACGAGCAGACAGAGATTTGAAGAGGAGCGAAAAAAGAAGAGGAGTTTGTCAGCTGATCACATCTGCAGTTACCTGTTGGGGGCGGAGCATCAGAGTATGTGACACGAGGAGGCTGAACAGATAGATATGGAGGACTGGTTCTGTCCTGGAGACTGAACTGGAGTCTCTTGAGTTGATTGTCCAAAGGAGGATGAAGAACATGATGGAAAACCCTCATCATCCTCTTCAGAACACAGTAACTCAACAACAGAGTGTCTTCAGTCAGAAGATTCTTCATAATTCGCTGCAGCACAGAATGCTACAGGAGATCCTTCCTGTCCTCACCTAGAACTCTCTATGGCTCCCTGAAGAATAACTGAGCTACAACAACACTTGAATTTTCCTTCGGGGATTAATAAAGTATTTTTGATTTTGATTGATTGATTATATTTGTTGGTTAGAACATGTGAGGATCAGAACAAACTAACAAATCCCTTTATGATTTTGATATTAAAAACCCAACCTTTTTTGTCATATGTTAATAGTATATGGTTTAATTTGATTGCTACAAGTATATAATCAATAACATTTTACATGCAACACCAAGTGGATCAAAAAGCCACTTTTTTAGCATATTTAGAGGATAAAGGTGTCTGTAAAATTTTGCCTACCTGTTACTTTATAGGACATCTCTCTGTAATGGGTCAGATCTTCTCCTTTAACCAGCACCAGATCAGGACATTTCTCTTTTGCATCAGTCACAGACATCAGTTTAGTGACACCCCGATCTCTCGCCACATAGTTACAGGTAACTATGATGTATTTCTGCTGAATGCCTAGTGATATCAGGAAAGGTTTTGCGCTTGAATAAAAGCACAGTGAGTTTTATATTTCGTGGTCTTGACAGTTTACCTAAAGGCACATCTCTTAGAGCTGGGTTTCTTATCATTTCCACCTGAGCATAGAAGCAGTCCAGGTCAAAATGCAGGATTACTCTGTGTTCAGATTCTGGTGTTTTATTTATTTTTCGCCCTGAAACACACATTCCAAAATAAGAGCCTGTATGTGCATGTAAAAAGCCAAATAAAAGCCTAAAGCAAGTTTCAGTTTACCAGAAGCAGCGGAACCGATTGATTCTGAGTCCATGAAAGAATTTTGCCACTCGCTTTGATCTTCTTCCATGTCATCATCACTATTTTCCATTTTAAAAGCCGTAATTTTACAGAGTTCACGTATGTTTTTGCACGCCAAATATCACCACGTTTGTTTACTGAAATTCTAACGTTGATTTTATGCAACAGCGCCCCCTACTGAGTCGGAGGAGTTACTGCGACAAACGGCGTCTCCACAAAAAATAAATAAATAATCTAAACATATTCAGGCTAGTGAAGTTCTTAAAAAATTATATGAACCTTATTCATATAAATTAACGTAAAAATATTTCATTACTTATAATAATAATTTAACGGTTGTCTCGTGCGCCTCTATAAACGGGCCTGACGTCATCTGAAAGTTTCAGTTGAAATCTGACTGACGGCAGTGGTTAACCGTTAATTAATCAAACCGTCTGAACGGATTGTCGGCTCTCAACATGTTCCCTTCGTCTGGTCTTTTTGCTCATTTAAACTGTCCTTTCGCACAGCTTGGGCTTTGTGAGAGACCTCATTGTTTTTACAAACATGCTACAGAAACGTGGAAATGGTTTGGTGGTTTCTACAAATCACCCGTTAACGACTTAAAAGGTCAGTCATTGACGAGTGTTAATTGAAGCCTCATTTGGTTTGTGTTGGTTTCTAGTCTTTTAGGGTTATTTTATGTTTGAAGGTTTAGACAATGTAAAGGTAAATTTATGTTAAAACAAAGGTTATCTACCCAGATTGCAATCAATTATTTGTCTCAAAGATCCTCTTTTTTTCCATTTTTGCGCCTACAAAGACCTTAAAAATCCGTTAGAAGCGTTTAAACGTTTAGAATCTGTTTCTAATGCAAATTACCACCACAGATGATTTCCTGAAGTATTATTCTGATGAGCATTTGTTTTAATTTTGTTAAAAACCTCTTAAGATTAACTTTTGTAAAATAATTGTCTTGTGCTGTTAAATAGTCACACCTGTTGTCTGTATGAACATTTTGTTGGAACAATTTGATTTAAACCATAAGAATGTTACATTTTTTGTATCTTCCAAGAATTATGTGGCTAAATCTAATTTAAGTAACGACTCATATAGAGTCTAAAGCTAGAAAAAGATTGAAATTTTTATCTCTTACGATTTTACTGCAAGTCATACCATCTTAAAAAAAATCCTGATTAAACCTTCTCAGTGATTCCAAGTTTTTTTTTTTTTATTTTACTGTAAACAGGGGGGCAGTGTCAGCTTCCTGATGTCACGCATGGAGCACCGGTGAATGATGAGTCTGCAGATGAATCTTTCCATGAGCTGGAGAGAATCAACAAAGAGATTGAGACCGTGAGGCACGAGGTGGAACAGGAGCAAAGGAGGTTGTCGTGTTACCAGACTCTACAGGCAGACACCAAAAACCTTTCATCCATCTCAAAGTATGAAACCAGCAGTTCTTGTGGACTGCCTTTACGCAAAAACCATAAAACCGACAAACAAGCAAAGAAGTATGTGGTAGACAACTCAAAACCAAAGACTGATTTAGAGTATGATCCTCTGTCCAACTTCTCTGCTGCTTTGCACCCCCACAGCTCATCAGCCAAGGGGCACAAAGTAAAAAACACACAAGATGTGAAAAGATCTCGAAGTGTACATTTTGACCAAAACGAGCCATCCATTCATCAGATGTATCGATCACCATCTCCAGAGTTCCCTGATGATAGTGTCCTGATTGTTGACATTCCTCTATCAGCCAGCACGAGCAGTCCAGCCCAGAAATCTGTTGGTTCTGTGACTGAAGAATCCTCCCAGCATGAGGAAGGAAAAATAAGGGAGACACAAACTGAGGCAGTCTTCCATAATTATACACAGCTGAACCCTAAAAAGGTTGCGTTTTCATTAAGAAATGACAATAGAAAAATGTATAGTACTTGTGCTATTAAAAACAAACAAAATGTACTCACATGTGATGATAAAGAGTACAAAAATGTTGATGGGAGTGTAGCTGATTCCAGTAGGTGTTTAAAAGAACTAGAACGTGAATGTCAGAGTTCTAGTTTCCAGTCTGCTGAAAGGGCAAAGAAAGTATGTAAACCTGCAGCATCTCCTGCGTCCTTTGAGCCGGAAGTGCCCAGCCGGAACAATCCTCAGTGTGAGCGGTCTGATGGCACTGAGAGAGTGAATCCACTGCATACAAATGATTCACCCTGTTTAAAATCAGGAGCTGCTAGTTCTTGCCCCATGCAACACACTCCCAAGCATGCCCCAACAACTGACAAACCAGCTCAAGGTAAGGTTCAGAGTCCCTGGTGTCCTTTGCCAAGCGTGCCAGTAGTTGTGCAAGGCAGCAAAAAAACACCAAATAAATTGCCAGGAAAAATGCAGGGGAACGCGACAATGAACAAGGATCAGGCAAAGGCAGGTCAAGGCACCAACCAGTTTCCATCCCAACATGTTTCGTCACCTGTGAACCCACACAGCAGAGCTGAATCATCTCAATCCACTGAGCAGCTTCTGAAGACACAAAATGAAACTGTGATAATAATCAGTTCTGATGAAGATGATGACAAAGAGGAAAGCTATTCAGAAACTGAAATTTCTGACAGTGACACAGTGTTAGAATGTTACAGAATCTTCACAGAGGAAAACCCTGAGGTTATGCAGAATCCTGACCTGGCTGTAAGTATGCTATAGATGAAGTTTCTTCAGATGTGTAAAGATCCTCACTAACTTTTTCATGTTAGGTTGGTGATGAAATACATGTGGACAAACCAAAGGCAAAGCCCCCACACCAAGCTTTACCAGGGAAGAAGAGGATGGCTCATGAAGCCAAAAATCTAGAGGTATATGCTCCATACATGTTGTGTCACTATTCTTTGCGCTCCTATTTGGTTTAAGCTCATGTTTTTTTGTGGTCTTGTTTGTTCAGGAACCATTGGCTAAGAGATCTAAGCCCCAGCTTGTGGTGCCTCATCAGGACCCAGCACCTGCGGGGTTGGGCTCTCAGCCTTTCATCCCTTCTAGGGTCCAGCATAGAACTTCCACACTGACTGCTTCCGTTGTACCAGGCCAGGCTTTTGTTTCCTCTACTAGTCAGCAGTCAGAAATGCAGGCGACTCACTTTGGTTTAAGTCCTGGCAACCTTCAGCCTGCTCCAGTGCATAACTGTAAGCACCTTTTGGCAGTAGTGGATATTTTTTAACCTAATTAATACATTTTATGTAAACCTTGGAGTGTTTAGTTTTGCCTTTTGTAATGTTCTTTGAATGCATTTTACATGTGCTTTTGTTTTAATCCACAGCTTATTTGAACTGCCTCCCTGTAGGAACTAAGGTTATGGAAGTGGGCAACAACTTACACTTTGTCCTTCCACAGGGGGGGCTCCCTCTGCCTCTTCACCCCACTTCCAGCACAGCTACTTCAATAGTAACCTCAGTTAATCATGTTCATCCAAGCCCTGTCATAATGAATCAACCCTTCAATCAACCTGCAGTTAACTCCCAGCTAAGATACCAGACAGTAGGTCTTCTTCTTACTCCTCCTCAAAGGCCTGCACTCCAATTGTCTCTTGCATCAGGAACATTACATTCAACAGCTGCTCCCACAACTTCTCAAGCTGCTGTTCAGGTAGCTGCTAAGGTAGATGAAAACGGATTTGGATCTTAAACAAGTTAGCTCAAATTTTAATCCTGTGAAATGAAGGGTTTTTTAACCTTTCAGCCAAAGCCTGTTAAACGTAAGATGAAGCAGCAAACTGTGAAAGAGAAAATTCACAGCGGTGTTCGTCTGTATTATGTGAATAAGTTTCGAGATGAAATTCTCAAAACAATACCTGACTCCAGCCAAGCCCAAAGGAAGGTCAGCATTTGTTTCTAAATCTCATCTTTTTTCTAACAAATGTGATTATTGATATGATGTTGTAATGATAGGCTGAAGAAGTAGAGAAGGATCTGTTCAACCGCAGTATGAACCAAATCAAATATCTGAGCATTGCAGTCAATACTCTTAAGAAGATGCAGAACCAAAGTGCTGCTGTTAAAAGTGAGGAAAAAAAATCAATAAAACACTTTATAAAATGGTGACCAAACTGAATCAGGATTACAATGACTCAATCTTTTTTTTTTTTTGTTACAGATAACAAACGGGTTCAGGGTCAAAGACTGAAAGGCAAGGTCTCTTTTAATGGAAAGAAAATGAAGATGACATGTAAGAAGTGGTTTAACTATATTCTTTTGAAAAAATCCGACTACTCTGCCTGCTTCTCAGTGATCCTTTGTTATTTCCTACAGCTGATGACATGACATTGTATGAAAGTATGAAGGATTATATTTTGACTGATGAAAAAAAGATTGAGAATAACTACCCTGTCCAGGACCCAGAGAAACCTGGTTGTGCAGTTTTTACTGACAAGAAAGTGAACAAAGGCTGTAAGTAAAAACAGTCACAGATCAGGTTAAATTACAAGCTGTTCCTGTATTTATCCACCAGATGGTGCTCAAAACTTCTACATTTGAAGTGGGTAAAGGGTTAGCTTGTGTTTTCTACAGTAATAAGCTTTTCCTTTTTCACTAAAAGCATTCAAGAGGATCTGCTGTCGATGTGGAGTGACATACTCTGTGAGTCTAACAGGCAAGCACATCCGCACAGAGGAGTGCAACTACCATTATGGGAAAGGAGTTGAGAATAGAGGTCAGCAACCAGTTGGCTATTTTCTTCATCTTCCTCACAGGGCAAGCGTTAAAAACACATCAACCATCTAATAGTGTTTGTTCTGTGCTGTTATTTAAACACTCTGATAACATTTTGTTACAACTGGACAGCAAATTTATTTTTAAAACTGGTATTTAGAGGTTTGTGTATGTGCACAGTATGTATATGTACCGTATATGTAAACATGAACAGTGCTCTAAAACTTTCAGTGCCTGGTGGAGTGGAGACCCGATACAGCTGCTGTCAGGGAGTTATGGGCGCTCCTGGATGTCAGGTGTTTAAGGTGGAGAGATCATCATCTAAGCAAATATGAGAATTTACTGAAAATATGAAATTGATAAATGTGTGTGATTTAATTTTTTTTCCCATCTTGACCAGTTGCATGTCCATGATGCCCTCAGCCTGGATGGGTTTGTGTCTACTGCCCCCAGATGTCCCTCAGACACAAGTTGTCCTGGGGTTTACTCCTTGGCCTGTGAAATGGTAATGTTTCATTTCCCACTGCTTTTATACACTTTTTAAACTCTAACAGTAAACCACAATTGAAATATGAGCTTGTTATACATGAGCCCACACATCTATTGAAACTTAAGTAACAAATTTTTTTGTTGCGAGACTGAAACATTCAAATGTGGCTCTGTGGAAAATGTTAATTAAGTTTATTAGATACACAGTTAAAAGGTATAACTTATGTGGATGTTATTCAGTGTTACACCATTCAAGGTCTGGAGCTGTCCAGAGTGACGGTGGTGGACTCAAAACTTCAGGTTATCTACGACACCTTCGTTAGCCCCGATAACGAGGTTATCGATTATAACACCAGGTAATCTGTGATGCTGTGGAATGAACCCGACTACTGATTTGTGGATTTTCATTGTGCAACGGCAGCCATTTAGTGTCTTCCGCTGCCTAACAACAATCAGTAGCTTAGGTAGTTAGATTAATGCTGTTAAGCACTATCCTCAACTGACAAAAAAAAGATAAATGGATAACATCATTTTGGACAGGCTGTTGCTCTAATTTGGCACTAAGATGTGCACATCATCTGGTAAACTTGTCTCATACCAATCATTGTGTTCTGGTTGTGATCTTCACTCATTAAATTTACATTGTGGATTGCAAATGTGTCCAACTAACATCTCCGTTAAGTCACTCTTCACAACCACTGTAGTCCCTGAAACCGTTAAAGATTAACTTCTACTCATATACTAATATACCTAAAACATTTAATAAATGAAACAATTTTTTTGTTTACTTCTGTCAGTGTATAACTAGTAAAGTATCAAACAGATGAAGACTTTGTAAATAGTTTTAGTAGTATATTTTTTCATTTTTTAAACTGGGGAAGTTGCAATGCAGCACTGCTGTTGGAGCTGTTAAAATCTGCAGAAGTTATCCATTTTTTCAATGTTAGAAATATAATTCTGTAGAAAGTGATGGAAACATTTCGGAATTTTCAGGATCACAGTGCACACATCGTAGGAAGGTGTTCTCTTATGGTGCTTGCATTGATTTTTTTTTTAACCATTTTTCTGTTTTCTGTATAATCTGTAAAACGTGTGTAGGTTTTCAGGCATCAGTGAGGAGGATGTGCAGGGTAATCACACCTCTCTCAGAGAGGTCCAAGACACCTTGTTAAGTTTCATCAGTACTGATACCATTCTTGTTGGACATGGACTGGAAATGGCTCTTCGTTTATTGAAGGTGATTGTGATGAGCTTCTAATGTTGATCTTACCGTTTTCAGAAGGAGATATCAGACCGGTCAGTTGCCGTTCTGGCTAAAATGTCATGTATTTTTAAATTAAGTTTGTGCAAAAGAGTCAAGTCTTTTAAAACTCCAAACACTTTTCTCTTTATCTTTTAATTCAACTTGATTCATGTCAATTAGCAACAAAACTGCTTCTTCAAGAATTTATTCAAAATTATTACTTTCTAAAAGTACAGTTCTTCATGAAGAGTATTAACTTTATAGGCCTTTATCTTTTATTTACCTTTTAGAAGTTTTCAGTGTAAAAGATGGTTAAATCCAAAACAAGACTTAATCAGTTTGGTTGTTATAAAGCACAGCAGCTTCTACATGACAGACAAGATACAGGAAAATAATTTTATTACAGGTTAAATTGTGTATATTCAAACTTTCTGCAGGGCATGACTTTAAAAAGTAAATTAATCTAAGTAAATGAACTTCATGGGGATCAGGTGTGCCACGTCAAATAAGAGTGAACCCAAGGTGGCACTAGAGTTTCACTATCAAACGTCTACATGGCTGTTTGAGGTTTGATCAATTAAAGTTTAAAGTATCTTCCTCTTCACTGTAGTTGCTTCATGGGATGGTAGTGGATACGTCCGTGGTCTTTCCCCACCATCTAGGCCCCCCAAACAAGCTGAGTCTCAACAGTCTCACAGCTGAATACCTCCGGAAGATTATCCAAGAGACTGGTGCGTTCCCACTGTAAAAGTGTGTTTTTACCACACAGTTTTGTAGTTTAAGTCCTGTGTAGGACAAATCACGTATAATGAACTGGGTAAACAGATGTTTCAGTTGTTAGATTGATGGATTACTGTTTCTCAGACTGTGGCCGCGACACTGCTGAAGATGCAGTTGCCTGCATGGAGCTCGTGCTGTGGAAGATGAAGGAAGATGGAAAACTCAAAAAATGAGCATGAAGATCCCACACCATCACCATACATGAAAATAAACATGTTTGAATATTGTATCTGTATGATGCTGGGGGGGAAGGGGGTGGCTATTTATTTTACTCCATTTACATCAATTATATAAAGCCTTATACATTTTGTTAGTGAATGTTTGGTTTAGAGCACATTTTCTGCATCCAGATGAAATTAATGAGCTGATATGAATAGTTCCCAAATAAATGCATAGAAAGAAATGTGTGTGGTTTTTTTTCTCAAGTAGTTTTCAGCCAATGAACAACCAGGTTTCAATACCAAATTGACCACAGGTGCGACTCTAAGTGTATGTGATGTCACATCTTAAAGTCTTTTATTCATGTTTAAAGTCTCTACTGTAAATCTGAGTTCAGTCTGTTATTCAGCTTTTCTCTTCATCTTTTTCTTGCCGCAGCACATCTGGAAACAGAAACTGCAGGTTTTAAAGAAGATGAATATGTAGAGCAGAACTACAGTGAAGAGAAAGGTTAGGACATCCAGGCTGTGGTACTGGTACCAGGTGAGCTCATGGGCCTGGACCCTCAGGTGTTTCGCTCCTTTGTGTCTCATTGTGAACTCAATCCAGAAAACGGCCTCATCCTGAGGACTCATGGGTCTGTCATGATGGATTTTGGACAGTCGTATTGCATTTTCTTTGTACCTGTGGATGAACAAGTTAAAATAAATGCTAATTATGTGCAGATTTTTTTAGATTTATATAGAATATTGATAAGAAAGGGAAATATGTTTCAGCCAGTGCTGTGATTGCTTAATTTCATTTACACAGTACTGCTTTATGATACTTATGTAATGGGAACTCATAAGAAGGGTAAAAGGAAAAACCCAAGTGTTTAAAATGCATGTAAATCTGTTTAACCACTTACGATTTGTCATTGATGACTGTGTTTATTGCATCTCTGAGATCTTCAGCTGTCATGAAATTTAGGTTCAGAATAACTGCAGCTCCTTTCGCCTTTATATGTATCATATTATCTGGTTGGTCAGCGAACAGGGGGATCCCCACCATGGGGACGCCGTGGTAGATGGCTTCATAAATTCCATTTGTCCCACCATGAGTGATAAAAGCTCTTGCTTTAGGGTGACCTAATATGAACAGAAATAGTCAAACATGCAGATAGTTAATCCTTGTGAGCAAGTTAAACTGTAAATTTTAACAGGATCTAATGTTTTATACAAACCCCATTTTAGTTGGAAAAAATGTTAAAAGTGCTTTTTGAGACAATAACCAGCATTTATATTGTGCAGTATTTAGTGAAGATCCTATATTTTCATGTTAAATAGTAACTTACAATGACAGCTACTTTAACTAGACAATTCTTTTTTTTTTTCAGAAAATATCCTGACTGGTGTCTGAAAAGTTATTGCATAATTTTTAAGAAGTATGAATCTGTCCATCCAAACTAAGATGAGTGCTGAATTTTACTTACCTAGTAGGTCATTCTGAGGGATCCATTTATAGATCCTGGTGTTGGGACCTAGATTTTCTGGTTCTTCTCCATTGTATTTCCACAATACCTGCAACAGTCAAATATTGTATGTGTACAAATAATAGAAACATTGCCCTATCCAGTCATTTTTTCAGTACATTTAACATGATACAGTGGTCGACGTTTATATGCACGACCTTGGTGCCCACCAGTTTTGTACATATAAGCGTTGTGTGCATTTATCCGTCGGTGGTCATTTGGACTGTAAACACAGGTAGCAGTGTTCGGTATGACAATATAACAGAACAGAACAGTTTTCTATATTTGATATTAAGAACTCATGATCGGGCAATAAAAACTAGAACAAATGTTACATATGACACTATTTCACACTGAAGAAGCTGGTGATTATTTTTTAGCGACCGCCTGACAGCTTCAGGCAGACGCGCCAGACATGCGTGCGTAAAAACACCAGAGCAGCCTTGTTCCACACACCAAACAGCGAGTGTGTGTGGGAACACCAGCGGAGATGTACGGTCAAGTAATTTGTGAGACGCAGCGAGATTTAGTGAGATACATGTGTGATACCTCCAAATGTTTTGTGCATATAAGCGTATGGATTCTCTATGACACAAGGAACGTCTAGCATTTTTGTGCATATTAAGCGTGTTGTGCATATAACCGTCGATAGCAAAACGCAAACAAACCTGCAATGTTTATTGTGTTTAATTTTACAGGGATCTACTACAGGTTTAATGTGGCATACTGTGATCAGTCTGATTACAGCAAATTGATTTTAGGTTCATACATCATCACATCTTTGATAAAATACAAAGGGGGATGTTTGACAGTTTCCAACCCTATGGACTAAAACTGTATTTTACAAACAACACTTAAAAGTCCAAAGCCACTTTGAAGACTGATGGTTTTCAAATTCTTGACCATGGATTTATTTACAGACCCTGGCCTAAAATAAAGATACTAACAAACACATTTGCTCAATACAGAACTAATCCAAAGGCTGTAATGTACAAACTGTTGAAATTATTTGTGTATACCATAAATCCCCACTGGATTGACCTACCATTCTGTGTCACATCCCACTCCCATCTATAAAAACTACATTAAAGACATAATTAAATTATTTTGAGTTAACATCTGGAAATTTATCTGACCTTTTGTGGAATCTGTGTGAGAGCTGCAGCGATCATGTTCGCCTTCTCTGTAGTGACATTCTTGATCATTGATCCCAAAGTAAAGATCACAATACCATCATCTCCAGAACTCTGCACAAATTCTTCCATATCCTGCAAGAATTTTTATTTTATACTGATTGTTATCCTTTTTTATTCTAACAAATACTTTGTAAATTAATTTTAACATGTGCAAAAAAATAGTGGAAGAATCACCTGTGGTAAAGGTTTAGCGGGTCTACAGTGGATCCCACCAACAAATTTAAAGTTGGGAAGAGACGGACGAGGAAAATCAAAATCCCAGTATGTTCTCATCAACCAGATGTCTGCTTTACCCATCAACTCACAAGCACTGGTGGGTGTTCCTGTTACAAAAAAAAAATAATTTTATAACAATATCTGTTCATCTCAAGGATTTAAAAGTTAATAATTATAGAAGAAGAAAAAAATGGAGCATGAATTTTTTAGATCTCATTGAGGGATGCCTGTTTGGTTGCACACCTTTGACTTCTGAGTAATATCTATCTACTTCTTTCCACATAATGTTGTCTACTGCAATGTCCTGCAGAGCATAGAAGAGAATGTTCCACACTCTCTCAAAGAAGTCCATCTTGTCAGTCAATTTGCTCATCGCACCGGGGACAAATGAAGGTGGAGCAGGTAGTTGACCACACAGTCTTTCCCAGTTATGTGCTAAAGAAAATCGCAAAGTAAAGACCAGAGGGATCCCTAACAGGTCTGCAGTTAATTCACTCCCAGGATAGATGGGATCAGCCAGAAGCAGGTCGTAGTTTCCCTCCTTCAGCTTCTTCATGATGGTTTTTGATTTCACCACACCGTCCAAGATCTTCATGGAATTCTGCAGGTCAGACCTCATAATATCCATGTATTTCATGTAAATTTGAAGGTAGTTCATGTAATCTATCTCATATATGGAAAAATAAAAGTACTGTTCTAAAGACTCCTCTAAAAGTTCCAGAGAGACAGAGACATTAAAAGGTTGATAGTGAAAGCGTGAAGGTTCACTGCTGTTCATGAACATCGACTCGCTCGGGACCAGAACCGTCACCTGGTGTCCTCTGTCAACCAGCGACTCCAGCAGTGGCTTCATGTTAATCCAGTGACTAGCCTCAGTGAACCAGACCAAAATCTTTCCTCCATTTACGCTCCCAATAACAGAAAGTACAAGAATGAGACTGACAGAGAGACGCAGCTCCATGTTGGCTGTTTGTCTGCATGAAAACCAGCTGTGGTCTTTTTAAAAGGTTTAATACAAAGACACTTATTAACCAAGTGAACTCTGACTCGCTCCTGTTTGTACTGAATGACTAGATAACAGGAATGTAGGTAGAGAGGTAAAAGATAATGGCTGCAAAGGTTACAGTCGATACAGTTTGTACATGTACATGCATTTTTTTCAATTAATGTCATGATATAAATATTTTTGTATTTGTTGTAACCAATCGAGATCTGTTCTGGGGCGTCAGCTCAGCAAGATTAAGTGAAAACAGAAACAGACTGATTCAACAAGATCAGTATTAGTTTTACTTTATAAATATGCTAAGAATTATTTTGTATTATTATTTGTGCTTGTTAAGAACACAATTTTGATTTCAGTTTATAAAAACAAATTGTTCATTGAAATTCATAAAGACCTATGATGAAATGATTTACAGTCTAATTCTTTAATCATGTTAGTCATTAAGACTGCTTTGGACTTGTATAATTCAAGTTTATGTAATGGCATCATCCACAAATCATAAAAATGTCCAGTTAGGAACAAAGGTAAAGGTTGATAAATCACATCACAATTCTCTGTTTAGTTACTTGCTTCAGTCAGGAAGTTTGTACAAATTGTAAAAAATTCCGATGACTCAGTTTTTCAGTCTCTCTGACTCCAGTGAAAGAACCAATCTTAAATTTAAGGTGTGATTGAGGCATCGTTCATAAAACACAGGGACAATTAAATATGAACATGTAAAAAAGTAATAAATGCATTGTTTCTAGATCATGTCTAAGTGTTCCCTAATCTCAGTTTATTGTATTATTTCAACCTTGAACACCAAATTATTTATAGTTAATGCTTTCTTCTGTGTTAAAAGGCAGCTGTTGCACAAACACTGCAGACTTTCCACAATCACAATCCTCTGTTTAGCTACTAGCTTTAGTCCATTATTCAGCTTTTCTCTTCATCTTTTTCTTGCGGCAGCACATCTGGAAACAGAAACTGCAGGTTTTAAAGAGGATGAGTATGAAGAGCAGAACTACGGCGAGGAGGAAGGTCAGGACATCCAGACTCTGGTACTGGTACCAGGTGAGCTCATGGGCCTGGACCCTCAGGTGTTTCGCTCCTTTGTGTCTCATGGTGAACTCGATCCAGAAAACGGCCTCATCCCGAGGACTCACGGGTCTGTCATGGTGGATTCTGGATAGTCGCATTGCATTTTCTTTGTACCTGTGGATTCATATGGTGAAAAATTTTGGAGAACAGATTACACATTGCTTTATTTATATTTCCTGTTTTTCTAAGAATAAAGTTAGATATGTTGATACGTATTTGAACACAAATCTCCAGTGTGTACAGGACCGTGTTGCCAGCACTGTGGTGCTTGAATCTTTCTTGCTTCATAATTACTGTAACAGTTCTCAGTCCAATTTCTGTTAACTTTGTGAATCTTTTAAAAGTGAAACAATGTTTAATTGCATCAAACATCCAAAATAGTCCAGACATGTAAAAGAACTTACGATTTGTCATTGATGACGGTGTTTATTGCATCTCTGAGTTCTTCAGTTGTCATAAAGTTCAACTTTAGATTAACTGCAGCTCCTTTGGCCTTCATGTGCACCATGTTGTCTTGCTGGTCAGCAAATGTTGGGATCCCCACCATGGGGACACCGTGGTAGATGGCCTCATACACACCGTTCGCACCACCATGAGTGATAAAAGCTCTGGTTTTAGGGTGACCTAATATGAGGGAAAAAAAGTTCTTGAACGCATGAGTTTTTTAAATTGATGTGATAGAGCAAGTTCAGTTTTTCTTTTTGGGTGGCCTTTTCTGAATTGAACTATATTAACATGTTAAAACGGCTTTTAAGCTGTTCAATGTAAGTATGAGGAGGAATAAAGCTACAGCAAATCTTTTAAGAAAAACTAATTGTATATATCAGACTGATTTTATGTGTATAAAAAAATTAAACAGTAAATCAAATGTTTGAGGGGGAAAAAGACAAATGTACTTATTTTGGAAGGACAATGTGTGCTAATGAACATTGTGAAAACAGAAAATTTTAGCCACAATCTAACTTCCGTCTCATGTCCCCATAATGAAAAAACAGCAATAATTCTTAAAATAGTCTAAAACTATGAAAGAATCTAAACATCTATTCAATTTGATGACAGTATCAACAGCTGAATATGATGGAAAATTTAGCTCAAGTCATTTGTTAGTAAAAAAAAAAAGAAAAAACATGTAAATTGTCAGTTTATTGTAAAGTAGACAGTCTGAGAGCATCACAGATTGTGAAGACAGTTGTTATTTTTTGCATGAGATTGTTGGCTGTTGTACATTTATCATGTATTTTGTATCTGATTTTATATCCATCTTAGATTTTAGTGGATGTTCATATTTACTCACCCAGCAGGTCATTCTGTGGAATCCAGTCATAAAGTTTAGTGTTGGAGCCTAATGTTTCAGGTTTTTTCCCACTGTACCTCCACAGCACCTGCAAATGGGTTTTTGACAAAGGCAGTGACAGTTTTAGCAATTTTTTCCACCTTCACAAAGTGATTTGATTGTCTTTTTGAAAAAATCATTTTAGAAAATCATCTGAAATCAAATCTGGATGTCAGTGATTATCCCCTGATCCATTCATGACTGAAGTAAATACTGCTCAAATCTCATGAACTTTTTTTTTTATTTGAGATTTTTCAGACCTTTTGTGGAACCTGAACGAGAGCTGAAGCGATCATATTCGCCTTCTCCGTAGTGAGATTCTTGACTAATGATCCCAAAGAGAAGACAACAATTCCAGCATCTCCAGAACTTTGAACAAATGTTTCCATGTCCTGGTAGAAAAGGAATTATTTAAGGTCACTATAGCAGATATTTAGTTGTTCTTGTTGCATTGCCTTTAAATGAACATTTTTCCAAATGTTCTGTGTTTACTTTAGAATAAAATCATTTATGTAGTGCATCCTGATGGAGAAATCCCACCTGTGGTAAAGGTTTGGCAGGTTTGCAGTGGATTCCACCCACAAATTTAAAGTTGGGAAGAAACGGACGAGGAAAATCAAAATCCCAGTATGTTCTCATCAACCAGATGTCTGCATTACCCATCAGCTCACAGGCACTGGTAGGTGTTCCTGGTACAATACAACATGTGATACTTGAAAAGTTTTATGGCAATTTAATCACATAAAATCTATTAAATTAACCCCAAAATGGTATTGGATTTACTGTGATCCATAAAGTCTTCTGCTAGTCAGAAAGTGATTTTGAAAATGTTACCTCTAATTTCAGTATAATATTTATCTTCCTCTTTCCACATAACATGTTCCAGCCCAATGTCCTGTACAGCATAGAACAGAAAGCTCCACGCTCTCTCAAAAAAGTCCATCTTGTCAGTCAATCTGCTCATCGCACCGGGGACAAATGAAGGTGGAGCAGGTAGTTGACCACA
>SSNP01000099.1:410000-502260 GCA_006937955.1 Pachypanchax playfairii
TGCTCATCGCACCGGGGACAAATGAAGGTGGAGCAGGTAGTTGACCACACAGTCTTTCCCAGTTATGTGCTAAAGAAAATCGCAAAGTAAAGACCAGAGGGATCCCTAACAGGTCTGCAGTTAATTCACTCCCAGGATAGATGGGATCAGCCAGAAGCAGGTCGTAGTTTCCCTCCTTCAGCTTCTTCATGATGGTTTTTGATTTCACCACACCGTCCAAGATCTTCATGGAATTCTGCAGGTCAGACCTCATAATATCCATGTATTTCATGTAAATTTGAAGGTAGTTCATGTAATCTATCTCATATATGGAAAAATAAAAGTACTGTTCTAAAGACTCCTCTAAAAGTTCCAGAGAGACAGAGACATTAAAAGGTTGATAGTGAAAGCGTGAAGGTTCACTGCTGTTCATGAACATCGACTCGCTCGGGACCAGAACCGTCACCTGGTGTCCTCTGTCAACCAGCGACTCCAGCAGTGGCTTCATGTTAATCCAGTGACTAGCCTCAGTGAACCAGACCAAAATCTTTCCTCCATTTACGCTCCCAATAACAGAAAGTACAAGAATGAGACTGACAGAGAGACGCAGCTCCATGTTGGCTGTTTGTCTGCATGAAAACCAGCTGTGGTCTTTTTAAAAGGTTTAATACAAAGACACTTATTAACCAAGTGAACTCTGACTCGCTCCTGTTTGTACTGAATGACTAGATAACAGGAATGTAGGTAGAGAGGTAAAAGATAATGGCTGCAAAGGTTACAGTCGATACAGTTTGTACATGTACATGCATTTTTTTCAATTAATGTCATGATATAAATATTTTTGTATTTGTTGTAACCAATCGAGATCTGTTCTGGGGCGTCAGCTCAGCAAGATTAAGTGAAAACAGAAACAGACTGATTCAACAAGATCAGTATTAGTTTTACTTTATAAATATGCTAAGAATTATTTTGTATTATTATTTGTGCTTGTTAAGAACACAATTTTGATTTCAGTTTATAAAAACAAATTGTTCATTGAAATTCATAAAGACCTATGATGAAATGATTTACAGTCTAATTCTTTAATCATGTTAGTCATTAAGACTGCTTTGGACTTGTATAATTCAAGTTTATGTAATGGCATCATCCACAAATCATAAAAATGTCCAGTTAGGAACAAAGGTAAAGGTTGATAAATCACATCACAATTCTCTGTTTAGTTACTTGCTTCAGTCAGGAAGTTTGTACAAATTGTAAAAAATTCCGATGACTCAGTTTTTCAGTCTCTCTGACTCCAGTGAAAGAACCAATCTTAAATTTAAGGTGTGATTGAGGCATCGTTCATAAAACACAGGGACAATTAAATATGAACATGTAAAAAAGTAATAAATGCATTGTTTCTAGATCATGTCTAAGTGTTCCCTAATCTCAGTTTATTGTATTATTTCAACCTTGAACACCAAATTATTTATAGTTAATGCTTTCTTCTGTGTTAAAAGGCAGCTGTTGCACAAACACTGCAGACTTTCCACAATCACAATCCTCTGTTTAGCTACTAGCTTTAGTCCATTATTCAGCTTTTCTCTTCATCTTTTTCTTGCGGCAGCACATCTGGAAACAGAAACTGCAGGTTTTAAAGAGGATGAGTATGAAGAGCAGAACTACGGCGAGGAGGAAGGTCAGGACATCCAGACTCTGGTACTGGTACCAGGTGAGCTCATGGGCCTGGACCCTCAGGTGTTTCGCTCCTTTGTGTCTCATGGTGAACTCGATCCAGAAAACGGCCTCATCCCGAGGACTCACGGGTCTGTCATGGTGGATTCTGGATAGTCGCATTGCATTTTCTTTGTACCTGTGGATTCATATGGTGAAAAATTTTGGAGAACAGATTACACATTGCTTTATTTATATTTCCTGTTTTTCTAAGAATAAAGTTAGATATGTTGATACGTATTTGAACACAAATCTCCAGTGTGTACAGGACCGT
Organism: Pachypanchax playfairii; assembly: GCA_006937955.1. Classification (NCBI taxonomy): domain Eukaryota; kingdom Metazoa; phylum Chordata; class Actinopteri; order Cyprinodontiformes; family Aplocheilidae; genus Pachypanchax; species Pachypanchax playfairii. The sequence goes on from SSNP01000099.1 coordinate 411,967, forward strand.
GTTGCCAGCACTGTGGTGCTTGAATCTTTCTTGCTTCATAATTACTGTAACAGTTCTCAGTCCAATTTCTGTTAACTTTGTGAATCTTTTAAAAGTGAAACAATGTTTAATTGCATCAAACATCCAAAATAGTCCAGACATGTAAAAGAACTTACGATTTGTCATTGATGACGGTGTTTATTGCATCTCTGAGTTCTTCAGTTGTCATAAAGTTCAACTTTAGATTAACTGCAGCTCCTTTGGCCTTCATGTGCACCATGTTGTCTTGCTGGTCAGCAAATGTTGGGATCCCCACCATGGGGACACCGTGGTAGATGGCCTCATACACACCGTTCGCACCACCATGAGTGATAAAAGCTCTGGTTTTAGGGTGACCTAATATGAGGGAAAAAAAGTTCTTGAACGCATGAGTTTTTTAAATTGATGTGATAGAGCAAGTTCAGTTTTTCTTTTTGGGTGGCCTTTTCTGAATTGAACTATATTAACATGTTAAAACGGCTTTTAAGCTGTTCAATGTAAGTATGAGGAGGAATAAAGCTACAGCAAATCTTTTAAGAAAAACTAATTGTATATATCAGACTGATTTTATGTGTATAAAAAAATTAAACAGTAAATCAAATGTTTGAGGGGGAAAAAGACAAATGTACTTATTTTGGAAGGACAATGTGTGCTAATGAACATTGTGAAAACAGAAAATTTTAGCCACAATCTAACTTCCGTCTCATGTCCCCATAATGAAAAAACAGCAATAATTCTTAAAATAGTCTAAAACTATGAAAGAATCTAAACATCTATTCAATTTGATGACAGTATCAACAGCTGAATATGATGGAAAATTTAGCTCAAGTCATTTGTTAGTAAAAAAAAAAAGAAAAAACATGTAAATTGTCAGTTTATTGTAAAGTAGACAGTCTGAGAGCATCACAGATTGTGAAGACAGTTGTTATTTTTTGCATGAGATTGTTGGCTGTTGTACATTTATCATGTATTTTGTATCTGATTTTATATCCATCTTAGATTTTAGTGGATGTTCATATTTACTCACCCAGCAGGTCATTCTGTGGAATCCAGTCATAAAGTTTAGTGTTGGAGCCTAATGTTTCAGGTTTTTTCCCACTGTACCTCCACAGCACCTGCAAATGGGTTTTTGACAAAGGCAGTGACAGTTTTAGCAATTTTTTCCACCTTCACAAAGTGATTTGATTGTCTTTTTGAAAAAATCATTTTAGAAAATCATCTGAAATCAAATCTGGATGTCAGTGATTATCCCCTGATCCATTCATGACTGAAGTAAATACTGCTCAAATCTCATGAACTTTTTTTTTTATTTGAGATTTTTCAGACCTTTTGTGGAACCTGAACGAGAGCTGAAGCGATCATATTCGCCTTCTCCGTAGTGAGATTCTTGACTAATGATCCCAAAGAGAAGACAACAATTCCAGCATCTCCAGAACTTTGAACAAATGTTTCCATGTCCTGGTAGAAAAGGAATTATTTAAGGTCACTATAGCAGATATTTAGTTGTTCTTGTTGCATTGCCTTTAAATGAACATTTTTCCAAATGTTCTGTGTTTACTTTAGAATAAAATCATTTATGTAGTGCATCCTGATGGAGAAATCCCACCTGTGGTAAAGGTTTGGCAGGTTTGCAGTGGATTCCACCCACAAATTTAAAGTTGGGAAGAAACGGACGAGGAAAATCAAAATCCCAGTATGTTCTCATCAACCAGATGTCTGCATTACCCATCAGCTCACAGGCACTGGTAGGTGTTCCTGGTACAATACAACATGTGATACTTGAAAAGTTTTATGGCAATTTAATCACATAAAATCTATTAAATTAACCCCAAAATGGTATTGGATTTACTGTGATCCATAAAGTCTTCTGCTAGTCAGAAAGTGATTTTGAAAATGTTACCTCTAATTTCAGTATAATATTTATCTTCCTCTTTCCACATAACATGTTCCAGCCCAATGTCCTGTACAGCATAGAACAGAAAGCTCCACGCTCTCTCAAAAAAGTCCATCTTGTCAGTCAATCTGCTCATCGCACCGGGGACAAATGAAGGTGGAGCAGGTAGTTGACCACAAACTCTCTCAAAGTTGTGAGCTAAAGAAAATCGCAAAGAGTAAACAAGAGGGATCCCCAAAAGGTCTGCAGTTAATGCACTACCAGTGAAGATGGGATCAGCCAGGATCAGGTCGTAGTTTCCCTCTTTCAGCTTCTTCATGATGGTTTCTGATTTCACCACACCGTCCATATATCTGAGAGAAAATTGCGTGTTTTGCCCAATCAGTCGCATGAGTCTAAAATAAATCTGAAAGTAGTTCATATAATCCACCTCATATATGCCAAATTGCAGGCTCTCTTCTAAAAACTTTTCTATAGCTTCCATGGAGACAGAGACATTAAAAGGTTGATAGTGAAAGCGTGAAGGTTCACTGCTGTTCATGAACAGGGATGAGCTCGGGACCAGAACCGTCACCTGGTGTCCTCTGTCGACCAGCGACTCCAGCAGCGGCTTCATGTTAATCCAGTGACTTCCATCAGTGTACCACACCAAAATCTTTCCTCCATTTACGCTCCCAATAACATAAAGTACGAGAATGAGACTGACAGAGAGACGTGACTCCATCTTGGCTGTTTGTCTGCATGAAAACCAGCTGTGGTCTTTTTAAAAGGTTTAATACAAAGACACTTATTAACCAAGTGAACTCTGACTCGCTCCTGTTTGTACTGAATGACTGGATAACAGGAATGTAGGTAGAGAGGTAAAAGGTAATGGCTGTAAAGTCGATACATTTACTGTACATGCATTTTTTCAATGCATAATATAAGTATCTTTATTTGTTTTAACCCTTTATATGATCGGGATCTGTTCTGGGGCGTCAGCTCAGCAGGATAAAGTGAAAACGGAAACTGACTGATTGAGAAAAATCAGTTTTTGTATATTACTCTCAAAATATGCAAAATAAGTGTTTTTATGAGTTTTTGTATTTGTGCTAAAGAACGTAATCTTCAGGTTATAAGAACTCAGTCATTGTTCATTAAGATTCAAAAAGGCCTATGATGAAATGATGTACGATCTAATCCTTTAATCATGTAAGTCATTAGGACTGCTTTGTACTTCTATAATTCTAGCTTATGTAATGACATCATAAAGAAAATATCAACAGACTAGATTAAAAGTTAATTGGAAAAAAGTGAAAATTAGAAATGGCACGCATGGTTCCATTATGTTTTCAAAAAATAACTTTTACAAGCATTTAAAATGAATGATCAACATCATTATTAACAAGTGAACCCCTTACTCGAATGAGAAGGTGATAAAAATGTCCAGTTAGGAACAAAGGTTGAGGTTGATAAATCACATTACAATTACAATTACAGTTACTTGCTTCAGTTGTAAAGTTTGTACAAAGTGAAAAAATTCAGATGACTCAGTTTTTCAGTCTCTGACTACAATGAAAATAACTGATCTTCAATTTAATGTGGGATTGAGGCATCATTGATAAAAGCAGCACCAGGTAATATTTCATTAACATGTGGAAAAGTAATAAACTCATTGTTTCTAGATCATGTTTAAGTGTTTCCTAATCTCAGTTTATTGTATTATTTCAACCTTGAACACCAAATTATTTATAGTTATGTCTTTCTTCTTTGTTAAAAAGCAGCTGTTGCATAAACACTGCAGGCTTGATGTTTTGTACAGTTTAGGCATTTCCAGTTAAGTATTAAACAACTTCTTTGTACTCAGGCTCAAATTTAAAGTGAATGGAAGTTGTATTTTTCTTACTATTGAAATGTAATGACCTATTATCTGGTGTATGATAGGAAAAGCAGCCCCACCTGTGGTAAAGGTTTAGCAGGTCTGCAGTGGGTCCCACCAACAAATTTAAAGTTGGGGAAAAAAACGGATGAGAAAAATCTAAATAACGGTATGTTCTCATCAACCAGATGTCTGCATCCTGTTACAAATAATGTGCATCAATAACACAATCTTTATAGGAAAAAAGAATCAAAATGTCTTAAATTAAAAAGACAAACCTTAAACATTGGTCATAGCGTAAGATACAAAGTGCTTTGTTGATTGTGAAGCTTCTTACCTCTGATTTTTAGAATAATATTTATCTTCCATGGATGAGCTCGGGATCAGGACTGTCACCTGGTATCTTCTGTCGACCAGCGACTCCAGCAGTGGCTTTATGTTGACCCAGTGATGAGCCTTCATGTTCCACACTAAGATCCATCCTACATTTAGATCCATCTTACATTTATCAACAGGAGACAGAACAAGAGATGCAGCTCTATGTTGGCTGTTTGTCTGCAGGAAAACCAGCTCTGGTCCTTTTAAAATATGCACCTTACAGATACACAATACCCAAATGAAGTCAAACTCATTTCTCTTCATACGGAAGAACACAACATAGCAGAAAAGTTGTTAGAAAGGTAATGAATGGAAATAAAATAATTTTAAAATGATTTTAACTTTAGCAGTGTTAAACAGTTCAAATCTGAAACTAAAAGACTATTGTTTTTTTTGTCAGTGTAGTAATTATTGAAATGAGAGCACAACCATGAACAGAGTAGAATTAAACATCTTTCTCAGATAAAATCTTTTTTTTCTGCTTGTTTTAAAGTGTCACAACAAGGCCCACTGACATGGTCAAGTTGTGTATATTTGAGGACACTGTTTTCATGTTACATCAGCTTATTGATATGACTACAGTAAATCAGATTTGTGGACTTTTTCTTTATTATTAGGACTTGATGCTGGATTCAGGAAAGTCTTGATCAGTGTGGTGCCTACGGCACTGGTCAGGATAACCCTCATGCGCTCTGGAGGAATAAGTGATGCGAAGGAGGCCGATGTTCAGTGCAGACCCAAGTGCATTTATTTACATTTTAAATCAGGGCAGCATCCAAATGCCTACATGCAGCTCCATCAACAAACAAAGAGCTGTATTTATAACAGGTGTGCAGAATTGGACTGGTCCTAAAACACAGACACAGGTAAGTACAAAAATACAACATTTCAATATTCTTAATATTATCCTTAGCTCATCATCAATAAGACTTCTTCAATAAATTACAATACCAAAATAGAAATATTCTCCATAAATCCTAAATTTATTCAGTGAATCTAATCTGCATTCCTTAAAAGAAATTCACAGGTCATCCCTCCTATTCATCCTGAATGGAATGTTCCGGAACCCTCCCTGGGGACTCTTTTGGCCGGAACACCTCAAGCACAAAAGAGGTAGGTAAGTACAAACAATCAATCCTTTACCATTCTAACTTTTAATACTCATCCCACCCTCTTCTTCTTGCAGGTCTGCCCTCTTTACCTTTTTAAATAAATATTTTAACACTTGTTATTGTCTATTGTTTTATTTATCCTACAAAACCATCACAACAGCCTGTGTAATGGACTTGCTACATTACAATAAGTAACTATTGGATATAATAATTTGTTGAGGAAGTTAACAATTGTTTTAATGTAAACCAAACATTGATTCTTTAATCCTAACCCCTGACTTACTGGTTCAGAGGGAGAGATTTTTGGATTTGCGTTTAATATATCTCTAGAGAGGTAAATTATCCACTTTTCCCATTATTTTCATTTTTATGAACATTAAATAAGTGAAACAGATTATCAGACTTTTATTTAAAAGGACATTATTTAAAAGTTTGTCATTAAAATGTTTTCTAAAATATTTATTTGCTGTGCTTCTTAAAGAAAATCATATTTTCACATTTGCATAAAGGTACAGATCCATTCATATTCTCAAAGCTGTACAAGCAATAGAAACTTGTAAATAAAAACCAGTTCAAATGATCATTTTTATTTTCTCAACACGTCATTTTTTTCTAGTTCCATTGTAATAAATTAGAGCCATGTGTATAAATGAAATAACAAAGAGAGGATCTGTAATCAGACACATTGTTTTATTTTTCATTTGTGTGAAATTGTAATGAAATACAGCACTGATTGTTCAAAAAGTTAATTTTTCAGCAAATTTTGTTTTAAAGATGGAATCCCTGTTTGACGATGAAGTCCCTTTGAATAAAACAGTGGAAACATCCACAGCTAACATCAAGGTGGAGACATAACTGCTCCCCTGTTTGATGATAATTATTTATTTAGCTACTTGTTCTCTGCTGTAGATCTGAGTTCAGTCAGTTATTCAGTTTTTCTCTTCATCTTTTTCTTGCCGCAGCACATCTGGAAACAGAAACTGCAGGTTTTAAAGAGGATGAATATGAAGAGCAGAACTACGGCGAGGAGGAAGGTCAGGACATCCAGGCTGTGGTACTGGTACCAGGTGAGCTCATGGGCCTGGACCCTCAGGTGTTTCGCTCCTTTGTGTCTCATTGTGAATTCGATCCAGAAAACGGCCTCATCCCGAGGACTCACGGGTCTGTCATGGTGGATTCTGGACAGTCGCATTGCATTTTCTTTGTACCTGTGGATGAATCAGCAAAAAGATGGAGTCATTCATTGCATTGTGAGAAACAGAGTATTTAAACTTAGGAATAATCAATAGAGTAAACACATATTCAACTTTTAGCTATCAGAAATACAGTAAATCAGTTTTATTTAAATAACATTAATGGATCATACAAATCAAACTCCCCAGTGGCCACCCATGCAGTGGGGTCAAGTACAAGTCCAGTTTTTAATGCAGTGCCACCTCTGGGCCCAGCAATCAGGAACATCCAGTTTTGACTTTCAAACCTTGTCCCTTGCACACAGTCATCTTGATTCCCTGAACATCACCACTCTGTGCACCTCCGATGGCTTTACAATAGACTAAATAACTTATTTAATTTGGGTCGCAGCCTGAAGTGGTGTTCAGACGATTTATGTTGCCCTGATGAAAAATGCTGCCATAGTACGAATTGACGACTTATTTCAGAATGAAATGGCATTCAAAGTTTATACAGTATTCTTTATGGTGATTGTGCCCTGTTAGTTATTTAAGCCTAATTTTATGATCCTTCCCAGATATTTTCTATATAAAAGCCCTCTGGGTCCTTATCAGCCATTGTTGGACCCCTCTTCTCTGGGTGTGTCCAAACATTTGCCTGTTGCTCTGACAATGCAAAGAAAGTAAAATTAACATAATATTTAGTGTTCCTGTCCTGGGAGAATTTATTTGATAGGTAAAATGTATTTATGGAAAAATATAAACAAAAATAACCATATATCTGCTTATTTAAGTCAAAACTGTGGAACGGTACATGTGCAGAAGGAATCAGTAGCACATCTCAACAGGTAGCATATTTTTTTCTTATTATTTATATACAGTATATATACGTATATACGTATACTGTATAATAAAATATTAGTTACAGCTGCGATCCAATCGAGCCGACATCAAATCAAATCAAAAATACTTAATTAATTCCTGAAGGGAAATTAAGTGTTGTTGTAGCTCAGTTCTTCTTCAGGGAGCCATTGTAGAAGGTTATAGCTGTAGACAGGAAGGATCTCCTGTAACAGTCTGTGCTGCAGCGGATTATGAAGAATCTTCTGACTGAAGACACTCTGTTGTTGAGTTACTGTGTTCTGAAGAGGATGATGAGGGTTTTCCATCATGTTCTTCATCGTCCTTTGGACAATCAACTCAAGAGACTCCAGTTCAGTCTCCAGGACAGAATCAGTCCTCCTTATCCATCTGTTCAGCCTCATCATGTCAATTGCTCTGATGCTGCTCCCCAACAGGTAACTGCAGATGTGATCAGCTGACAAACTCCCTTTCTTTTACCGCTCCTCTTCAAATCTCTGTCTGCCCGTATTGTTTGAAAGCCAGACAGAGAAACGCTGGAGTCCGGGACATGTTCCTTTAGCCATGTCTCAGTAAAACACATGATGCTACATGACCATATGTTGGACATTTAGTCTCCGTAGCTCTACTTCCTCAGTAAAAGATGGCTTGTTTTTGATCTTTTTTTGGTTTGCAATCATGATTTGCACTGTTGCACTCCGCAATACAGCGACGAGTTTCTGAGCAATAACCAATCAAATAAAAGACAAATTGAAGCCACAAGACCGAGAGAGAGCGCACTGCTGTCCTGAAGAAAGAAACAGCAATAACACTAGTATGCTACCAAAATGGTGGCTGCATCAGTTGTTGGTGTCAAAATCCCAAACACTATACACTCTGATTTTAATTGGACTCTTTGAGCCATTTTATCTGATTTGCAGCACCTGTCAGTTGTCACACATGCTCAGTGTCAGATAAATGCAGCTTTCTAATTGGCTGAGGGTTTCTAAGTCACGCACACGGAGGCAGTTCCTTTCAAAGTTTCTTTAGGAACTTTTTTTAGTTTATGTTCTATTGGGAAGAAAATGTGTATTTATGAGATTTGCCAATCATTACATTCGCTTTTTACATTTTACACAGCATCCCAATTCTTTTTAAAATTGCATTTTATTTTACATGGTCAGAGACCAGAGTTGGTTTAAGGAAGTTTTGCTGCGATTTTGCATTTAGATGTAATTTACAACAGACAAACTGAGTGAAAAGATTTTTCCTTGGTATTGTAGAAATAAACACAACTTTATAATATAAAAATTTAAATCTTTCATACATCCAATACATTTGTGATATCAGCTGTGTTATGAAACATGAAAATGAAAAAAGGCCCTTCGGTAGTTCTGAATTTTAAATTTCAATTTTTAAAAAGTGATTTTCAGGAATCATTTATTTAAAAGACCTATAGAAAAAGTTTCAGAAGATTTTAAACCGCCACACAGATTTGATGTGCAAAAAAAGTTGAAAATTCACAGAATAAAGCACATGTTTATTTGGTTATTTTTATATATTTTAAGCCCTTATTAACATAATTTATTCACTGAAACACTTTGATGTTGAATGAGTGAGATGAGATGCTGGCTAACACAAAGTGGAATCTTCTGCAGCTGTTCTTTGCTGAGCCAATCAACACCCAGGATAAATAACCACATGCTTCTCAGCCATTCACCAATAGTGTCCCATGATGAAACCAATTGAGGTAGCATGTTCCAGGCATAAAAAGATCCCATATGTGATATATATTTAGATATGCTTGCATGTAAAATCTGTTAATAATGAAGCAGCGAAAGTCAAAGTGCATTTTAGTGAGGAATTGCTGTATTGCAAAACTCATGATTTTCAACCTGATGCCATCTAGTGGTGCTTGATTCCTTCTTGCTTCATAATTACTATAACAGTTCTCAGTCCAGTTTCTGTGAAACAGTGTTTAATTGCATCAACTAACTTACAAAATAATCCAGACGTGTAAAAGAACTTACGATTTGTCGTTGATGACAGTGTTTATTGCATCTCTGAGGTTTTCAGTTGTCATGAAGTTTAAGTCCACATTAACTGCAGCTCCTTTGGCCTTCATATGCAACATGTTATCTGGCTGGTCAGCAAATGTTGGGATCCCCACCATGGGGACACCGTGGTAGATGGCCTCATACACACCGTTCGCACCACCATGAGTGATAAAAGCTCTGGTTTTAGGGTGACCTAATACGAAAAAAAAAAAAAAAAACTTATTGAACACAGGAGTTTTTTTAAGTTGATGTGATAGAGCAAGCTCAGTTTTTTTTTTTTGGATGGTCTTCTCTGAACTGAACTATATTAACATGTTGAAACAGCTATTCAACATAGGAATAAAGCTACAGCAAATCTTTTAAGATAGGGAGTGGCTATTGGCACATCTGCTGCCGTTGCCCCCTCAATTAGTTATTGATACGTCAGTCGCAGTCCGTATTGAGTATGCATGGGTCAATTTCTGTATATATGGTCATGTTTGCGCTTGTGCCTCAGATTTGAAAATGGCAGCGGATTGTTTACTTAGCAAAAGGAGAAAAGTTTGAAAGTTTTAATCACACTGTTCAAGAATATTAGCGTAGGAAATGTGTCCAACTACAAAAGAGATTCGAACCATTGCTGCCCGAAGTTGTTTTTAGGTTGGATATTTGACAAATATTCGGCAGCGTCTTCAACCGGATCTTATTGCTCAGTTTCACTTGGTGCACAATGAGCTGGCTGCTACCACCGAAGTAGCCACTGTTGAAGTCATTGCTGGATATCTGTTGAACATCCAACCTAGAATTAACTACACTGCGGTACCATTGCTGCAAGAAGTTATTTTTAGGTTGGATATTTGACAGATATTCTGGAGTGTCTTTGGACGCTGCTTTATGCTCAGTTTCACTCGGTGCCCAGTGAGCTAGCTGCTTGAACCGAGATAGTTGCGGTTCAAGATGCTGGATATCTGTTGAATATCCAACCTAAAAATAACTTAGCTGTGGTGATTTCTGCTGCATCCGTGGGGGCAACAACAGAAAATACAAAATAAATATGTATACAAATAGATGTTCAAATATTTAAACCTGACGCTGTCTCTCTTGCATTTACAACTCCAACAGTGTTCAAATGTAAACTTAATCACTATTTAAATCGGATTAAAAGTTTCAAAATACAGATACAAGTACATATGGAACAGATATGGAAAGGTACAGAGGCTTATTGCGGACCAATAACTTGCTACTTGTTCGTCCGACAGTCTGCCGTTTCAAAAGCGGTGAGCTAAAGGGTCCGACATGACGGACGCGTAGCCACTGCCTTTAAGATAACTATTTTAAGCTTGGAAAAACTAATTGCATATCAGACTGATTTTATGTTTATCAAAAATTATACAGTAAATCAAACATTTGAGGGGAAAAAGACAACTTCCGTTTTTTTTTTATTATTATTATTTTGGAAGGGCAATAAACATTGTGATAATGTAAACAGCAGATTTAGCCAGAATCTATATGTCCCCAGGATGTTGATATTAAAAAAGCAGCAATTATTCTTAAAATAGTCTATGAAACAATGTAAACGTCTACAATTTGATGACAACTGAAGATTCAGCTCAAGTTATTTGTTAGTAAAAAAAAAACAAAAAACATCATGTAAATTGTCAGTTTAATTGTAAAGTAGACAGTCTGAGAGCATCACAGATTGTGAAGACAGTTGTTATTTTTTGCATGAGATTGTTGGCTGTTGTACATTTATCATGTATTTTGTATCTGATTTTATATCCATCTTAGATTTTAGTGGATGTTCATATTTACTCACCCAGCAGGTCATTCTGTGGAATCCAGTCATAAAGTTTAGTGTTGGAGCCTAATGTTTCAGGTTTTTTCCCACTGTACCTCCACAGCACCTGCAAATGGGTTTTTGACAAAGGCAGTGACAGTTTTAGCAATTTTTTCCACCTTCACAAAGTGATTTGATTGTCTTTTTGAAAAAATCCTTTTAGAAAATCATCTGAAATCAAATCTGGATGTCAGTGATTATCCCCTGATCCATTCATGACTGAAGTAAATACTGCTCAAATCTCATGAACTTTTTTTTTAATTTGAGATTTTTCAGACCTTTTGTGGAACCTGAGCGAGAGCTGAAGCGATCATATTCGCCTTCTCCATGGTGAAATTCTTGACCATAGATCCCAAAGAGAAGACAACAATTCCAGCATCTCCAGAACTTTGAACAAATGTTTCCATGTCCTGGTAGAAAAGGAATTATTTAAGGTCACTATAGCAGATATTTAGTTGTTCTTGTTGCATTGCCTTTAAATGAACATTTTTCCAAATGTTCTGTGTTTACTTTAGAATAAAATCATTTATGTAGTGCATCCTGATGGAGAAATCCCACCTGTGGTAAAGGTTTGGCAGGTTTGCAGTGGATTCCACCCACAAATTTAAAGTTGGGAAGAAACGGACGAGGAAAATCAAAATCCCAGTATGTTCTCATCAACCAGATGTCTGCATTACCCATCATCTTACAGGCACTGGTAGGTGTTCCTGGTACATGTTGACATGTAATACTTGAGAAAGTTTTCCAGCAATTTAATCACACAAAATCTGTTAAATGAACTCAAAATGGTATTGGATTTACTGTGATCCATAAAGTCTTCTGCTAGTCAGGAAGTAATTTTGAAAGTCTTACCTCTGATTTCAGTATAATATTTATCTACTTCTTTCCACATAAATTGTTCCAGCACAATGTCGTGCAGAGCGTAGAAGAGAACGTTCCACACTCTGTCCAAGAAGTCCATCTTGTCAGTCACTCTGCTCATCACACCGGGGACAAATGAAGGTGGAGCAGGTAGTTGACCACACATTCTTTCCCAGTTGTGAACTAAAGAAAATCGCAAGGAAATAACAAGAGGGATCCCCAACATGTCTGCAGTTAAATCACTCCCAGGGTAGATGGGATCAGCCAGAATCAGGTCGTAGTTTCCCTCCTTCAGCTTCTGCATCATTTCTGATTTCACCACACCGTCCAGATATTTGAGAGAAAACTCCACATTGTTTTTGAGTAATTCAATAAATCTGTAATAAATTTGAAAGTAGTTCATAAAATCCATATCATATATAGTGAATTGAAGGAAATCTTGGACAAACTTTTCTATAGCTTCCATGGAGACAGAGACATTAAGAGGTTGATAGTGAAAGCGTGAAGGTTCACTGCTGTTCATGAACAGGGATGAGCTCGGGACCAGGACCGTCACCTGGTGTCCTCTGTCAACCAGCGACTCCAGGAGCGGCTTCATGTTAATCCAGTGACTAGCCTCACTGTACCACACCAAAATTTTTCCTCCATTTAGACTAGTTGCTTGACAAAGTATCAGCAGGAGACAGATTGAGCGATGCATTTCCATGTTGGCTGTTTGTCTGCAGAAAAATTAACTTTGTGCTTTTTATATGGTGCATCTTACAGATACTTATTAACTAGATGAACTCTGACTTGTTAATCTTTGTACTGAATGTTACGAGATAACAGGAACATTGTTTTGGAGGTAAAAGGTAATGGCTAGAAAATTACACATAACAATATCCTTTATCTTTAACTTGCATCAGAAATGTTCAAACATAGTAAAAACACAATTTAAACTCCCTAATTAAAATTGATTTAAAGAGATTTCGTATAATCTGAAATTATGGGTGAATGCCAGGACAAATACAATTTTTTTTTCTCAACCAGTCCAATCCAGCTACTAGCTTTTAGCAAAGGAGGGATTTTGTTGGGGTCATTGGTCATAGAGTGACAGCGTGTATTTTCTTTTGGTGATGTTTGGGGACTTGGATGATTCCCTATTAAGCCTTAGTATTTCTTCTGTATTGTATTATATTTTTTTTAGTGAACATTTTCTGTAGTTTTTAAAGGTGCAATACGTGTGAAATAGACTTTGTCGTCAAATCAGAGTCCCACAGTTCATGTAGGGGAAGAAAAAAAAACATCCGCTCTCAGCCATTCACCCCCTTCCTCATTTTTCTGCTGGGTTGCCAGTTCCAATATTCCCTTGTTTTATTTCTCTTGTATCTGTTCAGTTTTTGGGAAGGAGGCAATGGTTTATTAGGTTTACTACAAGTTACCTCAGGGCTGCATTTTTTACTGGCTTCCATTCTGTCCACAGCTCTGCTACTCTTTGCCACTGGTCATTATGGAATTACAGCTGCTTGTGTTGAAGACTTGGCAACCTTGGAGGCTCACATGTGATTTGCTATGGAACCAGGAAGTCTGGACAAGGAATAGTTATGGTAAACAATGATTTCATCCCGGACCAGCGTTTTTAAAGTGACAGAAACTGGCGACCACCCAGCCAGCTGAGATTGAAATCTGTTACATTGTAACTTTATTTTCAACATCGATGGGACATTACACTGGTGTACTGTAAGTATTTCACTGGAAAATGTTTACATATTGCCCCTTTAACTTCTTTAAAATGTAGCACTGATGTATGTTGGATTTGTAAAGCTTAACCTTTTGTTTACAGGTATGGACAAGTCTGAAAATGTCATGTTTCTGGATAACTTTACCTTATGACTTTGTGATGCCACAGCCTTTCCTGATTCACCGTTATACCACCGCTATTCTTCAAATGCTCACAATGACTTTTCACCACTGTGCTATTAGTAGCCTAGCATGCTGGTGTATGGCTACTTAATGTGATTTTCCAGCTACACTAAGGCTGTGCAAAAGGTGGTGGGTGATGTTGGAACTAGTCTCGCTGAGATAAGCCCATGCTGCTTACATTGAGTGCAGGACATCCTGTGTGATCTCTATCATCCTGCACACTGTTACACCTGATGCCCTCTGGGAGATGATAGAAGTCCTTTCATGCCCAAACCTCCCGACTGACCCACAGCCTCTATCCTCAGGCAATGAGACTACTGAATGTACATCCCCACACCCACTATCACACAACACACTGCATCAATGCACTGACTAAAAAATAAACAGTGCTGGGCTATAGCCCCCTGCCACACTCTTCAAGTTTTAATTTTCTTGCATACAAAAGATAGAAGTCTATGTGCTTACTGTTGTACCAACCTACAGAACTGGTACTTGCGCTATCAACTGTGCTCCTCCTTTGCACTTTAAATCACAAATAAGCAATTTATGGTTAAATAAAATCTCACACCAATTAGATGAACTGCTTTGATGAATATTAAACATGTGACTTTAAAAACTTCCATGATGCTACTGTCAAAGTGAGAAGTACATCTTATAACAGTCGCCTCTACCTCAGCTCTACTTTATTCAGTAGCAAATATTCATTTCCTGATAATCTGACTGGAAAAGTAAAACAAGATGCTGAAAATTCAGACTCTTATTGCCTTTTTTCTTTAGTATTTTCTTAAATGGAAAATTAAATGACTGACAAACACAATGTATACAAACAGTAAATATCTTTGTGTGTTATTAAATGCATTTCAACTTCATTTTATTTCCATAGAATGTTTAAAGCACAATTTTACTCAATGTATTCCTGTATTAAAAACTAAAAACAAAAATTAATAGGAATTTGTAAAAAAAATGTTTGGCCCTGATGGAAAAGAAGTCTGAATTCTCAGACATTTTGAAAAAGGGACTCTGCTCAGGTGAGATTAAAGATGATTTAAAGATGATTTAGCTGTAAAATGTAGCACATGTATAACTGTATTTCCACAGTGAAGCATGTTGGTGTCAGCATCATGTTGTGGCAATATTTTACACAATTCAAGAAGAAATAATAAATGGTACAATATACAGGCACATTTCTAGGAGTAAATACTTCTGTACAGTAATTTATTTGTTCCATTTTTGTTTACTACTACTACTACTACTACTACTACTACTGTCATTTAGCAGACGCTTTTATCCAAAGCGACTTACATTGAGAGAACATACAAGCAAGAAATCAAAGAGAAGGAAACAATATAAGGAGGTGGACTGTTTGGAGTCCAGTTTAATTCCGACGCTGATACATCAAGTGTATCAATTTTTTTTTTTTTTTTTGTAGAGATAAACTCCCAAATTGCTATCATAAATCATAAATCAATTCCTCATTAAGACTGAAAGTGGATTTTAAAGAGGTGAGTCTTAAGTCTGCTCTTAAAAGTAGGTGTATTGTTTATTGTTTATCACAATGGAAGGAAGGAAGGAAGGAAGGAAGGAAGGAAGGAAGGAAGGAAGGAAGGAAGGAAGGAAGGTCATACATGTGGAAAATGTCAGAAGCGATAGAAACTTTGTTCTGAGAAATGAAGCTTTGAAAGCTACTTTATCCTGCAGGATTTTCCTGAGTATTTTTGTGATTCCTGGAAAAATTGTTCATTAAGAAAAGTTCAAGTAAAACAGATTGGAACTGCTGCCAGTGGAAGTCTTTCCTGTAAAGACAAATATCTGAGTATTTTAAAATAAACTTGAAAATGGTGAAAATGCTGGTGCCATGTTATTAACAGTCCTTTAGTTCACTGTGAATCTGAGTTCAGTCTGTTATTCAGCTTTTCTTTTCAGTTTTTTCTTCCTGCAGCACATCTGGAAACAGAAACTACAGGTTTTAATGAAGATGATGATGAAGAGCAGAACTATGGCGAGGAGGAAGGTTAGGACATCAAGGCTGTGGTACTGGTACCAGGTGAGCTCATGGGCCTGGACCCTCAGGTGTTTCGCTCCTTTGTGTCTCATGGTGAACTCAATCCAGAAAATAGCCTCATCCCGAGGACTCATGGGTCTGTCATGGTGGATTCTGGACAGTCGTATTGCATTTTCTTTGTACCTGTGGATGAATCAGCAAAAAGATGGAGTCATTTCCAACCTACTGTCATGGATAACGTGTTTAATTTTACAACATGTATATTGATGTGAAGAGTAAAACACAATGTGAAGATCAGTGGAATTTCATGGTTCTGGCAAGATGAACACGACCAAAGCTGCTTAATGGTAAATTTGGGTCACTGTGATGTTTGAGATATAACAGAGGACTGTTTTTTTTTTTTATATTATAGAAACCAAATTCATTCAATGCAACATTTCTGTTTAAAGCACACATCATTTAAGATATGCAGTTATTTACATGAAACATAAAATTAGATTAAAAATTCCACTCAGTACCTTTTAAAAATTGTATTGAACTATTTAAATTCTAGAACTGTTCTACTACTTTAGATCATAGTTTATTTAATTGTACTGAAAAGGCAAAAAAGAAATATTTCAGAGGATTGTATACATTAACAGAACTGACCCTAATCTAAAAAAGAACTTACGATTTGTCGTTGATGATGGTGTTTATTGCATCTCTGAGATCTTCTGCTGTCATGAGGTTTAAATCCACAATAACTGCAGCTCCTTTGGCCTTCATGTGCACCATGTTATCTGGCTGGTCAGCAAATATTGGGATCCCCACCATGGGGACACCGTGGTAGATGGCCTCATACACACCGTTCGCACCACCATGAGTGATAAAAGCTCTGGTTTTAGGGTGACCTGATAAAAGTTAAAGATATTAAATGCTGGTGGTTAATTTTTACTTTGCTTATCCTGAGCAAACTCAGAGATTTTGATATAATAGATCTTTGTGTGTATTTTATTTTGTGTAGTGTAAAACATTATCCAGGTCCACACCAAATTTAGTCTCTGGAGTCACTGAACAATGAAAAATGTCCTCTTAAAAAGTAAATTAAAATTCCCAGATAACCCCGGAGCCAAACAAAGTCCAAACCAGAAAGTCATTTATTCTGAATATTTTATGTTTGAACCCGAGAATGTCTGCTTATATTCTCACTTACACAGAAAAGTCTGCCCACTTTCTGAAAAAAATAAAAACAAACAATGGCATCTTAACGGACAAAATTTAATGACCTTGGAGCTTGTAACTTGGTGACACACCTGAACCCTGACCTCTCTTTTCTCCATCACTCATCTCATTGGAGTAAATACTGTCACAGCAAACAGCTGGGTTTCTTGGCTTCGCTTCCAAATCCATTTCTACAGATACTTCAAGATGTGCCAGAGTTCATAGATCCTTCTAAGGCCACTGCTCTAACCGAACATAACACAAGGCTTCTCAGAGTTCACCCAGAGTTCACCAAGTCCTCTGTTGCAATGCGATTACAAATTATTTCATTTGCATGTAACATTTATATTGATTTTTAAAGGTATTGTGATAAATCATGCTAAGATTTTAGATATCCAATACTGTTTTACAATTTAAAGCTGATTTTTACTCTCATTTGCATTAAAGCTACAGTCAAAAACTATTTCGGGTTAAAAAAATGACATTTACAAATGTTTCTATTCAATACAACTTAATCATGGTTTGGGAAGCATATTGAAAATTACAGAAGCTTGAAATATTATCTTTCCACAAAAATGTTTTAAAAATTGGCTGCATGTGAAACTGGAAACCTGAAAAGGATCTGTGCGTTAATATGGTATAATTCCTGCTTGTATATTATAGGTAAGTTTAGCTCTACCACCCTTGCTTTGGCGCTGTACTAAGTTTAGATGAGTATTATTTACTCACCCAGCAGGTCATTCTGGGGAATCCATTTGTAAACTTGGGTGTTGGAACCTAAAGTTTCAGGTTTTTTTCCAACATATTTCCACAGCACCTAAAAGAAAGGTTTTATTGAGGATTTACCAGCAGAGGTTTGATTCTCTACTTAAGCTAAATGATTTTTAGACATGTGAGATCAATCAGGGAGAACTTCTGATCTATGAAATTGATTTGAGCTACTATTTGGACCATTTCCTGCTACCATTTCCTGACCTTTTGTGGAATCTGAGCGAGAGCTGAGGCGATCGTGTTTGCCTTCTCTGTGGTGAGATTCTTCACCATCGTTCCCAGAGAGAAGACCACAATACCAGCGTCTCTGGAGCTTTGCACAAATTCCTCCATGTCCTGCAGGAAAAAAGAAAATTTTCAAATACTTGCGCTTTAATTTGCTCAGCCTTTAAGTTTTTGTTTTGTTGGGCTGCACATTGACTTCCAGGACGTCTGCTGCTCGCCCAACAACCCCTGGAGATGAGCACCAGCTTCCTGCAGCCCTGAACAGGACCAGGTCCAGGAAGTGGGTGGGTGGATTCTCTATTTTGATTACATAATGATTCATGAGCATTTGCTTTGTGAAGGATAGTGGAAAAGGCCTAGTTGGGCAAAACAGAAAAATATCATTTTTCCACGATAAAAGCACGATCACTTATTACAATCAATTATTAACTGTTGATTGTTCATCTCTGTGTATAAAACCAGAAAAAAGTAACCAATAATTTTGGACAAATAGTACTAAGATGTTAATCAGTTTGCACTATTTTGCAGTTTATGATAGATAGAAAATATATTTATAATATAAATAATATATTTATACTAAAATTTCTGCCTTTTAATATTGTTATATCTTCCAAATCTCACCTGTGGTAAAGGTTTAGCGGGTCTACAGTGGATCCCACCAACAAATTTAAAGTTGGGAAGAAACGGACGAGGAAAATCAAAATCCCAGTATGTTCTCATCAACCAGATGTCTGCTTTACCCATCAACTCACAAGCACTGGTGGGTGTTCCTGTTACAATAAAGAAGTAATGCAAGTATTCACACATTATAAAGACAGAAAAAAAAATTATATATATATATATATATATATATATATATAACAAACCTGAATGTGGGAAATAATGTCATCAGTACAGCTGGTAAGGAAGATTTATTTACATTTTTTCACCTCAGTGTGACCTACTATATGTTTTTGTTGATCAAGAATTCTCAACAAGTTGCTTACCTTTGAGTTCAGTATAATATTTATCCCAGTCCTTCCAGATACATTGTTCCAACAAAATGTCCTGCAGACCATAGAAGAGAAAGTTCCACACTCTCTCAAAGAAGTCCATCTTATCAGTCAGTTTACTTAGAGCACCGGGGACAAATGAAGGTGGAGCAGGTAGCTGACCGCACAGTCTTTCCCAGTTATGAGCTACAGAAAAACGTAACGAGTAAATAAGAGGGATCCCCAACAGGTCTGCTATTAATTCACTCCCAAGATAGATGGGATCAGCCAGGATCAGTTCGTAGTTTTCCTCCTTCAGCTTCTTCATGATGGTTTCTGATTTCACAACACCCTCCAAACATTTTATATAAAACCGTGTGTTGGTCTGGATTAATTCACTAAATCTGTTGTAGATTCCAAGGTAGCTCATATGATTGATCTCAAATATGGAGAAATGAATGAAATCTTCTACAAATTTTTCTAGAACTTCCAGAGAGACAGAGACATTAAAAGGTTGATAGTGAAAGCGTGAAGGTTCACTGCTGTTCATGAACATGGATGTGCTCGGGACCAGAACCGTCACCTGGTGTCCTCTGTCGACCAGCGACTCCAGCAGCGGCTTCATGTTAATCCAGTGGCTTGTATCAGAAAACCACACCAACATCTTTCCTCCACTGGCGCAACATGTCACACAAAGAATGAGACAGAGAGAGAGACGTAGATCCATAGTGGCTGAAGTCCTTCTGCAAATCCTGCGGACTTTTAAATCATCTTTGGTTCGTTAACACGAAAACTGTCAGATCGTAAAGAAACTGTCACTGAACTTCCGAGAGATGACGCGACCAGGAAATACAGTTTCAGGTGAAGCCCGTGTTGTGTCGAAATGTGTTCCCAAGCAGCTCGTATTCACTACTTTCATATTTCCGGGTCTGTTTTTGTTTTTTCTACTTGGTAAAATCTCAGGGTACATAACGAGTCAGTTGTGTGTATTTGTCTAGATATAAATCGTTAACCATTTTACGGATCAGGGTGTTTCCTCTCCAGATGTTGACCACATGTTTGTCGTTAACGCGAAACAATCTAAGAACAACCTCGATAGTTTTCTTCGCCAGAAATCACGTGTTCGATGACGAATAACGCCTGATCGAATAATTTGCACAGACCTGCTGGCTGATTTGGTTGTCAGTCATTTTTGTAACTAGCCTACTTCCTGTTCAGGGTCACGGGGAGCTGGTGTTTGTCTCCAGTCACCGGGCGAGAGGCGGTGTCACACCTGGACAGGTCACCAGACGGACAACCACTTTCACACTCATCTGGGGCTGATTTAAAGTTGCTAATTAACCTACATGCATGGTCTGTGGTAGTCTGCCGGAGTCTGGAGAAAACACACACATGAACAGGGATAACATGCAAACTCCCTGCAGACGGATCCCAGCCCGGTTTCGAACCCCTTGCTGCAAGTCAACAGTGCTGCTCCACCTTGCAGCCTGATGGTTGTTTATGCACATTTTACTTAACGCAGTTTTATCCTTTTGTGGTTATTCAACATTAACATGCGGGAAGAAACTGACAAAGACACTCAGAATGGGACTGGGGGCTTCACAGCAAATGCTGCAGTTTTATACTGTGTTGATTCTTTGGTGACATTAACAAGAACAGCAACAATTCAGTAAAATTCTGCAGGTGTGGCAATATGTTGACTTTATTAGTGCCATAATTGTTTATTTTTCGCTATTTTGCTGTTAAGACACTTGAGAGAGTGAAACCAGCTCCACTTTTCATAGAGTTCAATTCAGTTTTTGGATCATCCTTTGCTCTGTTATTGTTATTTTTTATCTTTGTTTCCACCTGTTTTTCTGTAAAATAGTTTTTAAAAAGTGCTGTATGAATAAAGAATAACAGTAGATTTTTAACTTGAGTTTTACAGACATAGAAGCTGATGCTGGAGGTCCAAGAGTATCTTAGTTGTGGTAATAGGAAAAAGAGAAATTTTGACTAAAGCAAACTTAAAGATAGTGACAGATGTTGTACCAAGTTACATTTACTGTTTTTGTTCACTATAAAGTTCTTAACAGTAAATCTGAGTTCAGTCTGTTATTCCGTTTTTCTCTATACAGAGGCATCGTTCGTAAAAGAGAGGGACCATTAAATATGAACATGTAAAAAAGTAATAAATGCATTGTTTCTAGATCATGTCTAAGTGTTCCCTAATCTCAGTTTATTGTATTATTTCAACTTTGAACACCAAATTATTTATAAAGTTGGGAAGAAACGGACGAGGAAAATCAAAATCCCAGTATGTTCTCATCAACCAGATGTCTGCTTTACCCATCAACTCACAAGCACTGGTGGGTGTTCCTGTTATAAAGAATGAGCTGTAAATAATAGTGTATCTATAGAATGAACCGTGTGGGAACTCTTTAATCAACCTGCACATTTTAAAACACAGTGGGACTAAACGTGATCTACAAAAAATGTGTGTGATTCTTGAGTGTCTTACCCTTGATTTCTGAGTAATATTTATCCATTTCTTTCCACACAAATTCATTTATAAGAATGTCCTGCAGAGCGTAGAAGAGAAAGTTCCACACTCTTTCAAAGAAGTCCATCTTATCAGTCAATTTGATCATCGCACCGGGGACAAATGAAGGTGGAGCAGGTAGCTGACCGCACAGTCTTTCCCAGTTATGAGCTACAGAAAAACGTAAAGAGTAAATAAGAGGGATCCCCAACAGGTCTGCTATTAATTCACTCCCAGGATAGATGGGATCAGCCAGAAGCAGGTCGTAGTTTCCCTCCTTCAGCTTCTGCATGATGGTTTCTGATTTCACAACACCGTCCAAAAATTTTTGGAAATATTTTGTGTTAATTTCTGACAAATCCATAAATCTGTTGTAAACTTGAAAGTAGCTACTTTGATCCATTTCATACATAAAGAAGTGATGAAAGTCTTCAATAAACTTTTCTTTGTCCTCCAGAGAGACAGAGACATTAAAAGGTTGATAGTGAAAGCGTGAAGGTTCACTGCTGTTCATGAACAGGGATGAGCTCGGGACCAGAACCGTCACCTGGTGTCCTCTGTCGACCAGCGACTCCAGCAGCGGCTTCATGTTAATCCAGTGGCTTCCGTCAGTGTACCACACTAAGATCTTTGCTGCCTGCAAACTTCTCACATTACCAAGTACCAACAGGACACAGAAAGAGAGACGCAGCTCCATGTTGGCTGCAAATGTAACAATATGAAAAAAAATATAAATTTTCTCAGACCTCAAACTCCGATTCTTCTTGTTGGTTCAAGAGGGATTATATGATATAAAGACTCTGTGGGATTTTATACTGTTGGGTCATAAGAGGAAGCTGTGGGTGAATGTGTAACATAATTTAATGATTACTACTAACTTTAGTCATACCAAGCAATGTAGGGTTTTGGGAAACTGCAAAGTGTCAGAACTGGGTCAGAAGCTTCATCTCTTATTATTCAGCGGGGGTGTGGTCGAATGTGCTATCAGGAGCCTATGTTCTTGAGAAATGCCTCCTCTGTTTGGGGGTCTGAGCCTTAACTGTGGTCATTGTCCTCCTCATTAACATTGTAGATTCTTTTTGACGCTGGATTCAGTAGCGGCTGGAAAAACAAAAAGAATTTGAATATTGGATTTAATCCCTGTTGACGGAGTCAGTAGCCTTTTAGAGTGTACAAGTGTTTTTATTCTCAGACCTCGACTAGATGTGCACACGATGTGAAAAACGAAATCTTCTAGCTGTTCTGTAAAATCTTGGAGTCTCTGTGTTTTTTCCCTCTTTATCTTTATTTATCTTGGAAATTTAATTTCACTTCCTACATTGCTGCTTCCTCTTCTTCTTTACTTCTTCCACCACTTGGTGAGGGTTACAGAGTCTTGCCTTTTGAAGTAGACATTTGCATAATCAGATTAGGATGTGTGATTGTCTGTGTGCTCCCCCATCAGAGGGTGCTCCAGAGGAGAGAGGGTGCTGTCCAGTCTAACAATGGAGGACTCCCCTCCTCTGTCACCATCCAACCAGCTCTGCACCTGCATCCTATGCTCCCACGTTGCAGGTCGATTACAGCGTCAGTTTAGGTTTGGACCTCAGCAGCCACAGAGGGGGTGAAAGAGTGTAAGAGGAGGAGGGAGGAGGGGGCTGGGGTGTTGTGATGGGAGTGGAAGGGCAGGGGTTGAGCTGAGATATTTAAACATGCAGAGGGCGAATTGGCTTTAAGGGGATAAAGAGCTCAGGGCCTATCGGCTGGCACCCAACTCCAGAAATTCTTTTTTATGGGCGCCTCAGCCGGGAGAGCGAGGGGCTGCCTGCACTGATCTGGTCCATTGTGATAACGGATTCAGACAGTGTGCTAGACGCTGATAAGGAAATGTGCTCTCAATAGACGATTACCCACATGCTTGGAACAGAATAGTCAATCAGGAAAATACACTTGGTGGAGGGAGTGAGAAGC
Source organism: Pachypanchax playfairii (assembly GCA_006937955.1). Lineage (NCBI taxonomy): Eukaryota > Metazoa > Chordata > Actinopteri > Cyprinodontiformes > Aplocheilidae > Pachypanchax > Pachypanchax playfairii. Next base: position 435,515 of record SSNP01000099.1, read on the forward strand.
ATACAGATTTGTTTTTATTTTGAATGCAGGTTTTCCTAATTCAGCCGGAAACTTAAGTCAGAATAATGTTCATACATGATCGGATGGTATCGACAAATAAAATGTATGAGCGATGCACTTTTTACAATCCTGCAGCAAAGAAGCTGTTCTTTTTTATTTATTTTTAGTTTCGATTAAACATTTACATTTAGAACAACACACAGTTTTTCAGGCTTCTACTATTAACCAGTTGTTCCTCTAGTCTTACAAGTTAGAATGACTCATTTTCTGAGTAAATCAGCCACAAACTAAATACCAAATCAAACTGACACTGTGCGGGGGTGAAGCGGCTGCTGTACTGTAGTCATCACATGATTTTATTTAACATTTTTGGAGGATTACAAAGAGTCACCTGTCAGATCCCACAGGCCTCTAGTCTCTGTGTCCAGCTGCTGTCTGCTTTGTTTAGACACTATCAGTCAGAGTTTAACAGCCACAGTGAACACACCCAGAGCCAGCTCAGTGTTTATTCTTCTGCTCAGCTAGACGAAGCTTTTTGCCTTAAAATGGGACGTTTTACCACAATCACAATCGACGTGTGTTTAAATGTTTGACCTTGGCTTAAAAAGCTGCTAAACTGCTGTCATTAGTTCCACACAAAAACCCATCATCAGTAACATAAACACAAAGGAATTAGGCACAAAAACAAATTCTAACTGTAACTGTTATGTTTGGCTTTTAGTTTATATTATTGAACTGAATTAAAGAACATGTTGGAAAAACAATTTAATTTACTCAAAAACAGTCAAGTCAATTCTGAAATTCCAGAAGTGCATCTACATTCATTTTTTAAGGTTCAAGTATTAAACAAATAAATTATTGAATAACAGTTATTTATTATTTAACTGAATTAATTCTGAACTGAATTTTTTCCTCACCCAACATTTTGTTGGTATTTTCTGCCTGTATGTGGTTTTAATTTGAGCAACAAATTGATCGTCCCTCAAAAAATGTTTAAATTCGGTCTGCACATTGGGCAACTGGACAGTGTTTGACTCTAGAATGACCTCTGACCTCAGGGGTTGCAAGTTAAGCACACACATTGAGCTCTCCTCTCTCAGGCCTCTGGTCAGTGGACAAGGAGCAGAGGTCAGCTTTGTGTCCACACGGTCATCGAGGACCGCTGTAAAGAAAACATCGCGGGGCTTTTTAGGCACAAATAAAAAGGCTTTCAGATTCACTAGTATTCGTGACATTATATTAGTTTTTTAAAATGTTGTTTGAAAAAAATCAGGACACTTTTAGATATATTCAATCAGCTTGTTTTGTCAATTTAAATTATTTTCTATTTTCTTGAACATTTTGGAGCTGTCAAAACTCAATGACTAATTTCGTTTTTTTTTTAAATTCTACAGTAATTATTTTATAAGATCAATCAGCTGGAAAGGTTTGCTAGGTGGTGTGTACATATTCAGTTGACAAAATTCAGAAAAGATAATAATCAACAACTCATTTATTGAATAAATAGTTAAAATAAATAACATACTATCTTTTCACAAGTAAACCAAAATAAATAATAAAACAAGAGATATAAGATTGATAATTAGCACACTCATCACAGCTGACAATCAGTTCATTATCTTTGGCTGCATCACATGCGTATTTTACACAAAAACCCTCAGTGTTGAAAGAAGAAATGGAGAATTACTCAGAGAGGATTGTCAGTCTGACTAAATCAAAGCTCAGGAATAAACTGCTGCATGTCAGTGTAAGACGATGAAAGAACAGGATGGTCTTTAACAGAAGCCACATAATCTCGATAAACACTTCAGATCCAAATTTTTAGGAGAGAAAACAAAATGTTAGCTGAAAGGTTTTTCTTTTAAAAAGTGCCTTTAGCTATTTTGAGATGATTGCAGTCTGGAGAATTGGCTGAGCTTTTATCTTTTCAAATGCTTTCCTCGATCAATGAGCTAAAATGAGAAATTCCATAATCCCTTCCATTTTCCTTATTGGCAAAACTCCCCCTCATGCAAAATTGAATTAGTTCCAGATGGACCGACAATGAGGGACATTAACGTGAAGACATGAAGGGACATCCCGGATTTACACTTTCATGCAGAACACAAATTGATTTTCACTTGCAAATTATATTTCAACAGTGACCAGTGAGTTAGAACGTTGATCACAAAACGATCTGCAATGAAACGGGAATCACAATTCAACATGAACAGTTCTTTTACCCAAGAAAAATGGTCCAAAAGTCTCAAGAGTCTCTTGTTTTAAATTCAGGTCTGTGGATCTGGATCTACCAGGCCTCAGAGCTGCCACAACTGGATCCAGGTGATGGAGCATCAGTGTCACTCATCATGGTCCAGGGATGCGGGGTCGGAGAGTGCAGCTGCTCCATGTTTCCTCTCAGAAAGGTGAGCAGAGCGGAGGGGGAGTGGCTGGCTGGCTGGCCGCTCTGACTCTCCAGCAGCTGCACCAGGAAGTTGATGTAGCGCATGGCCAGACGCAGGATCTCATTTTTACTCAGCTTCTTCTCCGGAGGATGGGTCGGGATGAGCTTACGGAGTTCTGCAAAGGCAGTGTTGACATTGTGCTGGCGCCAGCGCTCCCTCGTGTTGGTAAACACCTTCCTGGTCATGGCGCTGAAAACAGAGATAAAACAAATTAACCAGCTGATATCATGAGAACTCATTTATTTGCAGCCTCCTAAATTTGTGTTTATATTTTAATGTTCAGTACTTATAATAGATGTAGGAACTTTACATAAAATATCACAAGTTCTTTATAATCTATTAATTGAAATTCCTATTGCACAAATTAGTAATAAAAAATGAAAATACAATTTCTTTATCCAAGAATTTTTAAATTATAAACATATAATTGGATCTCCTTTTTTCCATATGACAGCAGCAGGTAAAGAGCTTTTACATACAATAGTTAATAAATTATTTTTTTCACCTGCTTGCAGGAGAAAAGATGAAACGAATGTCTCACCTGTTTGTGTAGAAACGTGCAGAAATCTCCGAGGCAGAGTTGTTGCCCACAGGTCATCAGAGTCTCCTGCGTGAACGTCGGCTCAGTTGTGTCTTCTCATCGTCGCTGGGATCCGAATGAGCGAAAGAGGTGGAGAGACGTGCAGGAAGGGATGGGGGAAAGAGAGAGTGCAGGGGTGAGAATGCTGCATGCTTGCATCCCACATTTTATAGCAGGGTAAGCCCCATTGTGTGACGTGTGTTGTTGTGGAGCCTGTGTTTTCATTGTGTGATTGTTGCCCCCCCCCCCCACTACATCATTTTAAATAAATGGATGTGAATTACTGGTGCTGCTTTTCTGAAGATCATCTCTTTATATGGTTGAATGTATTTCTGCAGGTTTTTAACATTTGAAAGAATTTGAGGTGTTTTTTGCAGCTTTTATTTAAGGAACTATTTGTGCTGCTTGTATGATTTATTACTCATTTAATCCTCAAAGGTGAGACATTCCCATTGAAATGAAACTGAGACGTTTGTTTCTCTGATCCCTCTCTTACAGCTATAGACACTTATTCCTTTCTGTTCCTCTGACATTAGGCATGGACAGCCCACCGTCCCTTCGACCAAGGGTAAAGACCTTGATATCACTGCAGCTCTGCTTTTGAGTTCAGTCTGATTGGGCCACAAAAGGTAAAAATACCATATCCAGATTGACAGTCGAACAATATGGGTTTTGTTATGACTATGGTAATCTTGTTGAGCGATTCCAAGGGGCCACACATAAATTACAGAGGAAACATGGAGGGCACAGTGTCTGACTCACTTCTCCACAGCCGCTCCTCCATCCTCCACCCCACCCACCCCCCAACCTCCCACTTTCAATCTCCGTTCAGATAAAATAACAAGTCTAGTTAAACCAATTGTCAACGTTCTTTTTACACCCTTCAAGTGTTGGTTCAAAGATGCAGTCTTCCATAAAAGTCTGTGTGTGGAGTAGGAATTTACATAATCCGATTAGGGGCCTGGATTAGCCCCGGGCCTGGAGAACAGGCCCGATGGGGGCCGTTTTCTGAATCTTCCATTCATAGACCCTGCTGCATGTCCAAGAGGCTGCACCTGCAGGCCTGGAGCTGCAGGTCTCTGCCTCCATCAGCCTCCGTCAACCCACTTCAGGTCTGCAGACACTCTCACTGTTGGGTGGTTCAGCCAGTTTGATGTTCTGGACCAGGTGATGAGCTGAAATCTCTTCAAGACAAGCTTTTCTTTATAGTTCAGCTATACCTGCCATTCATTTAGTTTATTTATAAACAAATACAGTTTAACAGTTTGTGGCTTTTTTGTGCAGCAAATAATTGAGATGAGGAAGCAGAGCAATCGTTAATTTTCAGCTCAAAATGTTTCTTTCCTTCTCATGTTTAATCCTTTAGCAGTTGCTCATTAATCAAGTTAATGAGTGACTGTAACCAGTAAAAAATGTTGCAGAAATGATCTTTTTTTTTTACAGTCCTGGATGTTGAGAGAAATTATTCACTAACCTTTATTTATGGTAACACTGAGGTAAAAATAAATGCTTCACCTGTTTAAGAATTCAATCAAATTCATTTTAATTTAGTGTTAGTTTATGACTAAAGGCACTTTACAGAAAAACAAGTCCAATTCGCATCAGCTGACTGAAGAAACTGACGTGTCATCAGCTTTGGTTTGTGAAAATTACCACGTTTTAGTGTTTGTTATTTAGTCTAATTTAAAGACTCATTTATTTAATGTGGAAAAAGTAAATCATAATATATCTGAGTTTCTGTGTTCATTTCAGACTGAGAGTCGTATTTATAGAAGAAGGGAAACACGCAGGTGACAGTTAATTGCAGTCTGTGATGGAAGATAACAGTGTGACCTTTACAGCTGAAGCCTGAGTGGGATCCAGTCTAAAAGGAAGCTTTGGTTTAAACAGCCTGTTAATTCCCACATTATCTCTCCTGTCCCATTCAGTTCAGAGCTCAAGTATAGTCGGGAACCATTACTGCCTCATTAGGTTGGTGTTTACCTCACCCTCGCATAGGGTCTCCACTGACCAGCTCCTTTTGTTGCTGTGGCAGTAAAAAACAAACCATTCCTCTCTCTTTGTCCACTGACTCATAGAAGGCAGAGCCAAGAAAGACAGAGACATAAAAAAGACTGTCAGGTTATTGATGGTGGCGAGTTGGTGCTGAAAATGGCTGGCCAGAGGCAGGGAGGTTTGGAGTCAATGTCCCCGGGGTCGTCTTTGTCTGGGGATCATTCCTGGGGGAACTGGCTTCACTCTGCTGGCTCGTGAAGATAAGCACGCTCTTCACATGCTGAGAGAGCACGATAAGGGGATTGCTTCACTAAATTATATATATAAAAAAATGGAGCTGCGAAAATGAGAGACTTTATCAGTGTAGATAGAAACTTCAATCCTACTCTATACCCATAAATCACGTCTTGTTTTTCCATGACAGCATGTTCAGTATGAGAGGAAACTGAAACAAAATGCAAAAAGAATTCTAATTTAATTGCATCAAAAATAACCTGTAAAACCTGTTAAAATAGTCTTCTGATATTAAGATGTTTCTCACACATTTACCTAAATAAACTGATTCAAAACATTAAATGTTGTCATAAATTCCACAAAAGACTCGACTAATTTATATCAAGTAAATACAAAATGATAGAAGACTATTAAAAAGGTCAAATTATAAACAAGTCTGTTTATTAAATCACAAAAAAGAGTTTCAATTACAGAAATGTAAAATTGTTTGAACTACAGTTTCTATTTAGTGTTTAACATTCATCCTTTGTATTAAAACCTGTCAGTATGTTTAGATTGTTTCTGCAGGTAAGTTAATGTTTATAAGAACACAAATTAATAAACTCTTACCTACTGAATTCGCATGTCAACATTTAGGTCAAAACAGGTGACAAAAAATTTAACGTACAACTTTTTTTGTTAAACATTAAAATAATTTAAGCCTCGTCTGTCCATCTCTTCTCCCAGGGACCCTCTCACAGCTCAACCCTCCCCTCTTCAGCGGCATCAGTGCTGCAAAATGAGACCAAAGCAATATTACTTATATATAAATAAGGTTTAAAAGTATTACAAAATGTTTTCTTGGTCTAAAAGTGCCCATAAAGCTATTAATATTGACCTGTTTCAACTAGTCCAGCTGCTTCTCCGCTCCTCTTCCTCTCCTGACCTTTCCAGAACCTGGAGCCGTAGGAAGCAGAACCTGCAGTGATCCTTCTGTGGCTGCTGCAGAGAGACTCGTTAGTACTTTGACCCCACAGGACATCTGAAGGTGGACTCGGACTGCAGATGACGTGATTGCTCTGATGATGCTGGAGGTCGCTGTAGAATGTGGGGTGGGGGGACATCTGACTGCTGGATGTTTGCTGCAGGATGGGGCTGTAACTGAATGCAGAGTCCAGTTGGAGAGGGCTGTCAGCTGTGTGTAGGTATGAGGTGTGGTCACTAAAGGAACTACTCAGAGTCCAATCATCAGTCACTCTTTCAACAACTCTCCCTGCTGCTCCGGCTCTGCAGCTCAGAAAAGCAGGTTTTTCTTCCTCTTTCCAGGGATCCCTTCTGGTCCAGTCTCTCTGGAGGTCAACATCTGGGCTGCCAAAGGACTGATTCAGGTTGAGAGTAAAGTCTGAGGAGTCTTGTTTACTGAAGAGGCCCTCTGAAGTCTGGGCTCCAGGCAGGAAGCTGGTGCTGTGGTCGCTGTGGAACAGATCTGGATGCAGAGAGCTCACGGAGTCATATTCATCGATGAGGATACGAGGACCTGGTGAAGGACTTGTGTCCTGATTTGTCTCAGGATTGATTGTAAGAGGATGTTTGGGATCTGCGTTACTCGAGTACAAGGAGGTGACATCACTAAACATCTAAAAACAGGAGAAAGACAGACTTCTGGTAAAGTGATACACTGTTAAACTTTGATCTACAAACACTGCATCATGTAAATCATCCATTTCTATTTGTTAAAGCAGGATCTTTGGCCTGTTTCTTAGAGTTAAATAAAACCCCTCTGGTATTTGCCATGATATATTTAAGTGCAATGACTGTGATTCTGGGTCACCTTCAGAACTTTTGGTGGCACCTCAGGAAACAGCTCCTCTAGCTGAGGCAGAGGGGCCCTCAGGAGCCACTGCAGGGATGAAGCTCTACTCAGCATCAGCTGACCAACCAGAGGATTAATAAAAGGGAACTGGGACAAACACTCTTCCTCCTGCCGGAATAAAAATACTGTAAACACAAATGTCAGGCTTTCACAGGAAAACTATGTTTCAGCAAGTTTTCAGGGCTTTAAATGTTCAGACATTATTTCTGCAATAATAAAGAAAGACAACTGGGCATAATTAGTTCTATAATATTGTGTGAAATATATAATTAATCTGCTAAGAGCCTGAAAAAGAAAACTAGTGAATGTGAAGATGTTTAACAGCAGTTCAGTGTAAAATTCAAGAACCACTTAATTTATTAATGGATTTATGGCTGAACTTTGGAAAAATACTAAAGTAAAGTTCAATGTTTCTAAGAAGAGAACTGTGTGGTCACCTGAGAAGGCATCACAGTCAGCCAGTCTCTGCTCAGGTAGCTGATAGGATCCCTGTCACTGGACATCAGGGTACTGAAGCAGATCTGGTTGATAAACTTGGCCATTTCTGTCACTTCTGACACAATCAGGACCTGGAGAGGAGAGAAAAACCCTTCTGCTATATTCATAATAAAAACTACACAGAGACCTGGTGAGAATGTGGACTCTACACATATTCATGATTTATACTATTAGTAGCGTCTTGATGATGAACTAAGAGAACTTCTACCAGCATTTGATTTGGGGTTGAGTTATATTCTTTAAAGACTGACAAGTTGAATGTCCTACCTTCACTTCCAGTTCTCTGGGCTTTTTGCCGAGCAGCACCAGAGATGAATAAACTAACAGCAGGTTACTGAAGGCTTGACTGGAAAATCTGCCATTAACACACAGACCACAGAACTGCTGTAAACGGTTTCAAGGAAGTCTGTCTTCTTAGAAACAAAATAAACTTTTGCACTCAAAAAAAAAATTGTTGTAATGAAATGTGTGAACACCAACCCTCCACCCTGACTGTCAGGGCAATGCAGGATGAGCCAACAGCGGCTGTACTGTAGAGAGAGAGCAATCAGCCTCATCACCAGGCTCTCACTGGCTCGCTCTTCATTCAGTTCATCCTGATTCTACACACACACACACACACACACACACACAAGTGTGTTTTGTTATCCTTATGGGGACTGTCCATTGACTTCCATTGATTTTAGTAACTAGATTTATACCTAACCCAAACCCTTTTACTAACCTTAACCATTACTGATCTATAACTAACCCTAAGACTAACTAAAACTCTATTCACACCATACCTATAAACCTAACCCCTAACCCTAAAAAGGGGAGTCCCCCTCATGGGGACCAGGCTTCGGTCCCCACAAGAACCCTCGGACCCCAGAAAGATAGTAAAAGTCAGGAAACTGGTCCTCAGGAGGTCAGAAATACAAACCCACACACACACACACACACACACACACACACACACACACACAGACTGAAGGTAACTGTAAACTCAGTGTTTCAGATTGCCTCTCACACACTTTGGGATTAAGTCATCTGAACATCAGAAACATTTGAATTGGAGATGAAACAGGAAGTAACATTCTCCTGAATAAGAACACTGAACTAAACAGAAACAGCTTTTATGTTTAGAATGAAATAAAAAAAAAAAACTTTATTAAATGCATAGAATAAACTTCATAATGATGCTCCAATCTGCAAGTCTACAATAAACAAAATAAAAGAAATAGGAAACTAAAACAAACATACAGTGTAGTCAGTTTCACCTGAAGAGGGTTTTTTTTGGAAACTTTACTGAAGATACTGACGAGAACATCAGACTCTAGTTCTTTCCTTTATATTATAAATACTAGTCAGTTACACTGTAGAGGTTCTTTGGGTGAAAAGTGATCAGAATTATGACTCACTTCCTGAAACACCCTCTGGTTACACTTAGTCAGAAACACTCATGTCATTTCTCAGAAGTGTATAGGAATGTGTTTCTTTGTTAAACTTTAGAAGAGAGGATATTTTAGCTCACTTCAACAGCTGGATGGAAGTTCAGACTTTGTTTTTAGACATTGTGTGTTCTGGTACCTGAATAATAACAGCAGTGCGTTCATCCACTGTGATCACAGTGTAGTTGTGTATCCCTCCGAGCATCTGCAGCGTTGGACAGTGACTCCTTTCTAGCACAGTTACATTGTAGCTGTAACATAAACACACATTTAACCAACTACTCATCATAAGCATATAACACCCGCGTATAAACATCTATATTAAAGTCTTGGTTGTAACTTCTGCTGAAATAAAAAGCAGAGTTTGTCTCCAAACTATGCAAAAACAACAAAAAGGACTTAAGTTACCATGGAAACCATTCCTGTATTTTTTTTACTTGTTTGAATGAAATGAACTCACTCTGACTCGAGTGTCTGCAGCAGCAATGGACAGTTAAGAAGCCCGTCTGTCACTAACAGCACAAAGGGAAGATGATCCTCCAGGTGCCGTGAAGCTTCCGCTGCATCTTTAGGAAAAATAAAAAACTGTCAGAGAGGAAAATAAACAGCCTGTGAAACAGTGAATATTTGATATCTGATGGCTGCAGACCAGCGTCAGAGATGCAGGTGTTAAAAGTGACGTGGCCGATGCTCCTCTCACTGCAAACTGTGGACCATGGAGACGGGCCTGGATGGTCAAACTCCACTACCAGAGAGAAGCAAGTCCAGGGGAAGTCTGGACCTATGTGTTGCTCAAACACCACCATGCAATCACTGTCGCACAGGCTGGTTAAACAAGAGTAGTGTGGAAAAGAAACACGTCACAAAGAAGTAAAGACAACAATCATTAGTCGAGTAATCCACACTCTCAGAAATAGAGGTACGAGACAAGGACATTTTTGTACCTATAGGTAAATTGTTTTAAAATGTTCCCTTAAAAGTACAATATTGGTCTTTAAAAGGTCAGAAATGCCCCTTAGAGTGTTCAAATTGATATAAAGTACAAATTTGTACCATTTCAACTGCACCTGCATCCCTGGTCAAGGCTGGTTAATCTCCATTTTATTAAGTTTCATCCATTATTTTCAATATTATGTTTCAGAATGTTGGTTTTAGACTTCAAAATGTGGAATAATTTTACTGTTTTAGTGGAACAACTTCATGAGGTACAATGGAGATTAACCAGCCTTGACCAGGGTTGCAGGTGCAGTTGAAATGGTAGAAATTTGTACTTTATATCAATTTGAACCCTCAGAGGGGCATTTCTGGCCATTTAAAGACCAATATTGTACTTTTAAGGGAACATTTTAAAACAATTTACCTATAGGTACAAAAATGTTCTTGTCTTGTACCTCTATTTCTGAGAGTGCAAAGACTCTCCTTTCTTTCCTAAAATTCAGAAAAAAATCAGGACTATACAGCGTTGATATAAAGTCTAACTGTCCTGCTTGGTGCTGATTTCAGGACCGATAAAGAATCCAGGTTTAAATAGGAATGTATAAAAATGACAATTTTAAAGAAATAATCATAATATCTGATATCAGTAAGAATCTGATTGCAGGTGTGTGATTTACCTGCTGACCACACCGGCACCGTTCAGCTTCTTCTTGTCTTCATCACAACAAACTGAATTCACAGCAGCACCTTCCAACAACAACACAAGCTAATTTAAATTCATGGTACACAATATTATTAGGTTGTACTTTTGACACATGATCAGCTGTACGGACGTTCTTTAGTCTATTGCTGCTAATTGCATGAGAGCAGAAACATCTGTTAGACATCTAGAACTGCTCACCAGTCACTTGACTCAAATTACTGATGATCTTTGATTTAATCTCATCAGATTCAACTGATAATATGATCAGAATCTACAGAAAGAAAACAACAAACAGGATATTACCAGGTGATGAGAGAAAAACAACCAAGGTACAAGATTTGCTGTAAACACGTGTTTCATCCTCTGCAGGGGAAACAGACTTTATTTGCAGTGCTGTTGTCTTTTCTGTTGTGGAGCCAATCAGCTAGCAGCTGCTGCAGCTCCTGCAGTTTGAAGTCAGACTCTTGCTTCTTGTGACTGAGGAAGATGATGATCTGTAGTCTTTTTAGCAGCTTCTGCAGACTTTTCTCGGCACACGTCTCAGCAGCCTTGGTCAGGTAATCTTCAATGAGGAGAACATTTCACCAGTAAAACATCATTTTCACTAATAAAACATCTGGACAACAAAGTCACAGAATTGCAACAGGTCTTTACATCCTAAATTCTACCTGCTACCACTAGATGGTAGTCATATATCATATATGTCTAGCACACGTGTTAAGAGACCTAAACGATTCAGGAGGAGAGAAAGAGGTGGACTATTTCTTCTCGGTCACCTGGACATGCAGGGACAGAAGGAAATAGATAAATATAAGATGTTTTGTTTAAAATTGTAGTTTTGTTATGAAGGGGAATATTTTAAGATTCTTTATATTTTATGTAAATCAAATTTAAAAGCAGCTTTTTATGCTTTCAGCATTTTTTCCTGTAATATTATTAAATTACACCAAATGAATCAAATTTTCAACAATGAGAATTTGTAGAAGTTTCAGAAGCTTTTGAATAAAGCGTTATGACACACTGACCCACAGCAGTACTCAGGTCACACTTCAGCAGCAGCTCCTTGAATGTTACTAACACATGAATCATAGCAGCCTGGTTGAAAAGCAGCTTCTTATCTACAGGTACAAAAATAAAAGCATGAATTAGAATATTTATAAGATCAGAACAGACAGATAAACACATTAGTAGATACCTTTGAGCAGCTCTGCGCTCTCTACTGGAGTCCTGCAGAGCGCCCTCTCCTGCTGCTTAAGAAGGAAATGCGTTTGGTCTGGAGCCAAACGGCTGAAGTCTCCCAACCAAGCGAAGCTGAGTCCCATCTGTCTGACGGAGTCCAGACAAGGCTGAGCGAAGGCCAGCAGCTCCCAGTAGGCTCGGTGCTGACTGACTGAAAGGCATTGCAGGGCTTTAAAAACACATTTCTAAACATTTTCAGAGCAAACTCTACTTTCAGAAGATGCTGCAGGTTTTTTTAGGAAGAAAAACACGATGCATATAAAAACGGCTTGTTAGAATTAGCGCTAATGTCTCAAATAATGATTTAAATTATTACATTTTCATTTACAATCTTTTTTTGTCATTAATCTAAATGTACATAATTTAAAATTGTTCTTATTGAGTTTCACAGTTTTTTTCTGAACATGTTGAATGTATCTCACCTGTAGCCTGAACTTGCACAACTTTGCTGAAACGTTTCTCCTGACAGGCTGACTGACGAACAGCATGACCAGTAAAATGACTGAACTCATGAACAGCAGCTTCCTGCTCTCTGCTGGCGTCTCCTGACACAGCGATGCTCATGTACGCCGGGCTCCTCTTAGGTGTCCACGTCTCCTTGGGAGGAGGTTCCTGCTCCTTCTGAGGTGTTGGTTGGAACGTCTCTGAAGCTGATATGAGGAGAACATGGTGGAACCATCATGCAAAACTTTAAATCTGACAGAAAACATGCAGATTTCTAGTTGTTTATGTCAATTTAATTCTGTACAAGTGAATATATTAATGTACTTGTAACCATTCAGAATTTGGAAACGATATAATTTGAGGGATAAGATAATGAAATTCTACTTGTATGATCATGAATTTAAAGAGGATTTTTTTTTTTGAAGGGGAACAAGATAAACATCAGGTTATACCTTCAGTGTTGGCTGATCTCGGAGGCGTCGCAGGAGCCTGCTGCGATCTCAGAGTTATGAAGTCAGTCAGAGGATCACTGACCTTCTCTGGCTGATGTCTTATAAGTGTCTTCTGTTTGTCTTTCACATTTGGTCTACGGGACAGATTTAACTCAGACCTGCTGACGTTCTGTTCTTTCATGTTTGTTTTGTCTGACAACCTGACCAGAGTTCCTGAAAACCTCTTCTCTGTTATCTTCTCTTCGGTGCTGATGATAGCAGCAGGTTTTTCTTCCTTTCTGTTTGCGCCGACAGTCTGCATCAGGAAGCAGCTCAGAGATGAATCTACACCGCTTTCTTTATAGAGATTCACTTTGTTTGGAGAATCCAGAACAACTGCTTCATCTAAAAACAGACAAAGAAGTTTTATGTTTTTCTTGAACTGTATCACTAAAGGCCTTCGTGCAGATCCTCACCCTCCAAATCTCCAGGTACTAGTTTCATGAAGTCCTCAATCTCTTCTTCTCTGGATTCAGCAGCATCAGTCATCATTTTCTCAGTAAAGTTGCAACTGTGGTCCAAATATAACTGTGGGATTATTGACTCAACCTGTAACTCCGGGTTCTCACCAACACAGCAGACACTTTGTTTTTCTAATTTAAAAGCTTTCAAGGCTTCATGCAGAGGCTGGAAGTCGACAGCAGCTTCATGGATACGAGGTTCTGTGAGTTTAGAACAAACAATGCAGATTACAGAGTGCGGCTTATTTATGAATGACATCCAGAAACTGATGATGTGTTCACGATAAAACAAGCAGGTACCTGACAGTAAAAAGCCAACCACAAAGGTCAGGTGCTTCTCTGCTTTCCAAAGTGCCTCTTCGATTTCTTTCTGAACACTTGCTGACACCAGAGTTCTATAGAACATTTAATAATGTCAGAAAAACTTCAACACACAGAGCAGAGGTCAACGTTGGGTCACATTCACACCGAGTTAAATTCTAAATTAACCCAAATGTGAGTGTAAATGGTTGTGCATCTCTATGATGGACTGTCTGAGGTGTGATCACACCTCTCACCCAGTGATCTCTGGAGGTAGCCCCGCCCATACCACCCCGAACAGGAACAAGCAGGATAGATGATTTAAGAATTAAAAATTTAACTATCTGATATCGTCACTCACATCGGGCCAGGAGAAGACAACGTTTCCTTCTGGAGACGAAAGGCAGACAGACAGACGTGGTCTGGATTCTTTTTAGGAACTGGACTCAGAATTAAATCCAGTTCTGATCCAGTTGGAGTTTTAACCCGACCTGAGAGAAATATTACAATTAAACACACAACTGTTTCTGAAGTTTATTAACAGAAGTCAGACTGTACCTGAAAACTCTGACTCAGTCAGGTCGCTGGTCGGTTTGTTCTCTTGTTCATGATCATTATATGGAGAAATATCCCCCGAGTCTTTTAAAAGGGCAGCTGAAGAAAATACAATGTATTTGCAGCTTTTCATTAATTTATATGTTCATTTGACCAGAAACTCCCAGTTTTTTCTTACTTTTTAGAAACACATCCAGTACTGAACACTGCTTGTCCATTGGTTCAGGGGAGACATTCATCAGACTGCGGGTTTCAGAGAAGGACGTGCAGTTTAGTGGTTCCAGCTGAAAGGTGTCGACTACAGCTGGTAACAGCAGAGACTGCAGAGGAAAAATAATCAGCAATAAAAAGCAAACAAAAAGGTGATTTATGAAGTGAATTACCTCTTCCTCCAAGGGTGGTTCTTTAACAAACTCCTCCTGAACATCTGCACTAGTCTGATAGTTAACTGTGTCCACATCTGGAGGTTTTATATAGGACACACATCGTCTGAAACAGCTGTAATCCAACATGATTCAAAATTAAGTTAAAAATCACTGTAACCCACAGATTACGAGATGTAGCACTGAATGCAATCAGAAAAAGAAACACCTGAACACTGAATCCTCAGAGATGACGCAACCCACTGAGCTCATCAGAGGGTCGGCAACAGGAAGCTTCTTCAGTCTGGACCGTTTGGCTTTCAGTGATGGTAAATGTCTCTTTAACTGGGACAGGTAATCAGGAGCTATGAGCTCCTCAAGAAGGAACAGATCTACAGGTGTAAACATGCTTCTTAAAATGAAACAAGCCTCTCAAAGATTATTGAAATTAAATAAATTTAGAAATTGTGTTTGGTTCAACCTTCTGTCTCCATCTGGTCAGGTGTCCAAGTGACAAATGACTCTTGATTTGGATCATCTGCCTCTTTTACGAGACAATGACAATGATCCGGATGAAAATCCTTCAGTGAGTCAGGATTAGAGCTAGTTATCACCTCCATATCATTTTCCACAGAAAATCTGAAATGTGACAAAATTGTTGATAAAAACATCTCCAGACAAGCATATTGCTTTTCAAATTAAAATAACCTTTCTAGGGAATTATCTGGTTGCTTTTTTCTTCCCAGTTCATCAAGCACTGAACCCCTGACATCTAGTCTGCAAGACGAGATCACCTTTCCTATAAACAATATCCACATATTAACAAACCCATTAGTAGTGCAATAAATACAGTCACTGATGAAGTTTTATTAACCAAAACGTCAACCCCATTTCTCAAAAAAAAGCCAAAATCACAGAAAATTCTGACTTTTAAGTAGCTGAACATAAATCCAGTCCACGGCACTGTTTAATAAACCTTTATCTGTGTTTATAAATGAGGATGTTAGGACACAGCAGATGTACCTCTGATCCAGGGTCTCCTGTAGGTGTCCTCAGGTAGTCTCCCACTGTGGGGGTACAGGTTACTGGTACCACTAAGATAAGGTTCTGGGAGCGCCAGTAAGTTCATAGTTACCTTCAGATTGGTGCTGGTCTGAAAAAAACACAAGAAGAAATAACAATAACGTGGATATATTTCTGATTTATTGTCTGATAAATGTAACTCACCTCAAAGACATAGTCAAGAGCTTTAAACCTGACAGCAGAGAAGCGTTCAGGTGATGCACAACTTTTATACCTGTTTATAACAAAAACAACCCAAAAAAGCAGATAAAAAAAAAGTTTATTAACTTCTATATTAGGTACTGTAGTCGTTACTGAAGAGTAACATTAGCTAAATCCACAAGCTAAACTAACATTTATTTAGCTAGTTAAGTCAAAAATCAAGCCAGTTAGCCTAAATAACTTATTTTCTACAACCTTTAATGATAAATAGTGTATAAAAATTACAAATAAGCTCTAAGAATCGTTTGAATTAATTAAAAAACCCACATATTATATAACGCATTTCTCTGTGGATCCATCGAAAGCCTTCAGATTGTTAACAAAGATCGTCTATGAACGATAAATTTTGATGTTGTGGTGTTATACGCATGCGCAATTAAACTGTATAGCGTCGTGTATCACTCATATGTACGGAGCTCTACGCTTCCGTACATATGCGCCCAAATAAAATAAACAAAAACAATGTCCAGTTTGATAATTCTGAGACAAAAAACTGAAACTGATTAACGGCGAGTGGTTTTACTGAAATATCTATAATAACCATGTATGAAATGTATCAGCATTTAAAGGTCTTGTCTTGTCACCTCAAATAAACATGACTTTTATCCGAAACATATTTTATTTTACCACCAGAGGGAGACATTTATCACACTGTAGAAACAACCTGACAGAGTATCAGCATCTCTGTAAAAATGATCTTATCAAAACATGTGACATGATCAAATTACACTAAGAACACAAAGATTTGTCTTATTTAATCAAAACTCGTTATTGTTCCTATTTGACAGACATAATAAATGTTTAAATGACAGTGAAAGAACAAAAATAAGCTTTGTTTATTCATTTAAAATGCCTAAAGACAGTTTTTTTTTAAATTATTCTTTTACAAGGCATTTGCCTCCTCTTGAAAAGGCAATTAATCTTTTGTGTGCATCCTGATTGGACAGCTTGGGAGTTAATAAACTCTTAAAGATCTCTGTTTAGAGTTTATTTGTCTCTCATCAAGGTGATAAAAACATGACATTTTACATGAGTAGCAGCACGCTTTAGCAACACGTCTTTTCACACTAACGTGATGATCTATAAAAATTCACTCTGAAGTGATACTCCCCAAACTCTGGGCTGACTCTTTTCTGTTTTCATCAGTACGTTTCAAAACCTGAGGTGATTCAACCCATGAAATATGTCAAGAGTTTTACTGTCATTTTTTATGAAAAAAAATATTTTTATTTAATAGTTTATTATATTAATTAATTTTTTCTCAGCAGGTTCTTGCAGTTCAAAGTGAAAGAACAACAGATTTCTTTTCATTATAAGTCATTTTCTCTTTAATTTTTAAATTTCCACTTAGAATTCACATACATTTTATTGTTTTCAGAACAAAATTAAACCTTTGGAGTGATTTGAAAAATTTGTTTTAAAATGTGTAAATAAACTTTTTTCCTCTATCAAAACATATACATTTATATATCTACTTCCGCCTCTCGTTGTGAACGGTCACTTTTCCAGCTGCTCCCTTCTCTTGCGTCCTCCCCCACTGTTCCTGCTTTTCTTTCGTCTCTGTGTTTCTCTGTACTGGCTGCTGCAAATTGAAAATTAGAAAATGGATCTGGTTTCGTGGTCACTCAACGCATTGGACAAAGTCTTTTCAAACTTAAGGCTGAAAAAGGGAGAACCGTCATGCCTGGAGTCGACCCTCCCGGATGGGTTTACCATGGATTCCTGGGGTAAGTGGAAGATGGTATGCCTGTCTGGTCTGGCTGTCGAAGACGTGGAGGATGTCTACATATTTGGATTATTGATCGTGGGATACCTGCTGACCGGCGTTGGTGGTTACCTGATGTATCTACAAATTCTAAAGTTATGGATTGGATGGGCTGCATCTGGCAACACTTGGACTAAAAGATTCAGAGATCTGGATCACAAACTGGATGCGGTTTTGGAGCAGTACCGCGACCAGCTGGCTGTGATTCTAGAACGGGACCGGGAGGTCCAGGAGCGGGATCGTAAGCTGGCTGATGGGGTCCTAGAGCTGAACCGTAAACTTGGTGGGCTGCTGGATCTCACTGGAAGGATTGGTGCACTTTGTAGAAGTTGCAGTTTCGGCTCGGAGTGGAGAAGTGATTGATTGATTATTGGTACTATGCAATTTGGCCTAATACGGATGATTCTGACTTTTTTCCACAATAGTGCACCATAAGGACAATGAGAAGCTGTTGGAATTCTTCAGCTTCGACTTCTTATCTCATTTCGGCTGGCCTCAAGGCCAAAACACTAAATTCCTCCTGGAGCAGTGAGCACCTAGACACACAGCCCCCTCCTCACCCGTGTCCACCAAGTGCCAAAAGACTGTGGAATACATAACATCTGCATTGTCCCAGAGATGGTGTCCTTGATAACTCTCTGCACACACCCACATACACTGATTACATTCACATCCTCAAGAAAGTTCTCAACATGTCTAGTGAATCCCCCCCTTCCTGCTGGAGGTTTTTATTACTTACATCGAGCTTCCCTCGTGTTGGGACACTGTGTGTAGGGAACCCTTTTCTCCTCCCTCTGACTTCACGTGGTCTTATTCATCTTGGCTGATGCGTGCTTATGTATATGTATGTATGTATATGTACAGTATGTATTCTCCTGTGTGATCTTGGCTGGCCTGAACGACGTGCGCTGTGACCCTTGGCAGCCTGGAGAGTGAAGGTCAAGCTGTTCTCTGTATCTCCCTGTAATTTTCCCCTGTGGGACAATAAAGGATATTCAATTCAATTCAATTCAATATAAAGTGTTTTATATGATGTACGATTGATCATTTCTAGAAGTCTTTTTCATCATTTTGACTTTTTCATTTTATTCAGTCTTTACAAACCTTTTGAACAGATTTGATCCTTCATCTTGAAAATAGATCGAGCATCTTTTTGTTTTGACTTCCGTTTTAGATTCATTGAATCACGAAGGACCGATGGGACACAGGGACAGCCTGAAATCTGAGCCACACTTTTTAGTTTTAGGGAGGTGAACTGGTGTCAGGCTCAACAGTCACAGTGTCGAGGTTTTTGTGTTTACTTCTGTAGGACTGATCAGTTTTATCTTCTTGTCTCAACCAGAACAACCTTTACACACCAAACAATAAAAGAATGTAGCTGAGCACAAGACATCTGGGTGGAGCTGGGTGGAGCGAGATGTAACACATAAAACTGAATTAAATCAGGTCAGAGTCCTTGAGGGATCTAGTCTTTAGTGGAAAATAATCTACCTACACCCTGTGTTTCTCTGTATATTTCTCAGGGGTCTTTGTTTTCTTTACTGCATTGTTCTTGCTTCCAGTCCTCTGGGCTGGACACAAGTGAAGAAACCTTCTCACATCACAGCAGTATATCCTTTTCCAGTGAACTGCAGAGGCTGCCAGGTCTGCAGGATGCAAAGCACACCAGTTTCACCAAGCCACTGAGCCAAGTCCCTCACAATGTGATTGATTATCATTGTTTAGAAACAGCAGCTCAGATAAACTCTAAAGGCCAGATTGGGACAATACAGTTTTATTTTAGAGGATTAATTACAGTTTTTTCTGCAGTTTTAACAAGGTTTAAATAAACTAATCAGTTATATTTTATCAAGCATGATGGTATGATTTTCATTAAATTAAAAGTTTTGAATTTTTAACGTTTAAACTAACACATTATTTCTTTCTTTCAAGGTTTGAAAAGGCAGAGATAGTTTAGCTGTAACACCACAGTTAGTCCTCATGGTGTCTCATTGCTTCCTGCTGGGACTCCTCAGTGGCTCCTCCCAGTCTAAGAACGTTCCGCCTCTCCAGGTCTCACCTGGGAAAAAAACTGATGCAGCAACAGAGTCACTCTCACCGTCAGGACTGAAGCCGGAGCAACAAGAGACCTTCTGGAGATCCGACACACACGTAAGTACAGATTTAATCTCTTTATTCTGTTTTTAAAAGTAAAGATTAAATGTTACAAATTTAAAGTCTTTTAAAAAGTTGCCTGCAAAGACAGAAAGAAAACACACAAATACACAAGATCAATAAGACTAACAGTAAAACCAATAATCTGATTAACATCACAAAGTGAAGGACATCAGATTATGTTCTCATCAAGTCAATGCAACAGTCATTATAAGACAGACTTCTGCATATAAAGAATGTTTAGAATTAGGTTAATTTAAACCAGCTTCTTTAATATTTAACTGGCTGGAGAGGAACATATTGTAAAGTCAAATATTAAGATTTGGTCAGAAAATAATAGTAACTGTTAAAAAACAAGAAAAACTATTATATGTGCAAAGCTCAGACTTTATTATGGAAATTGAAGTTAACTTTTAACTTCATTCTATTTTACCCCTAAAATCTAAAATTGTTTTGTTTTGCAGAGAGCACGATGGCCTCCACTCTCTCTGTCCGCAGCGTCTCAGTTCGTCAGCCATCTTTCTCCAGCATGTCTGTGAGAGATAGTGGACGCAGCCTTCGACCCAAGTCCTCCATCTCTCCGCTGGCCCCCATCAGCACACTATCTCTGTCCCGTTCCGTCTCCATGGGAAATGGCATCAACATGCTGGGCTCCAGCCTCAACGGCCTCGGTGCCAGCGAGAAGGAGACGATGCAGGGCCTGAACGACAGGCTGGCAAACTATCTGGACAAGGTGAGGTCACTGGAACGGTCCAACGCCGAGCTGGAGGCGAAGATCAAGCAGGTCATGATGGAGAAAACTCCAAAAGGGCATGACATTGAGGGGATGATGGCACAAGCACATGCCATTGGACAAGAGGTCAGTGATCCAGACTGTAGGGATTTGAAATGATCATCATATAAATTGAATATTCTGCATTTTATCACAATTTATTTAGCTTGTCTTTAGGACAATGTTAAGCTTTTAGGGATGTCTTCTTTTAAATCATTGAGAGAAACACAAGATAACAGGAATAAACGTACATCATGTTTTGCTGCACAGATGAGAAAGAGGACGCTGGAGAATGCTCGGATCATGCTGGAGATTGATAATGCCAAGCTGGCAGCTGATGATTTTCGGGTCAAGTGAGTGTCACGCACAGAGGTTCCTTTCTTTTACCTGCCTGTGAGTGTTCACATGGGAGCGCCAGACTGCAGAGCAATGTGAATAAATGACCTTTCTGTCAGGCTGTGAAATAGGAGCCCCGATTCTCACGGTGCTCAGACACAGAACAACTGAACCACCAGTTAGAGCAGGATGTGATGGAGTGTTGTCAGAAAGACGCCGGTCAGTTCTGAAGCCCACAGCTGACGTGATGAAGCTGAGGAAAGATGGTAGAGTCACAACACGCCGACCACGGGTGTTTTTCACAACGTGTTGATGGTATGAGAAGGAAAGATTGTGATTGACAGAGACAAACTGTCTGGTGGACTTTAGAAACATCTTCACATGGGTTTGCATTTTGTCACATTTGTTTCAGTAATGTCTGATTGTTTATACTGAGCACATCAATGTTTATCATTCTGATCCCTAAACTTTTCTAAATGTTTCATAAATGCTGATAAATAAGATGCAATATGTGGTAAAGAATATTTCATCTGGTGCTTTTAAACCTTTTAAATAATCCTAACGATGTTAGTGTGGTGGATGTTTGCTGATGACTTGCTTTTCTCTTCTTCACTGCAGATGGGAAGCAGAGGCGTCCTTGTGTCAGTCAGTTGAGAGGGACTGTCAGGCTTTGAGGAGAGCAAAGTCGGACCATGATCAGATCATTGCCACCCTGCGAGGAGATCTGGACAGCCTGAAGGAGGAGCTGTACTACCTCAAGAAGAATCATGATGAGGTGAGATTCTCACCAAGACCAGAACCTCATAGAGGTCTCAGCAGGTCAGAAGTGGACTTTTATAATCAGTCTTTAGTCTCAAGATCTGATTGGCTCAGAAACAAGAAACCCTGGACAGGTCACACATCCATCACAGGGTCACATAAAGATAAACTATTACACACTCTCACCTCGGGACAGTTTAGACTCACCAATCAACTTATTGTGGATGATCTGGGAGGAAATTGGAAAAAACTCTTACATGCACAGGGAGAACATGTGACCTTCATGTATAAAGGCTCCCAGCCAGTATCAAACCCTGGACCTTTTTGCTGCAAGGCATCAATACTACCTTAGACCTTTTAGTAAACATAATTCAAGGATATTTAAGAATAATAATCTGTATTATACATAGAAATAAGTAGTTGATCTAATGCAACTACAAGAACAAATGTTCCCCTCATATGGAACCAGTGAGGGACTTTAGCTGATCACATCTTGCAATTGAAAAATACTCACTAATTTAAAGAGACTCACTTTATTTTAAAAACACCATCTTCTGTCGAATTCAGCTGAAATAAAACTGTCCTGAACCAGTGTTTACTTTCACTGTCAGGTTTCAGGTGTTACAATACCTGAAACATGATAATGTTACAGGACGTGCACGGACACACCCTCTGTCTTTGTAACCACAAGGTCTGAAGACGCCAGGATAACACCCATTTACATGACACAGCTACAGACGCTCGGAGTGTTTAGACAGCCAGGTGCGATCCAGGATGTAACTTCAGACTTATTCAAGCATGTTTTTAGAGTTTACACAGCGAGGTGAGATGATAAATGAATAAAACAGATCAGCTGCTCTGTCTTAGAAGTGACATCTGAATGAAGTTCCTTTTTACTGTCTGCTGTTCCTTTTTCTGCAGCATCAGACAGTTTAAATTTGAAAAAGTAAGAAACAATTAAAGTTATTCTACAAACATATGTGTATTTTTCACAATAAAATGCTACTCTGATGTTCTGATCTTAAAAAAGCTGTTTCATAAAATTATTTTAATAATACTCAATAACAGCAAAAATAAGGGTAATTCATTTTTAAATTGTTTTCAAATATGTTGTAAACTTTGTTCTTCGGTACAAATTTAAATATTTGTTCTTGTTTCCTTTCAGTAGTTCATACATTTCATTTGCGCTGCAGAATATTTGACTCACTAGTGTGAACTTAACTCCAGAGTGTCACTTGCACGTCAACCAAATATTTTATAAAAGAACATTAAGAGAAATAAAAGCAGTTTTTTCACTTGTACACATAGTTTCTGTCTCCAAGTTTCATGGAATTCACACTGTTGCTTTAAATTTGACCAAACTCAAAAATACAATGTTGTTCAATACCTTTCGAATGAACGAATGAGGTTTACATAATCCCAAAAAAACTATTTGCAATAACAAAAATGTATCGTTTTTACTTAAATACATAGAGATCTTTTGACTTCAACTTATTTTCACCAAAAATAGCAAATTATTACGTGATTCATAACAAAGATATTTTGTTATAAACCTACTTTTGAAAATCCTGATGAAAACTTGTGAACTTGAACGGCTGATGGGAGAATCTCAGACAGCTGAAAGGTTGTTAACTACCTTTGTCTGAAATCAAGGGGCCATTGTTTAGATAATAACCACATGTGCACCATATAAATGCACTTTCAGTGCAAACTGTGTTCAGTTTGCTGAAAGATGGTTGAGAAGTGAGAAAGAAGTGATCAGTGTTGATTTAACAGACCAACTGTGGTTCTTTTGTAATGCCTACACATCATAGAAGACTCAGTCTTCATAACTCTGTTAGTATATTTAGATTAATTACAGCTCATGTGGGTCTGCAGGACAATTACGTGTATAATGTTTTACCTGCAGATATTTTTGGTTAATTCTTCTTCATTAATAATTGCAGGAGATGAGTGCCCTGAAAGCTCGTCTGGCCAGTGAGCAGGTTAATGTGGAGGTGGATGCAGCTCAGGGGCCAGATCTGGGGGCCGTCATTGCTGAGCTGAGGGTCCAGTACGAGGGTATCGCTCGCAAGAACAAGGAGGAGGCTGAAGCCTGGTACCTCAAAAAGGTCAGTCTGAATTAGTCCTTATTCTTCTCACCAATACTTTGACTTCCCTTTTCTTTTGCTCTGTTACCATAGAGATAATTTGCACAATGCAGTTTGTTAATCTGATGTGTATCCACAGTTAGAGGCAGTGCAGTCAGAGGTCAAAGAAAGCAACGAGGCGCTGCGATGTGCTCAGGGTGAGCTCAGTGAAAGGAGACGTTTCCTGCAGGCTCTGGAGGTCGAGCTGGACAGTCTTCGGAGACAGGTGACATGCTGATCACAGTTTGCAGAATGTCCACTCACATGTCAGTGATGATGTTACTTTCAGATGTGTTAATTAGAAACTTTCTCATATCGCTTATTAGAAACACATCCTCACCTCCTCTTCAGAGGTGAAGACATGCTGAGACAGTCAATGGAAAACAGCTGCTTTTCACTTTATGTACACAGAGCTATTAATGTACAGAGAAACAAACTGCACACAGCAGTTTGACTAAACTCTTATAATCATTCAGTGTCAGGACGTAGACGCAGACGGGCCGGTGTTTTCTCAGTGTTTTCTGTGATCAAAGATCAAACAGTCATCAGCAGAGACTCATAAAGCTCTAGAATGTTTGCACAGCCTGATAGTCAGCTCACAACATTGAATGCATTGATATTAAGATGCTGACAGTCCTTCATATGTTGAGTGGTGAGGGGGAGGGAATGAATGAGCTCAAACAAAGCCAGACTAAAACAGATGAGCATGATGTTTGATCACTGCGACACCTTTTGTGTGTGAATCGTCTGAGTTGAACTAAAAGCTTCATCAGTGTTTACCTGCAGGTTTCCTGCTGTTACATGTTGACCAAACTATTACAAGAACATTCCAGTCTTATAATCAAAGCTGCACAATTTTTCTGAAAACAACATCAAGTAACTCCTTAATGCCGGGCTTTGAAGCTTTGACTGTCGCCATAGAAACAGATGTAAATCTAATGATTTTTTTCTTGTTACTGAAGATTTGTTGTATAAGCCTGAAAAAAAATCCCTAAACGTTCATATAGTACAAAAAACTAAATCAATAATTAAACATCTTCCAACTTTATTTTCTCCAACAAAACATTGACTGTTTGTACCACATCTGTCTTCTAGGAGCACTGAGACACTGCAGATAATGAGAAAGGTTGCACATCTGGATACAACAATGTTTCAAGTCTCTGTCATTATTATTTTGTGAATCGGGGAGATGAAAAATTTGGGGAAACTGATCTAACGTTGTGAATAGAGCAGGTTGTTTCAGGGTTTTAATCGAGGTAAATATTTTTTCCTTGTGTTTGTCAGGTGAATGTGTTGGAGGGAAACTTGGCAGAAACTGGAGACAAATACTCTGTTGAGATGGACCGTCTTCAGTCCACCTTAACGCAGCTGGAGGATGAGCTGTCTCAGCTGCGTTTGGACATGCAACGCAACAAAACGGACTACGAGCAGCTCCTGCGCATCAAGCAGAACCTGGAGATGGAAATCGCAACTTACAGGAGGCTTCTGGAAGGAGAAGAAATGTAAAGAAACACAATCATACATCATTTAAACCCTGCAGACATTTAAGCTACTCAGATTTAGGTTGAAGTAATTGCTGAATATTTAGAGACAAGTGAGTTATTCTAAACTAAACTAAACTAAACTAAACTAAACTAAACTAAACTAAACTAAACTAAACTAAACTAAACTAAACTAAACTAAAGATTGTTTCTGCGCTGTAACTCAAAGTTTTGTCTTACAGGGTGAAAGAAGCTCCTCCTCTTCCTAAAAGTAAGTTCAGATTTTAATATGTTCACTAATACAGATGATCAGATAAAGACTCTGACTAAACAACATATGACTCTTTTTAGTCCATCTTTTATATTTGCTGGTCTAAATCATACAGATATTAGATATTAGAGAGCAGAATGCAGCACAGTAGATGTTTTACACTGTTATTAATACTTGTGAGTTGTTCCAGCTGACATTAGATCAGCATGACTCACCCTGGTTTCGTCCTGTGTTACAGAAGACCCCGAGGTTCTAACCAGGAAGATAGTGAAAATTGTCACGCAGACAATGATTAATGGAAAGGTGGTAGAAGAGTCCAGTGAGGTGGAACAGATTGAAGATACTAAGAAATGAGTCAAATCCCACCAAGATGAAGCAGCGCTGTCTGTTCCTGCTGACTGTTCAATCGCTTGTCTCCTTTTTATTTTCACCTTTTATTTTCTGATGTTTTACTCAATAACACATTGCAAATGGAACTGAAAATAACAACTCGGTCGAAATAAATGTCATTTACAATAAATTTTTTGTTCCACAGCCGTTTGAAATTTTCCATGGATCTGATGTTTTTATTTAATGTTCTAACCAGAAGCAGATTTTACGATTAGACATGATCACTTTGTGAGATTGTTTGATTTTTTTAGAATAAAAATCATATAGATGAACAATTTCAGCAAATCCCTTTATTTTGGAAATGTCTAAATTTATACATTTTAATTTAGGAGCCAGTCACACATAATTTTATACATTTTTGTGTTGAATTTTATAACCTTTTAATGCTGAATTCTATCTTAAGTCCAGTTTTAAGAACTATAAAACGCTGAATGTTTCCTTCTATAGATTTTTTACAAATCTTTTCAACTGAAAACCCTCTATTTTTAACTTTTTCTATGAAAATTATCTGCCCCAAGGTTATTTTATCAGTTGATAATAAATTAAATTGATTTAAAATTGGTTTTGTCCAGGATTTAAGGTGCAGTTTTGATATACAACCAAAGTCTCTGGGTTTTTACTTTATATATATGTATTTATAATTGACCTCGAGCTGTTAGTGAAACAGTTTAAAGTTTGTCTCCTGAAGTGATTTGAGCTGAAAGAGAAACTCTGACTGATACTCAGGGAAACATCGTGCCTCAGGTCTTTGTTCTTCACATGAAACTTGTCCAGTGAAACTTGATCATGTTTCACTTAACAAAGCTTTCCATGTGCTTTCACGATGTTTCATCCACTTTGTGCTTTACTTTGTGCTTTAAGTCTAATTATCACGTCACAGAAACGTCCCGTCTGTATGAAGTTTCTCAGATGTATTGTGTTTAAGTCGTGGAGTTTCTGAACTCCAAGAGTACCACGTAGAAATGTCCAAAAATCTGCTACAATTTCAAGCTCAAAAACTGTATTTTTTACTACTTAGTCAACACCTAATAAACAGTAACCACAAAACCAAAACATTTATCTAGATCATCTTTTCAAATAAAAATTCAAAGACTAGAATATGAAGCTGAAGCAGAGATTCAGCATGAAAACACTGCCATCTATTGGATGAATAACAAACCTTCAACACCTTGTACTTCAGCAAAAAAAAAAATAAATAAATAAACGGAGAAAAAGAAGAAAGATGATATAAAAACATAAATACTATTACCAGGCTGGGAGTACTTACAGTATACATTTAAGGAGTTACAGTTTTAATATTTGTGTTTTGTGCTTTTTGTAAAATATCATAAAGATATTTATTTTAATGTTCAGCAGTGGATGTTATTCTGATTTAAACAGGAAGGAGAGTTTTAATTATCAGACAGGATTTTTATGTATCTAGTACTGATTTAAAAAAAAAAACAGATTTTGTTTTTCTTAAAATAATCAAGGATTTGTGTTATTTTTTGCTCTTTAATAAATCAGCTTATAACTGTAACTCACTCACTGAACTATTAATGTTTCACCTAATTTCAGTTGCTTTTCCATGACTCAGAATTTGTCCCACAGAGGAAAGTGACGTAGTGCTCATGAGCCTTCAGGCTTTCTGTATCTCCACCATCTCTACCTGACATGTAGCACTTTTTACTTTCCGCATGCCTCAAGAGAGCGATTTAGATCTTGTCTCAGCGTTTTTATAAATCAAGCTGAAGTGCTGCCATATTTCAAAGCCGCTGCCGTCCCCAAGAAATAAACACATTCTGGGAACCTGCTGCAGACTTCAGTGTTTATTTTTATATAGTGCACGGTTGGCCGTCAGCCT
Source organism: Pachypanchax playfairii (assembly GCA_006937955.1). Taxonomy (NCBI): domain Eukaryota; kingdom Metazoa; phylum Chordata; class Actinopteri; order Cyprinodontiformes; family Aplocheilidae; genus Pachypanchax; species Pachypanchax playfairii. The sequence goes on from SSNP01000099.1 coordinate 463,223, forward strand.
GGGTGGAGTGAATCATACGTTTCAGCTTGTGGCATTGCTTTTTGTCAACTTTCCTTTTCACTGCTACTGTAAGAGGGATTGTTTATGCATGACAAAAAGAAATTGTGTTTATTTTTCTGAATTTCTATAGACTACACTATTTACTGGCCCATCTTCCAGGAGCAAATACATTCATTTCTCTTTGTTTTAGTTTTGTTTGGAAACTCGAATCTGGTTGTGCAGAGCTTTTATAGCCAGAGTTAAATGGCAGGCCTGGGCAATATCCACATCTAAACAAAACACTGAGCCACAAAGTAAATTCATTGTGGTGCAGTTTTCCCAAAAAGAGGACATTTCATCTAAAAACATTCACCCGACTTCTCCTGTGTTGATGGTGTGCAGCTTTCAAATCTAAAATGAGTTTAATTTATGCAACAAGTTTTCGTAACCTAGAGGAAATCTCTGTGTTGAACTGTGTTGCCACATGCTGAATACTTGCAAATAATGTGGCTTTTATTTTAATATTAAATGTTTTAACTAAATCAAATGTCAAATTTACTTAATCTGAATTAATCCTTAAAAATAAAAACATTTATAAGAATTCAGTTTCCAGATTTTCAACCTTTATAACAATTATTTAGTATGAATTTTAACAGTTTCATGAAATTTTATGAAAATATCCTTTTTATGACGAGGAAAGTTTCTAATTAAAGAAAAATTATCTACTATAAACAGAGCAGGTTTAATTCTCTACATATTTATAGGAGTTAGGGATAAATCATGTTTTACATGTTTATTTAAAATAAAACCAAGACAAACTCAGGATGCACAATTTAAAATATTATTTGGAATTTTGTTTTCAGTCTGTTGTAAATCTTTTGTTTCACCACAGTGAGGCCACGATGTCACACCATGAACACTCACGTCCAACTTGGCCAGTTTCCATAAATGTTTATCACTTTCTCGTCACCTTTTCTTTTTCCCTTCTGGTTTTTCCTTCCGTCATTCTCTTTACACTTAATCCACATAATTAAATAATCTGAAAGGTGATAACATGATATTTTGTTCTGAGAAGAATTTTCTGTCTATCTGTGCCTGCGGTCTTAATTTCATGGCATAATTTTAACATTTCTCATCCTGCCGCTGTTATTTTAACATTGAAAATTCTCCATTGTCACCTTCATCAATCATTCTTATACTGCACCTAACGTGCTCACTACATTTAAATAATATTTAAAAGTGAATCAGAAGGGAAAAAGAAAAGAAATAGAAGACCTTGCCAGCTTAAGGAAGCATCTGAAATAAACTTGTGCAGGAGGGGGAGGATGCTGATGAAGATGGCTCACATTTTAATCTTCCACAGAGGTTTTGTTGACTGTTGTTCAGGGAAGAGCTCATCAGTGTGAAGGAGAGAGATGTGAATGCTTGGAGACAAGGGGTACTGTAGTGTATCTGCTCATTAGGCAGCCGACGCTGTAATCCTGCAAGCGAGCAGCTCTGCAATCAGGGGCCTATTCATTAGCATGGGGGGGGGGGCTCCATCATCTGCAACTACTTGAAGCTGCCAGTCACTGAGGCGGACGCACACATGACAAGATGACAAAATGGGGCAGCTTACATGCTCAGGGATGCTTGTACATGGAGCTCTTGCTGCCTGGAGCTCTTGTACTGACTCTGAGAGGGTAAGAAATGTTTACCGTGTAGTGCTGGCAGGTGGCCCAAACCGCTTCAGCCTGATCATCATCTCTGTTCAGCAGGAAGACCGCTTTTGTTCTAAGATTTCACAAGGAACGGCGTGATTTTCCCAAACAGGTTTTCTTCAGGCTTAAACTAATTGAAAGCAGTTGATTTGGGGACAGAAAAGAGTTCATCACATTGTACAATTATTTACCAGAATCTTCTACAACTTCCTAAAAATAGAGGAATCCAGATACTTACACACACCCGGTCAAAAGAATATTTGAGAATTTTTTAATAAAATCTCAGCACAAATGAATCTTTGTGTGTAATTTGTTTTTTACATGTCGTCAGTGTAAATGAAGCCGTGAGGTGTCTTCCTCACACATTTTAAATCCCTTTATTTTTAAACACAAATTAGATTCAACAAGAAAAATGATCAGAATACTGAATTTAAAATTCAAAACAGCCGGGAATTCATTAAATCAATCTTTATGTAAATCATGATCCTCCTGATGAGACTCTGTGTTTCTCACTGGCCTTTTTCTTGTTTAAATGACATCGGATTTTTAACCTTGACTCATATATGTGAAATATAATAACTGAATTAAACTGAGTAAAACAACATCCTTGCATTTTTTTTCTCTAACTTTAAACTAAACCTTGTTCTTCAAGTTTTGTGAAAGTCACACATCTAAGAACATCTGTAATAATTCATCTTAACATCCAGATTTATCAATATCCTTTAACTCAGAGCATCTCAATCATTCTGCTTATTGTAGCAGTCTAAGTGCGTCAATCAGCCTAACAGCTGTCGATAATCGGTGTTAAAAAAGCTCCTGAAAGCCAGTAAAGATACCTGATCAATGGCCGCACTTTGAGTAAAAGCATCCATAATCGCTTTCACACTTGGATTGTTCGTATTTCCTGTTAGTTATGGGATATAAATTGGAGATGATGAGCAGGTTTAAAGCATGTTATTGCTCTCAATAACAGGTTACTGCAGGCACTCGGCCTTTCAAAGGCGACCTTTAGATTTAGTCCCTGCAGGTGTAAAAACCTGATTTTGCTTCTGTGCCATTATCAACCGCACACACATAAAAACGCTCTGCTTCTTGCTCTTTACATCAGCCTGATAACAGATCTGATACAGTTTATTAAACCATATATTTACAATGTACAATCACTGTTTTTTTCATATCAAGACACAGTTAAAAGTGCTTTAAAAAAAGAAGTTTAGCTCTGAATAAATAAGAGATTCCATCTTTTTACAACAACAACAGACAACAGCAAAGCTGCAAATATGCACAATACCAACCCCCCAAAAAAAGATCTGAGGTTCTGCTGTAATAATGCTACAACACTCTGCTTTTCTGTTTGTTGCAGCAAATAAAATGCTTTGTGTGAAAGACGATGGTAGCATTAAATCCTGTTTTGAAATAAAAAAAAGAAACAAACAAAAGGTTTAAAAATGAACTCCTGTGTTAGTTCAGTTCAGATCAACAGTCTCACAACAAAGAATTAAACACGAGGTCCTGAGAACTCCCAAACGCAGCGGACTGTCGACAGGATGCTCCACAGGATTATCATTGTTTTCACACTATCATGAGAGCGACGATGGAGGAAAAGCTGAAGCAGCGAGTCAGCGGCTGATGGGAAGCTGTGGTAAAGAGATGGAGGGATGGTTCAAGTGGCCCGGGGCGGCAAGGACGGAGAAGGGATGAGCTGCAAACCCAAGAGAAATAAGATGAAGCAACGAGACTGTAATTTAAATAAAGAGAGTGCGCCTGATGAATGCTAAGGAACCGTCAGAGACAGAGATATAAAACCACAGATAAATGTTTAGAAATGATGTCTGAAGTTACACTTTTACTCCAATCTGTTTAAAATAATAGAATCCTGTTATTTTCACCAAAACTAAGTGTTTAATCTCCAGGATTATTCCACTCTGAACATAATAAAACACAGTCTGATATGTAAATGTGGAGGGAGGCGAAAACAAAGAGGAGAACATTAATCTGATGTTGCTCAAACAACGAGCTGATGAAGAGAAACGGACTGATCATGAGTCCAAGATTTAAGCTTCCAATTAACTAAAGATGTTTTTGTTGTCATTAATTTGTGACTAACAAAGCTGATGTCAGAAAGACCTGAAACTCACTGTCCAGGTATCCGTGCAGGGCGAAGAGATGTGGTCGATCTGGGCTGTTGAATGAAGAGTAGTGGATTTCTTCAGGAAGCGACGGAGGCATTCGGGACATCGGAGCACTCTGAGGAAAGCTGCTCTGCGGCGGCTGCTTTTTGTGTCGGGCTCGGCAGTTCTGAAACCAAACCTGGAGGAGGATCCAGATTCTGTGAACACTGGTGCTGTTGGGATCAGGTCCATGTTTGACTTTAGTTCATCCCACTAAAACCCTGTTTCTTTACCAGTTCACTTAAATTCAGAGTGAAATTATTTCACCAATTTGTTATGAAGTTTAAAACTTTAAAACACATTTTATCTCTGAAAGTAGAAACTATTTAAATATTTTTTTCTTTTTTATAACATATCCCTAAATCCTCTTTAAGACAAGCAATACCATTAATAAATATCAATTATATAAAATATCAAGCGATAACATTAGTAAGTCTACACTTGTCTAAATTCTTCACTTTGAAGTTTAATTTTTATATTTTATATTTAAATCGACTGATTTGTGTTCAGTTAAAATTTTACGTGGTCAAATTACTAAAACAGATACATTTGAGCAGCTGAAACATTAAAAAAAAGTCTTGAGGCAAAAAAGTCAAACAATTCAGAAAAAACACAGACATGTAAGGTTTTTTTTATATTTTTGTGTAAATGCAACACAGTGAAGTTATTTCAGCCCCACCTGTATGACTCTTCTGCTCAGTCCTGTCATTTCTGCCAGTTTCTGCAGCGTTTGAGCATCAGGGTTGTTGTCCTGAGCAAACTGAGTCTGCATGACCTGCAAGAACAAGATCCAACACGGGTATGAAACAACACACACTGCAGACACACACTCATCCACACACAAGGTGAGGAGAACCTGCAGCTGTTCAGCAGTGAAGGAGGTCCGCGCCCTCTTGGCTGGTTTTGGTTGGCAGTCCTGATCAGAGGGCAGCGCTCCCTCCAGAGTCAGACCTGTTCCTGAAGATCAACACAAATTTAAGTTTAATCCTTAAATTGTTACGTTACAGGAAAAAAATGTTTGAAGGTGAAATCTTCATGAGTCTGTCATCAAACTGAGAGTTTGTCCAAACAACCTGTGTACCATAATTAACATGTTTTCAAAGCAGCAACCACTCAGTCTGAAGTGTTTAGACCGCTAAGAAATAGAAAGAAAGCTGATGGAAAATACCTTGAGTAAAAACATCACTTTGAAATGTATTTTTATTACAGCCTATTTATGAGTGTTTTATATCTCCTATATTAATACAACAATTCATCTACAAGAAAAATAAAGTGCCTGATTTTACTCCCTTCACTGCAACATGGAGGAAAAATTCATGATATTTACTTCAGAATAAAAAAGCCAAATTGAATTGCTTCTACAATTTTACAGCTTAAAAAACAAGGAATTGCTTTTCTTTCTCCTCTCTGAAGCTGAAACCCACCAGATATGTTGATTTGCTCCACATCGTCTCAGCAAATCAATCGGAAACTGGTTGATAACGCTATTAAAGGACAGAAAACCTCTGGTTTGGTTTTAATTTTCCATCATAAAAACTTGTTAGTTGGAGTTAAAAGACAGCTATAAATGGGTACATGTCAGAAAATGTGCATTAGGATCCCCTGCAGCTGAAAGTCTTACGTATATTGTTTAATATGATTAAAATCTCATTTTTTTTTACTTTTAGCATCACTGAATATTGCAAAAGCTAATTATAATGACAATGTAGCTGCATTTGTTTTAAGCAGGTTTGATTCTTCTGTTCTCTGAGTTTAATCCAGACTCATGAAAGACTCATTCTCAGTGTTTCTGTCACCGTTTTCAGCAGCTCTGCGGAGGTTGTCCAGCATGATGTCGTAGTGGCTGCGGCAGAGCACCCGGCCCTCCACCAGGCCGAACTCCTCCCCAGTTGACAGCTGCCTCTTGCAGGAGTAGCAGGCAAAACAGGCCAGGTGGTAGACGCTGCCACGAGCCCGTCGCACCCAGTCGCTGGCGTACACCTGTCGGCCACACTGGGCACATTTAGTGCCAAACCTACTGTGAGGAAGGAGGACGAAAGCAGGTGAGAATGTCCTGCAACCAACTTCATGCTGTTATTTTATCCCCATTTCATTTAAATACGTAGAATAAAACAAAAGAATGCATGAGAGATTGCTGATGTGTTTTATATAATGCAACACTGAGTTTTCATCTTTACATTCTGAAAGATGGCACATAGTGTTGCTTTAGTTTTGGTTTGTGTGACCTAATTAAATTCTCCAAAAATTCAGTTACAACATTTAGCCTGCAGAGCCCAGCAGACTGTTTCAACATATTTTCTATTTTGGTGCAGAAAGAAGACTAAATCTGGAGATTTTTGGGGGCTGGAAATCTAAATGAGATTTTAAAAACATGCAGCAGACGTTCCTTTAATCCACCAGTGGAAACAACATGTCCTGCCTTCGGCTTGAGGCTTCTGTGTCAGTATATTTGTTGTAACTAGATTAGAGAATAAATGAGCACAAGGTAAACACAGAGGAACAAGAGACCTTTTAAGAGAAAGAGCCACAAAATCCACTTATACAGCTAATTAAAGAGGTGCAAAATCTCAGAAGAATTCCTAATCTGTCAAATGACCATAACCACCAAAAAGTACAGATGTTTCATGCTGGGTATAAATTTGTCTTCCAAAGATCTAATGAATTTGAGCAGATATAAACACAGTCTTTATGATATGAATGAATATTCTGCTTTATTTTTCATCCAAGACGCTAAATGACTCAGTCATGGAAGTGTGTTTAGATGAAGGGGGCAAAGATCAATGAGCTGTGAGAACAAGTGAAAAATGAACATAGTTATGAGCAGCCATTTATCACAAAATGTTATCCAGGTCATCGAGTCATGAAAGTTAGGTTAATTGTTTTCTTTTATTATGGTCAGATTAAAACCTCTGAGGTATTAAATCTGAAAATAAAAACACCCTCATTAAGCTTTTAAAATCCAACTTTTTTGTTTAAAAATATATATTTTTTAAACATAAATTAAGAATCCTGTATGAAAAACTTCAGCAATGGAAAAAAAACACTGTTACATAATTTATCTTTGATTTTACACTGATTTTTTTTGTAAATAGAATCAAATTAAATACGAGTTTTAGGCGTTTTGCATTCAGCCAATCAAACGTCAACTGCGAGAAATAATCACGTGATTTAACTGATCTAAAATATCATTTTCGGATTGTAAACTTATTCTGAAATTAGGTTTAACATCTTGGATCGAAAGCAAGGCTCAAATCTTTCGAAGGAAATCCTCTTTTTCGTACATCAATTAAACAAATATGCGATAGAGTAAATCAGTTCAGGTCTGAATTATTTAAAACGTGTTTATGATTATTTAAATAAAAAAATCGCAGCGCTGTAAATAAGTTCGACCTGAACATGGTCTCGCATCCTGTCTCAGTTTTGTAAAATACGTTTTCAATTATTTTAGGCGGAGAAACGATCATTTTAAAACGTGTCCTGCAACCAGAAGAGGTATTAAAAACAAGTCCGTGCAGATTAACACTGTTCATACCTGAAATAATCCAGTTTGCAGTAGATTTCTTTGTTTTTAACGTAGCAGCTGCTGTGTTGGCGCAGAGACGCTCTGCAGACTGAACACTCCAAACAGCCCACGTGCCAGTTCAGGTTGTTCACCTGCGACCAAAAAACACACAATCCCAGACTGATGCTCACAGTCCTCAATCAGCAGGGAAAACGCGTCAATAAAAGGCGGTTTATGAGGATTTTAGCTAAAAAATGTTTAAGAGAAGTTGTGGCCATGAATTTAAAAGTAACAGATTATCTAAATAGAAAATTAACAGCAGGAAGTTTCCAGTTTCCTCGGTGTTTCAGGGGTTTTTCATACCTTCAGCAGGTAGCGGTCCTGGATCTCCATCCCGCAGCTTGCGCACTGGTTTTTGGCGGCCGGAGGAGAGCAGAGGCAGGCGGCCTCCGACGGGCTGGACTCCCCGGACTCCTTCTTCACCTCCGGTTTAGACTGTTCCACAAAACATATCAGAAATTATATTTACATGGAGTTTACAGGCCTCATCTGGTATTTCGTTTCATTTTGAGAGTATAACACAAACGAAACCCCAACACGAATAAAAAAATAGGCCTATCTGATGGAAACGATTTCCACAATTTCTTAATGTTTTTCTCTTCAACACTAATTTGAAGACATAACCTCACATGCATAATAATAATAATAATAATAATAATAATAATAATAATAATAATAATAATAATAATAATAATAGCGCATTTAAACTGAGATGTCCCAGATTAGGCCTATAATTGTTGCCTTCGATTGTCTCGTGGGATTTCTACAACTGAAAACTGGAAGTTATTTTTGCTTCATGCCGGATCAGAAACGCTCCCGTTGCTCTTTTAGATCCGACCTGCGCTTCACCTGAATAACGCTGACTTGTCATCTAAAAACTACCGTAAACACAACGGAAAGGCAGAGAAACGAACAGTCTTCAAACTAAACTCGTCCAGATGTTTGTGACTCACCATTTTCGGGTGCTGCGCGCTGCCTATTCGGAGAGGAGATCCAGCTTGCTGTGCGCATTACGCATCTCTGCCCCAACCCACACTATATCCGGTCCAAAACAACGAATTACAGTTGCTCCTGCATTTAAACCCTGGCAACAAAAGAAATTTTGATGCAATTAGAAGAAGAAGAAGGAGCAGAATGAGGAAAAAAACTACATATGATCGATCTTTCCTCTTGTGCGCAACGGAAGGCTGTATTGCAATCACAAGCAGTGAAAAGAAAAGGATGGCACCATATCTGCAATTAGCGGCGGATTGAAATGCTTCGCCTGATAAGAGGCAACCGAAGTGTCAATTTCATCTGTCAATCAAAAAAAGGCAGCCGTGCCACCAAGCCGAGGGAGGAAAAAGCGCCGCATCCTAATTTCAATAGCTGTATAATCGAAAATCGAAAAATCTCCAAAGTGAAGAGGCTCAATTGGAGATCGTTCTATTCACAACAGACAACGTGCAAAAACTGCTGCTGTTCTTGAGACATAAAGGAGCTTGATTGTCTCTTTCTTGTGATGGACCCATTTAAGTACTTGAGGCTCCCCTTGGTGATTACAGCTGCATTCATAAACTGCCAAAATCTGCATTTGGGGGCAATCTGGACTCCGTGTTGTCCTTCACGTCCCAAAATTAACAAAAATGCAAGATTATGTTAATTACCAGCTAGGATATAAATATTGGAAGCAGTGAAATAAGACGAGATGGTCTGTAAAAACATATACTTCAGACACAGAAAATCTCCAAAAAGCAGTGAAAACATCGTTCATTAAAAGTGGATCCGGAACATCACATGAAAAACGTCGGAGAAAGCATGTTTCTCAACACGGCGTCCTTTAGGTTTGCTGCTGTTACGGAACAATAATCCAACTTGATCAACTTTTCTGGACAGTGTGAAGTCAAACTGCAGCATGGCTCCGCTCGTCTCTCCGCCTTGACTCGGAGTTTACACCCAGTTAAGTCAGACAGGATGTGATGCTGCAGACCCGCTTCACCCTCCTCTACAGGAAAATATAAAGTTAGAACAGAATTTATAACAAAAAACAAAAACACTGATGGAAAAAATTTTGCTTTTGCAACTTTGAAATGGTCTTTGAGTGTTTGTCCCACTTTTCCTGCATGATCCCTACAGTTGGATGCCTGAAGTTTTAGAGAAAAAAAAACGTTTAAAAGTTTCAGATTCAGCTCTGAGGTCAAGTTAGTGATGAGGAAAGTCTATGACAGTCAGGTTTGAGCTCCTTATCTTCATTCTACTTAACAAAGCTGCAAAGCTGCGGTGCAGGACCCTCAGCCCTCAGAAGAAGAAGAGTCTTCTGTTTAATTTGCAGATTTAATGTTTCACCATCAGTTTAATATAATGGATGATTGTTCCCATGGATGCTCCCACTGAATTGTGACTGAGATCCTTTATTAATTTCTGTCATCATCGGTTAGACGTTTCTCATGTTTTATACGTTTTTTTTGCACCTTCAGATGCATCAGAAGAGACATTTGGTTCTGCAAAGTTTGTTTTTATGATAAATATGAACATCAGCTTGTCGTGATGCTTTCCGATGCATGCAGATCTCTTTAAGCAGGAACACTCACTATCTTTAAAAAATCTGAGCATATTTTTATGTAATCTCAACTCTTTGCTTTTGATTATAAGTGCTTTATTCTTCAATAAACCTTTGGTCCATCAGATCTATTTGACTGTCAAATAAAGCTAAAGGCTGCCACGTAGCTGTGATTCCTGAAAAATATGAGTCCTGATGCTTCCGTTCATCCAGAACTTCATCCAGAAATTAGGTTCAAGCAAAAACATGACAGATTTTCCAGATGACCTCCCACTTTGTGTCTGATTGTACATGAACAGCTGTTTTTTTCTCTTTTCTTTCATTAAGAGTCTGTGATCATGTTCATTTCAAACATTCAGCTCCTGCACGCAGAATGTCATCTTCTGATCCGTAGACTGAAATATTTAATTCAGATTTGAGTGTGAACTCGGAGAAACACTCTTCATGCACCAGATGTGTCCAGCTGCAAATAACTGATATTCTGTGATTTATTCTGTTTGTATTTAAGAGATTGTTTTCATGTGTTTGTGATTGATGACAGTAAAAGTTCTAAAAATTGTAAGAAATTACAAAGTCACAATTTCAAATAGTTTATTTTCTTCAAAACTTACAAACAAACATGAATCTAAATATTAAAAACAAGATTACAAAAACTCTTTCTGTTACGAATCAATATTCTCTACTTATAAACTAAGTAAAACATGTTACTGACAGTAAATAAAAAAAACTAACTTACTTTGTACTAACCTCTTTTTAGTTTTTGCTTACTTAGAAATATCCTGCTGAACAGACCCAACTTAAAAATATATAATTAAAGAGACAATTTATTGAATGCATTATATTGATTTTCACTGCTTAAATTTGTTACTACACCCTGTATACCCTTTTTAATAAAAATAACAGAAAAAGGTCCTTGCAGTGCTCACAAACACTTCCAGATATCACTGTCTGTCACCAGTTCACCATGTGATCCAGAAACACCAGCTAAAGATGGATCATGCAGAGATGAAGCAACATGTAAACATGATGCAGAAGCATCAGCCTCGTCTCTGAAACAAAGCTTATAATGGTCTGAGGTGAAGTGGAAACTGTTCAGGTTTGCACCAAATGTGAATTTTTATATGGAAATCATGGACTCTTTGCCCTGCAAACTAAAAAGGAGAAGAACAATTCAGCTTGTTATCGGCAGACAGTTCAAAAGCATCTCTGATGGGGTTGCATTAGTGTCTATGAGGGGCAGCTTACACATCTGGAAAGGCTCCATCAATGCTGAGAAGTGGTGGTTTTAGAGCAACATCTGCGCTTATAATGTCTCTTTCAGGGAAGGTCTTGTATATTTCAGCAAGACAATATTAAACCACATCCTGCATCCATCACAGCATTTCTTCCCACAAGTCCATGTACTGAACTAACCTGCCTGCAGTTCAGATCTTTCAACCACTGAAAACATTTGTCAAGTCAAACCTAGCCACAAATTCTCAGGACTGTTAAGCAGCTAAAATCCTGCTCCAGACAATAATTTAACAACATTCATTTCTTAAAACTCCAACATATGGCAAATCAGAATCTAGATGTGCATGTTTCTCAAACAATTTCTATATTTTAAAACTTTAGTGTTGTAAGACGTTGGAGGATTTGACTTCAAAAAGTTCAAAAGAAAAAAGTAAAACGTGAGTAGGTAACTATTAAATCAGTGGTTCTTTATTTGTTATTGATCACTTAGAAAGGCACCTCTAACAGCCGAATTACATCCTCTCAGTCTCTTTGTATTGTCTGTGTAAAGCACTTCAGCAGCTCTGTGCATTACATGTAATCATCTCACAGTGGAAGAGAACTGGTGATGATGCAGGAGGGTGTAAAAAGGGTTGCAGTTATTTCACCTCTTGTTGTTGCTCCTCAGCAGCAGAAACCAGTTTGATCTGTTTTTGACTGGTTTCATCTCAGTGCAGAGAGACTTCTGTTTTAGTGATGTTTAAAGAACCATCCTGATTCCCAAAATTATCATCAAGTGCATGTTCAGCAAGTAAGATGACTATATGGTAGATGTTTTATCATGTCATGAATTAGAAAAAAGTTACACTGTATTCTTCAGATAGTAGCAGTAGCTCAGGTGGACGAGCTGGTTGTCTGGTAACTGGAGAGGTTTATATCCCTGCTTTGCTGTTGTGTCCTTGGGCAAGACACTGTGGCCTGTTTGGTGGTGGTCAGAGGGTCCAGTGGCGTCTGGCAGCCTCACATCTGTCAGTGTGTGTCCCAGGACAGCTGTGGCTACAACATGTGTGTAGTTCATCACCACTAAAAGTGTGAGTGTGTGTGTGTGTGTGTGTGTGAATGACAAACGTGCTATACAAGTATACGCCATTTACCAATAAAAGGAGAATCCGGAGAATCTCTGTGCACAAGGGGGTCAAAGGTCAAAACTAAATAGGCTACTCATAATTTGTGGACCTTTAGGCTGCACTGCATTTAAAACAGGTTTGATTAAAACCTTTTTGGGAATCAGAGTTGTTTTTCTGGGGAGGCTGTGGCTCAGTGGTTAGAGCTGTCGTCCTCCAATTTGAAGGTTGGTGGATCGATCCCGGCTTCCACCGCCACATGTCAAAGTGTCCTTGGGCAAGACACTGAACCCCATGTTGCCCCCCGATCTGCGTATCTGGTTGTGTGAGTGTTAGCCCCTACCCTCTCCCACTGGTTTACATATCGGGTTGTGTGAATGGGTGAATACAAATGCAAATGCATGTGAAAGCGCTTTGAGTGGTCTGAATGACTAGAAAAGCGCTATACAAATACAGGACATTTACCATTTTTCCCTTTACATTTTTTTTTAAGTTTTAGGCAGGTATAAAGGGACGTACATCTTCAAAAAAGTTCTACTTTTTCACATCTTGATGATTCATATGAGTTTGGGATGATCAAAATGTTTTCAGGAACATACATCTGAGTCTTTGTGGTTAACAGCGGTTTTACCTTGTAACATTCCTACGGATGCCAGTTCTGAATCATGAACTCTGACCTTAACTAAGTCAGATGAGTCCTCCAGATCTTTAGGACAACCTCTCCAGAAGAGATGGAATTCAGTGTGGTGCAAAATGACTCTGACTGTTCAAACTGATGGATGTCAGTGACTTTGTTTCTTATTTGTTTTTGAGTGGGAACGTTTTTCACATGGAGACAGGTTGGTTTGAATAACTTTTCTCCATTCTTAAAAAAATAATTTGAAAACTGCATGTTGTATGTGCACATATTATCTTTGTCTTAATTAATAACCTGATTTAATATCTGTATGAATTAAAAGCAAAAACAGAATAAATCTGTATACTTAGAGGAGAGCTCTACACTTTATGGTAATCTACAAAAAAAATCCTTTGTACAAAAAGACATGTCAAAACAGATTTAGGTGCAGTAAAATGAATTTAATAGGACAACGAAAATTGTTAGAATAACATGATTGAAAATTTTCTATACATATATTTACAAAAGAGAAGCCAAACTTGGATTACATTAAATACAACTAGAATAAGAGCTGGAAAAAAAATCACAAAAATCAAACCTGTCTTGTTCTATATAAACTGTCTTTACAGAGTTTTACTTAGGTCAGGTTTAACATCACTGAAACATTTTATAACCACATTAACATAAACTTTGGTCTTAAAACGCTGAACGTTATGGTACATTTTGAAACAATGAACGGATTTTCTGCTTCTGTGTACAACTTGTACTCTTTCTTTTATTTCAAATAATTTAAAATATTTTTGGCACATTTTTAAAACCCTTTTTTAAGACTGAACAGTGCAATTTGTTATCATGTAAATAAACCTGTCTCCTTTCTTCTGTAGGTGGTTGCTGGAGATTTCAGCTCTTCTATGATTATTTTAGACGGGCAGTCAAAGAAAAATGACTCTGATTCACGCGTCTTTCCTTTAGTCACTCTATGTTTGCCAAGCCGAGGTTACAGAACAGGGATGAATGATGGTCTGCTTGGCATGTTGGCTGAGGGGAAATGTTTAGAGAAGGGCGGAGTGAGACCTAAACTCAACACCAGGGTCTTATCTTGTTTCTTTAGAACTTCTGCGACTGTGTGAATGTTGTTAGATGTTTGAGATTAAGAGCTGGATCTGATTTACTTTACAACTGACTGCAAACTAGCTTCATGTCTCCATTCAGAGGATGTAATCTTAAAAGTTAACAAATACACAAAATACAATTAAAGATCTATGATGCATCCTCTTATAAAAAGTTTATTCAAGTCTTTGTGTGTAAGATAGATCTGGTTTTTTCATGTTGTAACCACTGAGGAAATGAGGATACATGAACAAAACACAGAGAACTAAGACTGAGCGAATGTTTGCCTATGGGAGCTTTTTGGAGATGAGTTTGACATCTAAAAGCTCACAATCCAGCAGCGTCCAACGTTCAACAGGCTGCATCTACCGAGATCAAACCCGTCTCGATTACAGTCCTGCAGCCAAGCTTTCAACAAACAAAGGAAATGGCACATTACTCCATCTCCTTTTCTGAAAAGTTGCACTGGAGGAAAAAAAAATCCCTCTCCAGTTATTTAACAAATACAAGTTTATTTGAAGTACAGACAAGGAAAAATGAAGGTCTTTTTTTCAGGGCTTGCTCTCCATATGACAGCAATTTGGGAGTATTGTGTATTTTGGCTCGAGCGTGTGCTCTATGATAGATGACAGGAGAGAAAATCACGAGCCGCTGGCTTGAGCTGAGACATGCAAATTGCTTTCAGCTGATTGCTGTATTCTGCATGATATTTATCAAGTGGATTACAGTATGCGCCTTTATTTACAGACAGGAAGCAGCTGATCAATTCCACCGCAGGAAGGAGGAAGAACTGATGGTTTTCCCCCACCAGGTGAAAGTGCAAACCCCTTCAGTGTCCAGCGAGCACACTAAGATTTAACTTTCATTTTACAACAACAAAAGACAACAATCGGGGATATGGACATTTCAAAACTGTCCTCAGAACATATTGAATTAGATCTTGTGATGCAACTATAATACTTTATGAGATTTAGAGGCAAAGTTTGGAAAAGCATAAAGTAATTAGGAGTATGGTGAGTATGTCACACACACACAGCAACTTCAGCCAAATCTTGTCATCAGTCTTATCATTTGTCTTAAGCTCAGCCTCTGATTTCCACAGTCTGCAGAAAATACCACGCCAGCTAAAAACATGAGCTTCACGTGTCGAAAGAACATTTGAAAGTGTGAGGTTCACATATAACATGCAAAAAAATGTAAAACAGATGTTTTACACATTTCAAGTGTGAATTTGACAGGAGAAAAATATTTAAACTAAATGTGAAATCTTTGTGCAGTAACATGTAAAATGCATGTTCTGCATCTGATTCTCATGTGACTTTGAAATGTTTACATGTGGTCACATGTAATCACATGAAAAAACACATTAAAATCATGTGTTTTTTTCATGAAGTGTAATATTGGGGAAAATTATGAAACAGTTTCAGAGATAAGAAACTCAGAGATTATCTATGATAAAATTTTAAAGGAAAAAATTACAGGAAAAAATGTTTTGGCGTCACTTCTTAAAAAACGATTGGATCAGCTGCAGCAAAAGCTGCTGCTTGTTGTGACTCAGCCAAGTTGAACTTTTAAACCAGCACAAAGGATTGTGACAAAATATTTACAATTTATGTTGCTGCGACTCATTATGGAAGCCTTGAAAATCTAGTGAAAAAAAAAATTAAAGAAATCAAAAAGAATTCAATGTTCATTCTAAAAACCTGATTATTAGTTTTTACCCCATTATAGAGGTCATTTGATCAAACTTGGGTTATCTGTTTGTGTTAGTCATGAACTCTAACTAAAAAGCTCAGTCATACTCTTAAAATGTCCTTTTTCCTTTAAAGTTGTGAAAGTAATTATCTCTCCTTCAGCCAAACACTGTTCAGGCCTACCGGCTCTGTTGTTTAACCAAAACCAAACAGTTACTGAGTAAAACTAAACAGAAAACAAAAATACAAAAATACAGTGGTCACATTTGGAACTGAAGAGACTCGACCCACGCGTCTACAGTAAAATAAACCAAGAAAAATCTCTTATTTCACTCTGATGCTCATCTTCAGGGCAAAAATCCGCTGGACTCATAACAAAATGAATAAACATGAAAGCAAATAGTCAAAAAGTCAAAGTCAGCTTTATTGTCAAATATGCTATATGCACGACACATAGCACAGATGAAATTGGTTTCCTCTCAAACCAAAGTACAAACGTGAAATATATAAAAACACCCATCCATTTAGAAGAAAATAAAAAGTATAAAATATAAAAATAGTGCAAATAGAACTTAACAAGTTCCGGAACTGCAATTTAATTGGCGTTTTAGAGATGAAATTTTACCAGAAAACATAATAAATATGTTGATGATGCATTCTACACTTTCCTAGATGAAATGGTGGGTGGAGCTTCATCAAGTCATCTAACCAATCAGAGCAAGCTGTGATTGAACCGTGAGATCTTTCAAAGCTTCTATTTTTGCTTAAAAAATTTAACTAATAACTGAAACTAGCACTCTGTTTCCAACTTCAATGGGATTTTTATGTCGTCTCTCTAAATGTAGGAAAATAAAAACTAATTGTGTTTAATGAAAAAGGCAGAATATTTCTTTCAAGTGGTATGTACCTCAAAAATCTAATAAAACATCTTACTTATTAATCATGAGGCATGCAATTTGCAAAAACATTTCTCCTGGGGCACTGGAAGATATTTTTGTAATAATTAAATAATTACATTTTGGGTTTAAATGTTTAAATGTGTGACCATCATATGCCGAGGATGTCTAATCTTTTGATGGATCTGAACTCTTATTAAATTTGACCCTCCCTAGTTTAGACGGGAGTTTCTTTGGGCAGTTTGATAATTATTGTGTTTTTGGAGAAAAAAAAAAACAGAACATGTTTTACACATGTAAAAGAAATGTAAAGTTACTTTTATCTTTCTGTGAAATATGAGACAAAACACAAAACATGTCACAAATCTTTATTTCAGTTCAGTAGAAGTTACAATCTTTTCATTAGGGAAAGTTGATATTTAATTTTTATCAAATAATATTGATATTTTATTTATCTCTGAACCTGATCTAACTCTATTACTTCAGATTCATGCAAGATGAGAGTCAAAGATCAGCAACTTACCCAATCAGGTAACCCGCAAAGTAAAATTACTTCCTTCCAACCACTGACGTTCACCTGCAGTGACCCGGAGCAATCAGGGGTAAATGGGGTCCCTAATCACCAGAAACTCTGTAGGTCAGCAAACATGCAACAAAACGCGGCCCACCCAGCCTCCTGCAACACCCCCCCTCCAACAGACCGGCTCTGAGTGCAAGTGTTTAAACTGTCACTTCAAATAGGCTCAGTGTGGAGATTACTTCTGCAGGACTCATCGTATGTTTAGTTTGATGCCGACTGTAATATCCTGCTGCCCTGTTGATCTCAGTGACTCCCGGTGTGTGGTAGCGGTACAGTGTGTGAAGTAAAGGTGTGTGGGGCACGTTCAGATCAATCAGGGAAGTGTGGAAGCCAGAAGAGGAAATCAGTGTGTTAAAAAGGATCTAAAACCTGGTGGGAAACTCTTTGAGGGTTTATTTTGATTAGATTTTACATTCATCAGGTTGAGCAGTGTTAAAGGAGAAAATGCAAAGTGATATGTTTGAAACAAAGAGTTGTAAGTGTGGCTTTCACACAGATGGGGTTGATGTTTGATGTGTTGTACACCCTTTAAACTGTCAGCGTTTAGGATGTGGTTTGTGTGTAGAACTCTACGGTAAGCTGGACTGTGTGTGCCAGCTCTTTGACAGCTGATGGACGACTCTGAATCCTCCCACAGATTGTTTGCAGCATATAGAAACAAAGCCTCAGCAGTGGGACAGACCTGCAATGTGAAGACAAATTTTCACATGACAAATGTGTATTTTTAAGCCACTTGGTAGCAGCAAGACAAACATGAAACACAACACCTCATTATCATTTTGTTACACAGTGACAGACATGTTTGTTAAAAACAATGTGAATATATAATGTAGATGAAGTTGTGTGGGTCAGATGTTCAGGTTTCTTTTTATATTCTTCATCACAAAATAAATCAGCAGTTTTTGGCCCTTTCACTTGACAGATCCTAGATCAAAGAGAAAATCTAGAGTTTTGGCCTGAAGGCAAGTTTGTCTCATGTGCTTGTGGACTTTTGTTTTGATATCTGCCAGCATTTTCTATTAGTTTATTTTTCAGAGGGTTTTGGAGCTGTTTGGACTTAAAGGACGAGCACCTATTTATTTTGTCCTCTGATGCAGAAATCTTATCAGCGGTTGGAAACTTTTCCTACTCAATTAAATGTATTCTGTCAATGATAATGAAACTTTCATAAAACTTAAAACTTTAAATAGATGCCAAAATCTCCGTAGGTTCATTAAATTAAGATGTTTCTTTGAAGATTTTCTTTAGATTTTGGATGATTTCTAACTAATTTTCTGTGTAGTTCCTCCACCATTATAAAACACAGAAGAACGAGAACTTTAAAAAAAGGTGTCAAACTTCAAAAATATAAACAGTCATTTTAGGAAACATAAAAGAAAATGCAGAAAACTGTGTCAAGCTTGAGAGAAATATCAAACTTTTGTTGTTCATCTGCTGTCTGATTGTTCATCTTGTATGTAAATTCATAAGAAAAGAAAAGATAACAAACAATTGTGGGTCTATGATGAGCTGCTGAATACTAATAGATGAGTTTAGGAGCCTTTTATTGCCCGTATGATTCAGTTTGTTGGCTTAACAAACAAATACAATTTCCTGGAAATGAACTGGACTGAAAATGTGTTAAATTAAAACTTAAAATACATTAAGAAAGATCAGACCCCCCAATAATTTTGTCCAAATTTGAGTTAAAATGAGTCTCATTGCTGACAAAGACTACAGCAATTATTTTCTGAGAGTTTGTCACATCTCACAAACATCCTCGTAATTTTCTGTCAAAATATTTTCAATTTTATGATATTCCATTAAAGTATGTTTAACTGTTTCCTCACAGTGCATTCATGCAGCTCTACATTTAAGACTCCTTGACTCAGACCACCAGCTGAGTCTACAGGAGATCTGTCCTGTTTCACAATCACCTGCAGATTCTAACAGCTTTAACAAATGATGCTTTAAAGACTCTCCACTGTGTGGTTCTGTCAGGAACCCCATCTGAGATAACACATGATGCCTGTGTGCCTATCACTCGGTCTGATTGGCTTGCTCTACAACTGAACAGGAAGTCTGGTAATCTGTAATTTGAACCAGGGGAAGGAAGAAGTCAGGAACCAGCCTTCAGTGCTTTCACCAATCGTATTCATCACCAGAGCCGAACCGAGGCTCATTTAGAGCGGGAGCATGGCTTGACTAAACATCTTCTCCATAAAATAAATGCTTCCAGGTTACTCTCAGTCCAGGTTCCACTCAGAAAAGCATCTGAACTCAATTACCAGGAATGTTATAGGAAGCAGCGTGCCTCGGCCAGCAGACTGCACCAACAACACCATGGCAACGCGTGTACGATCCCCACTCTAAAAAGAGTCGTGCAGGCACTTGTAAGGCGGGAAATGATGATTTGATAATTAGTTCCTGATGTGCCTTATTCTTTTTTAGATCAATCATGCCTAAGAAATAGAATGAAACACAAACATTGTAGGTTTTTTGAAGCTACAGATGTTGATTGGTGGACTGTTTGGTTGAAAGTCCTTTTAATAATAAAATGTTTTTACTCACAAAACATCAAGAGAAAAGTTCGGGTTTCTAAATTTGATGCTTGTGAATTCTAAGAATGCAGAAAAATATTTCTCTTAGGATTTGAAATTTGCTAATGAGTCTCAGAAGTCACTCTGTTTGAGCAAAATTAACTCAATGATATTTATTCTTAATTCTGTCCAAACACCAACTTTGTTTGGTGTAGATTTTGAATGTAACAGTGTTAACTTGTGTGGGGTAAAAAAAATTCCAGGCACTGTTGATATTTATATAAATATTTCTGGTTTTAAACATTTTCCAATGTTACTGTATAAAAGGTTTTTCCCATTGTTTTTGGAGAAGTTTGTTTTTCCTTCACATAAAAGACTATATTATCAAAATACTCTGAATTCCCAATTTTAATTCTGGGAGAAGCAAACTGTTCTACTCTTTCTTCAAAAATCTCACTGAGAGATGCTGAAAAACTTAATCTGATCAGAAAAAAACAGCACTGAGTTTTAACTGGAAACTGAAACTGTGACAGAAAACGTCACATTCTACAGGAAAATTACCGGTGTTACAACAGCAATAATCTGTAATAATCACCATTCTTAGACACATAATAAAATAATAAAAACAGTAACACAAACAATTCTCATGTTTAAACAGATTGTTTTGCATTATCTTGCATAAACTAAACTAAACTAGAGGATAAATAGTCTAAAGTTTTTGTGCTGAACTTTTCAAACACAACAACTTCATTCTGAAAGCTCAGTGTGATGTGTGAAACAAACTTTCCAGCAGGTGGCGATAAAGCACTGAGCAACCAGCTGATGATCATATTGTCTTATCAGTAAATAATTTGACTAAAAACAAAATAAATTGCAAATAAATTATATCATTTTTTGTCTGAGTAAACTGTAAAATAAGCACCTTTCTACTGTTAATATAGAAGCAGTTTATCCTGTAGCAGTAGTTGTTATAATTACAAACTTTTTAGGTCGTCTACGGGTTGTAGAGGAAGTAGAGGAAGCTGTGTGACCGCCTATTTTCAATAAATGGGCCTGTTAGACTCTTAATGCTGTTTGGTGACAGCAGCCTGCTCTGTTTCTCAGAACAGTTCTGACAGTTCTAATTTAATTCACTGTAAATAACCATGAAAGGTGAGTCCAGTTAAATACTTAAACTACTTGTGAATTGGTGCTTAAACTGAATGATTGTTTATATAATTTCATCTATAATTTTTCTACACCTGCTTGTTCTTGTTGAAGGCCATGGAGAGGCTCCATCTCCAGCGGTCATCAGGAGAAAGTCAGAGTTCTCCCAGTCCAGGTTCTTGTTATTATAACATTATTATGATTATTCTTTTTTTAATTACAGAATTGAGCCTCTTTTCCATCTGGGTACTTGTGATGCTGCTGAAGAGCTCATCATCTACTGGTGACTCTAGTATTGGTGAGCAGTTCTATATAACACTTATCCTCCTAAACTAATCATGTGATCATTGTCTTTGAGAACATTAATATCCTTTCAAACTAATTTTTGCCTTGAATATGAATCAGTTCACGATGCTGTAAAAATGAT
Organism: Pachypanchax playfairii; assembly: GCA_006937955.1. Taxonomy (NCBI): domain Eukaryota; kingdom Metazoa; phylum Chordata; class Actinopteri; order Cyprinodontiformes; family Aplocheilidae; genus Pachypanchax; species Pachypanchax playfairii. The sequence continues at coordinate 484,498 of SSNP01000099.1, forward strand.
GTTTTTCAGATCTTACTGCAGTCACATAAATAAAATAATTATAAAAACCTGTTAGTCATTAGTATTATTAGTATTCTTAGTAGTATGGCTTCACATATGAGCAACGTTCCATTTAGAAACTTTCAAAATGCTTTTGGTTTTTTTAGGACCCTAAACACATAATTTAGGCAAGATGGACATTTTCTATACAGCTAACAGGGATAAAGAAGTGATGCATTTTATCACACGGAGCATCTGTAAGCAGGAAGCTATGGTGCAGCATGTGTTAAAGATATGTGGAAGTGGTCAGACTTAGACATTAACAGCTTCAGACCTCTGGCTTTGTTTCTGTGAAAAGACTAAAATACTTCAACATTTATAAGTTAATGTATTTAAACATCATTCAAAGTAGTTCACAGACTGTCACATCATGGAACTTTATAGGTATATGTGTACATATGAGCATGTGTGTGTGTGTATTTCTTAATCTCTACAACCCTGTATAGGAGTAAGTGGGTAAAGATAATGACTAACTGTATTTCTTAATAAATAAGTGAATTTAATCTCAAATATCTTGAGAATACCAGAAAGCCTGAGCTATCTGTCTGTTCCGCAAAAGATTGAGTCGCTGCAGAAACTTTTAGTTCCTTTATTATTTTGACATTTCAGACTGCCTTTTTTTTTAGTTTTTCAGCTCTTGTTTTTAAATCTTTGGTTGTCACTAGTTTATTTTTTGTTTAGTTTTTTCTCTTGGGTTATTTGTGCATTTAAAATAATTTTATGTCTGTTTCTATTTGTTTTGGGTCTGTTGGTGTCTTTGTTATATTTCTATTATGTGTTTCAGTTACATTGTTACTGTTTCAAGTTGAGGATGGTAGATACGTTAATTTAGAATTAATTTGAATAAGAATCACTCCATAAGTTACAATCCATGTATTCACACATGACTATTTACCTATTTACCTAACAACCTGTTTGTTTTACTTTAACAAGAGATACATTAACCTGATATTCAATAATACATTCATGTAAACAACAACAATCTTTGTCCTTCTTTGCAGTGAATCCCTGTTGCTACTATCCTTGTCAGAACGCCGGCGTGTGTGTGCGATACGGCGCCGACAGCTATGAATGTGACTGCTCTCAGACTGGCTTCTATGGAGAAAACTGCACCATTCGTAAGAACCTAAAAACTGTGTCATCCTGCAGACCCTCAAACAGTGTTTATTTCTTATGTGCAAAAGTGTCAAATGTGCATGTGTTTCTTTATATTTAGTTCTAAGCAGATAGACCATGTAATGTTTTAATTTGGTCTTAATGTGCTTCAGCTTTTCTGTCAGCAGTTTTAATTCTGAAATGTTTTCACTCTTGTCTTGTCCAGTCCTTGTACCACACAAGGACAATAGATTCTGCTTAAAAACACTGTCCTGATGTCTGCTTGATGGACACTGCCTGCAGACACAAAAAGCTCAAACATAAACAAAAACTTAATATTAATAAAAGGCTGGCAAGGCATCAGTTAGCTTCAGCAGCTAGTAACTGAGCAGGTTGTTGCTCCCTCCATACCTCCATTAGTAGTTCAGCTAGCTGACATCCACCTTTAGTGGTTGACTGTCTCCAGTGGTCTCTGAGGGTCCTGCAGGATGATTTTCCTTTCATCCCTCTTCCTTCACTCATTCATATCTTCCTTTACTCTAGCAATATATGCTAGTGAAGGTTCTTAGTCATCCTGTAAACATTTTACCTGAATCTTGAACAAATTTTGCATTTCATCTGAGATGCTTCATCAGTTCTAAATGAAAAGTTCAGGCTTTTTTGCTGAACTGGTTTTCACTTAAGAATTTTTGGTCACATGCCAGATGGTGTGAATTGTTATGAAACTGTCAGGGTATTGGGGATGGTGCTGTATTAAAGGTTCTTGACAGTTGAAATATGAAGCCCCTCCTCTGTTTAAAGACTGTGTTCATTTAGAACTGATGAAGCACCTCAGATAAGAAGCAAAATGTCTTCAAGAATCAAGAAAATTAGTTGCTTTTTTCCAACCAACACCAAACAGACGAGGTGTCCTCAGGTTTCATTCATCTGGTACCTACAATGCAGCATCAACTCTATTTTCTATTTTCTTTTGATTTCTGCCCTTTTTCATTTGTCTTACAGATTTGTCTTTGTTCTTTGTGCTTCTAAAGTGTTTTTACATTTTGTTTTAGTTAGTATTTCTTGTGATTATACTGTATGTTGCTTGATTTCTCGCCTTGTTCTTGTTCTGCAGGGTTTCAGTTTTCATTGCTTTTGTCCTGCTTTGTGTCAGTTCATTGTTTTCTTCAGGCAACTCCTCACACACCTTCCAGCCATCTATCAGTTCATCTGCCCTTCCTCTCAGCTGCGTTTTATGTTTCTGCTGTTTGTTTCCTGCTACCTGCCTTGATCCCGTTGCTTCCATACAGTTTTTTCTTCAGTCTGAGTGTAAACGGTTTGCTGCCATGTCAGCCTTTAGTTTTCTTATGAAAATCTTTATTTTTACAGTCCTGCTCCCTGTGTTTTCATCTTCTTATCCATCAGCACATTCTGAACATTTCTCAGTTTTGCATTGTCTGAAATTACCTCCGAAATTACGTTATGACTAAAATAACATTCTTTACTTTAAATCTTTTATGTAGCGGAGTTCTGGACCCGAATTCATCTCCTACTAAAACCAAATCCCTCTGCAGTTCATTTCTTTCTGACTCATTTCAAGTGGTTCTGGGACCTCATCAACAGCTCCTTCCTACGTGGTACTATCATGAGACTAGTGCTGACTAGTAAGTTAAACCACCAAATAAACCATCTTAGACCAGATCACAGAATGCAATTGTTTCTGTCACTGATTTCATTTCATATCAATTATTTTGTTAAACTGTGGTGGCGATCGTTAATCTGTTTGTATGGATCTGTGGATGCAGGACGGATACTCGACCTCTAACAAATCTAAAATTCAAAGTGGCTCTGTAACTTGAAGAAACAGACTTGATTTGTAATGACAACAGAGAATAAACTTACTGAAGCAGTTACGATTTCCTTAATGAATCTGACATTTCAATTGTGCTGCTGTGTCTCTTAAAAGAATTTCATTCTGAGGGTGAAAGCTGAGTTAAAGTTCACTTTGCTGATTTGGTTTTATCAACAAAATTCAGAGTTCTTAAACTGTTGCATCTAACTTGTAGTATTAAACAGATCAGGTCTTAGCAATGATGTGGCAATGATGTTGTAGAAATATTAAGCTTTAATTAGTTTCATACATGTTCCACACATAACGAGGGAATCTGTTAATGAGTGTCAATGGAACTCTATGAAAGTTAAATAAGGCCACACTGACTCCAAATCAACATCCATTTGTCTTTTTCTGAAATATTTTGATAGTAAGATGGACAGAAAGTAAAAGTTGCTTCAGTTTCTCTAAAATTTTACTCACAAAAGCTTTTTGGGTGCTGGACACAATTCACCAAAAATAAAACAGCTTTTAAGTTTGGAAAATCATTGGCAAGCATCTGGCAGCATCTGTAGACAGTCACAAGCATTTTTAAAGCTTCATAAGCCAACAGTTTCCTGGCTAGTCACTTTCATTCTGACAGACACAGTTTTTTAGGTAATAGTAGCATTCCTAGACAAAAGGACTTTAAAGCACCTGCTATATTTTACTAGTTAAAAAACCCAGATGCATCTCCTTTGATGTAATAATAGTTGTTGAACTATCTGAATGTCATCTGAATTTATATTTTTAGCAGAAATAGACAATGGTTAAGAAAGCATTGTGGCACAGCTGGTAGCACTATTGCCTGCAGGGTTGGTAAATCAGACCTTGCTGTATTGCATGTTCTCTCTTTGCACCTGTTGGTTTCTCTGGGGATTCTTTTTTTTTCCAACAAACAGAAAGCATGTTATCACACTTCCAGCTGCATTTAAAACATTGAAAATGTACATTTTCTAAAGGTTTAGGCATCATGCTATTGCTTCAGAGATGGTCACTGTTGGCCTCTCAGTATTTTTGACATATCTGCTCCTGCAACAAGCAATAAAATGCTTTGAACTTGTAGATAAAACAATAAAATCACATCAAATTACTTAAACTTTTTGTTACAGTCAGAAATGAACTCATTCCAAGCCCTCCAACCTACAATACCAAGTATGGGTACATTAGCTGGGAATCCTATAACAACATCTCATACTACACCCGACTGCTTCCTCCTGTACCTGAAGACTGCCCTTTGCCAATGGGAACTAAAGGTGAGACCAACCCAGGTTACACAGACCCCCCCCGATCCTGATGGAGCTTAACTTCTTTCTTCCTCCACAGGTAAACCTGATCTCCCTGATGTTAAAGTGCTGACTGAGAGATTTTTTAAAAGACAGAAATTCAGACCAGATCCTCAGGGAACCAATCTGATGTTTGCCTTTATGGCTCAACACTTCACCCACCAGTTCTTCAAAACAAGTCAGACAACTAAAGCAGGCTTCACCAAGGCTTTGGGACATGGGGTGAGATACACTCCCAATCAGCTGCAGACAAAATTTATTGTTTTAATTATTTTGAATTCAATGTGATTTGTTTTACTTAACCAGGTAGATGCAAGCAACATCTATGGAGAAGACCTTAAAAGACAACATCAGCTTCGACTCCATAAAGACGGAAAGCTAAAATATCAGGTAATGAAAATAGACATGCCAGTTTTAAGTCTCACATGTAACTGAATTAATTTAAAAAAAACATTGAAACGAGGCTTTTACTGCTTTAAAACATTAGATTTTTATTTAAAATGTAGTTTAAAACTTTTTAAATAGTGAACACATCTGTGAACATTGAGTTCTAAATGTTGTCAAAATGCTTGATACTTGCTTGTGACCTTGTAAAACCTGATCACACCACATCTCACTAAAAGGTTTCACTTCCTGTAAAGTGTTGGCTTCGTAGAATAATGATTTATAAATAAGATAACACATATGGTAGTTAATAGCAGAAAATCAGTCTGTGATCATTTCTGGGAGAGGGAAACCCTATCTTGAGATTTTGGTTTAAACATGTCTAATCTGCATAAAGATAATGTATCACTTAAAAATGCAAATTAAATGATAAGTTGAGTTCTTTACTAACTTTATCAAGATTTTGATGAATTAAAAAAATAGATATTTAACTAAAACATGCTAATATGATTCATGATTGACCTCCACAGTTGATAAATGGTGAGATGTACCCACCTAAAATATCTGAGGTCCCTGTGCACATGGTGTACCCTGAAGGTTTCCCTGCTGAACAACGTCTGGCAATCGGTCAGGAGGTGTTTGGCCTCCTACCAGGTCTCACCATGTACGCCACCATCTGGCTGAGAGAACACAACCGGGTCTGTGAGATCCTGAAGGCTGAGCATCCAACCTGGGACGATGAGCAGCTGTTCCAGACCACCAGACTCATCATCATCGGTGCAGAAAACTCAACAGTATATTTTGTGTTTCATAACAAATATTTTATGTTGGTTTCTTGTCTTTTATCATCACCATTTTTAATTAACACTTTCAGTGACACAGTGAACACTTTAGGTCACTGATTTTTCGGACAGTACTGGTGCTCTAACTTTGTTAACATAATAGTAGCTTTGTGCAAATTCCCCCCGCATTGACAGAAGAATCAACTTGTGATTAAACGTTTCACGATATGAAAACAACAATAAATTTATCTGATTTAAAGTTAAAAAGACAAATAGAAACTGGAAGTGTTTGTATAGGAAAGAAAGATCAGGAGCAGGTAGGAGTCTGTACAAATTGTGCAATACTGACAATTCACTTAAAAAAGTACTGGGATTCTCCAAAAACCATGACCACAAGGCTGGACAGTGTTGTTGCAACCATTTCTAACTATAAACATCCATTAAAATGACCTTCCATTTTGACTAGTTAATTCTAGAATTGACTCAGAATATGTGAATTTCATAATTCAGGATTGTCGATAACCTGCACAGGTTTTCCACAGAGACTGAACTCCACCTGCTGGTCAGAATGAAAAGTAAACCATTACAACGTCACATGAAATTATTTCAAAGTTTTAGTCAAGTACGTCCCTCAGAAATGAAGAATTCTGAAAATATTCCACTTTTTATATTTTTATATATCTGCACAAGCCAGCCTGCTTTAACCACTGAGAAAAGATCAGTAGTCACTCATAGCAGATTAATGAACCAGTTAATGGAACCAAATTTCCTTTCGAAATATAATTTAATGCTGCCTATCTGAACATCAAATGTTACATAATATTAACATTTTTATTTGAGCTTGAAATGTCAGTATTTATGGCCTGATGTACATATCAGGGAATTTTCCTACAAAAAAATAATTGCAGCAGCAAAGCAAACGTGTATTAATGGTGTCGACTTAAAGTAACACCATTTGAAGTAAAGAGAGACTTTGGAATATGTAAATAATCAGTGATCACAGATTCCTCTCAAAATCACAGACCAGTGAACTGAATCTCGCCTCCTGGTTTATCATTGCTAGAATTTAAATGTTTTAATGGTCTAGTCCTTGTGAACATTTTAACATCTTCTGATGATGTATCTATAAACTGAAATGAGTTTTAATTCACAGGTGAGACAATTAAAATTATAATTGAAGACTATGTACAGCACCTGAGTGGCTACCATCTGAAGCTCGTGTATGACCCCTCCCTCCTCTTCAACGTGCGTTTTCAGTACACTAATCGCATCTCCCTGGAGTTCTGCCATCTCTACCACTGGCATCCACTGATGCCAGACAGCTTCTTCATCGACGGAGAAGAAATCCCATACTCCAGATTTTTATATAACACCTCCATCCTCGTGCACTATGGCGTGGAGAAGCTGGTGGATGCTTTTTCTCGACAGCCTGCAGGACAGGTAATTTGCTGAGTAGTCCAGATGTTGTTTTTTACTGGAATGTTTACGCTAAAGGTCTCACAAAATACTGTATGTGTCAATCTGCATCTACACATTTTATAATTTGTCACAGCCAAGCTAAGTTTTAAAACTCGTGTTTTTTTACAAACTCAAATGGTCAAATAACGACTTGGTGCAGAAGAGTTGCAATCTTCCAGCATCTACCAGATTTTTTTTTTTAAGTACACAAACACTTTACCTATCTTCAGATGTCACTTGTAATCTTCCCACTAAATGTCTCAATCAGTGGTTTCCGCCTCACAGCTATTGCAACATACTGTCTGGCTGCATGTGAGAACCTCTGCTGAACAAAACGTTTGTAATATCATTAAAATACATGCTGACATTATTTCTGCAAAATAAATCTGGTTTATAGTTGTGTCTGTAGTTTATTTTATTGATCATGCTTGAAAACATCTTACTAATATACCGTAGTGTGGCTGCCCGTCAACAAACAAGGGAGAAGACTGTCTTGAGTTACTTTCTTTTTGTCTTTCAGGTGGGTGGAGGACGCAACACTCATGAAGTGGTGCTCAAAGTGGCAGAAAAGCTAATCAGAGATGGCCGAGACGCTCGTATGCAGTCCTTCAACCAATACAGAAAAAGATTCCGCTTGAAGCCGTACACATCTTTTTATGAATTAACAGGTAAGAAGACAAATGACAACTTCTTTCACACTTTTTCAAACTTCTGTGTCAGCAAATTAATTTTGTAACATTGTAAGTTAAATCTAAGCAGTTAGCTTCAGATCCCAGGATGTCGTACTGCAACTTCTTCATGCCTAAAAGATGCATTAGGTGGATGTTTGCAATAACATGTATGTGAGACAATAGATATTACTAAAGGCTTTTGCAAAGACAGGTTTAGTTTGTTTTGAACGTTACCTGAGCGCTGGGGTCAGAGTTCCAAGAAAGCTTAAATTACCCTCATAATTAACACATACCTGGAAACAGTTAACAGGGCACTAACTATGAAACTTACCATCTCTCTAATTCTTTTCCAACATTGTTGGAAAAATGATCAAAACTGTAAATACATCTAAGATGATTTATCTCATTTGCAAATAGATGACAAAGAAATCGCTCAAGGTTTGGAGGAACTCTATGGAGATATAGATGCTCTGGAGTTTTATCCTGGTCTCATGCTGGAAAAAACTCGTCCGAATGCCATTTTTGGTGAGAGCATGGTGGAGATGGGTGCTCCTTTCTCCCTGAAAGGCCTGTTGGGAAACCCCATCAACTCCCCTGAGTACTGGAAGCCCAGCACCTTTGGAGGCAAGACGGGCTTTAACATAATCAAAACATCAACTTTGAAGAAACTGGTGTGTCTCAACACAAAGTGGTGTCCGTATGTGGATTTCCATGTGCCGCATAATGAAGAAGAAGAAAAATCAAGAAAACAATCCACTGAACTTTGATATATAATGTTTGTACATTTAGTCCTGGTTCATTCAATGACAAAGTTTTTTTTTAAGTAGATCTACGACCTAATAATAAATCTGAAAGATTGTATTTGTAAGCTGATGTTTAGAAGAAAGTACCTTCAAATCTTGAAAATTAGTTTTTTTGAATAATATAATTTGTATTCAATTTTGTGATACATGTGAATTATATTTGAATCTGAAAAGGTTATTAATTAAATAAATAAATAAATTATAACTCCTAATCTTTTGAACATAAAACAATAAATGACTTTGTGCCATTACATTACCTAAACTCATAAAACTGGACAACTCAGTGATTTAGTGGTTTATTTTATTACTTTATTATATTAAAATGCAAAAATATGGATTTATCATTCAGTAAGAATAACTGACCTCCTTAAACACATTAAATAAAAAGTATGAATAAAAGGCTGAAAATGAACTGAAAGTCATGGATGACTGGTCATTACAACAAACAGCATATAAGTATATTTATAATGTAATACCGGTATAAAGTTGCATCAAACATTTTAATTTATATGCAGGTTTCATGTTTTATGTTAACACCTCAGTAAACCACAACTGACTGCTCTGTGAAATTGAGTTTGTGAAAATATTTCACACTCAGCAGTGGCTTTTTCCCACAGAGTTACTTCTGTGTTTTATGTAAATTACTGGTTATCATCATCATCAGTGATGTGCACTGAAATATGATCTGCTGAGTCATAGTAACACAGATACAGAACAGTTTAAAACTGAAGCCCTCCTAGTGAAAAAAGCCTCACATAAATTAATTTCGTGCATCAGGAAGTTGATGGTTTTGGTTTCCTGTGAATTTTAAAGCTGTAGAACGTTTAGATGATCATATCTTCAAAGTTTTACTAAATGGATGGATTCTTCATCTGTATTTAATCATGCCGTTTATGTATAGCTGCAGTTACTTTGACATGTAAATTCACATGCTTCTATTCTCTTCTGACCATGGACGTAGTTTTAGGGGGGGACACAGGGGACATGTCCCCTGCACTTTTTCAAAAGGCCGTTTTGGTCCCCTGTACTCTGCAACTGTCCAAAAACAATGTTTCGCTACATTAAACAGAGATGGGTTGAGCACTAGGACCAAGCAGAAAACGGCCGCTCAAGCTGAAGCCCGTCTCCCCTAGTTTAGCCCGCCTACCAGTTCCTCTTGTGTGATTGGCTGTTTCTGCTGTCACTCCCCCTTGCCTGTTTGCACACAGCAGACAGACAGACCGGTGTGGTGGCAAGCTAACCTGCGGTCAGAGTGCTGTGCAACTGTCGTTTGGCCGGCGTTTGGGTTTATGATGTCAAAGAGAAAAAAAGGCGACATAAGAGACTTTTTTAGAAGACAAACTGTAAGTTACTCAAAGAAATGTGTTCCAGCCGTCCTTCAACACCTTCACTGGGTCGTTGATGTGATGTTGACTCAGGTAAAACACAGAATTGGGTGATAATGTTTGGCTACATGCTTTACAACCAGTCAAACCAAGGAAAATTGGGCTTAAAAGTAGCAATAGAAAACTAAAAGAAACAATGGAGGACACAGTAAGCTGAAAGATTAGTTTTATGAAAAACACTTCTGTCCCCCCCACCTCTGAAATCAAAATTTCGTCCATGCTTGTGACAAGTTATTAATAATCACCTCTGTCAGTGTCCCACAATATGTGTGTAGTTTATCACCACTGAATGTGTGAGTGTGTGTGGGAATGAGTGAATGACAAGTTGTAGTGTGAAACGCTTTAGGAGTCATCTGATGCAAAAATGTGCTATACAAGTACACACCATTTACAAATGACATCAAAACTAAAAAAATCTCATTTAAATTGTTCTCAGCTCATTTTGAAGGGGTTAAATACTTGTAAATTATTCAGAAATTTTGAATTTTCATTGGATAAACTTATAAACTTCACTATTAGTTGTTTTCATGGGGAAATCTTTTAAGTTGGAATAAAGTCTTACAGAACCAGTTTACTGTTTGTTTTTACTTGGTAAGGTTTTGTAGGAAGTTTGGCATTTTGAGAGCAGGGTTTGCATTTATACAAGATCACACAGAAGAAATATTAAATAAACAGTGCAATTGAAATGTTTTATTCATGAAATGTTTAATTATTTTTGACACACTAAAGAACCTGTTTTGTTTAAAAAGGTGTAACAGTCAAGTACCTTGTTTTTGACAATGAGATGAGTTCATGAAACGTTGAAGTAAAATATCCTTGGCTGTTTTACAAAAAAAGACTTTTAAATCTAACATACAGATATACAGCAAATAGACATGAACTTGACATGATAATAAGATTCTTTATACATAATTTATTTTGTTTTTCAAAATCCATCATTCATAAATTATTTCCACAAGCTACAATCAAACTATAAGCGGATGCTGAAACTTACTGGGTTGGATCCATTTACAATAAAAAAATAACAACTTCTCCCATACATATCAGTCTCTCAACAAGAAATACAATAAATTTTTAATAAAATAATCTAATGAAATAAAGAGAATTATAAATAAATAGATTTTCTCATGTCTTCAGTTTATGGTGCATGTTCTCCACAGCTGGTTGGTCGTGTCTTTACTTACTTTGATGAAATCTGGCGGTTGATCGATCGTCATTCTCGTGGCTGTTTACTAATGAGGGACTAAACAGAGGTGCAGTTCCTGAGGTGGAATTAGAAACCGGACTGATGTGAGTGCTGGAGTTTACTGTTGTTGAAGCAGTGGCTGATGGGTAAAACTGGACGTCGACAGCGACAGTAGTGAGACCCAAAGAGACGTGATGAGAGAGCAGCAGGGGAGGGTTACCATGTGAGATGCTGAGGCTGTGATGGACGGGCGCTGCAGAAGACTTGGTGCTTCGAAAGGTTAAAGAGGAGCACAGAGTGTCATCACACTTGGAGGACAGAGACAGAGATGGGGAGGATAAAGAAGATGGAGGTGGTAAAGGATCTGGACATGGACTGTGGTTTTCTCCTTCATTACTGGTCCAGTCTTCAGTGCACTGCAGCTGGATGCTGGGCTGAGACAAACTGCATCTCTTGTCTCCCTCCATGGATGGATCAATCTAAAAAAAGAAGGAAATTGGTTGACTAAATCATGCAACACATTAAGGGAAACAAAACACAAAGCTCTAGCACTTTAATTTGGGTGATTAAAATATATACTGTAACTTGGGTTCACAGAGGAGAATTCAAACATTTCTTATTCACAGTTAAACTGCCAAAAATTTAAATTTAAATTATGAGCTTTCGTTTTTTTTGTTGTAAAATGGGTGTTTCTCAGACCTTGGTGTCAACAATAGGCTCAGGATATGTTTCCACAGTAACTGAGTGTTGGTCTACAGCTGGTTGCATGACTTCCTGAACCTCCTCAAATGCAGGTTCCATCTGCACCGTGACAAGACTCGGTCGTGGAGGTCGGGCTCGAGTGTCTGACGTGTTGGGGCTCTGCTCAATCACCGTGACACAGTCATCATCCTCAAAAGCTCTGCACAAGAAACAACACCCTGTCTGTCAGATGCTAAATGAGCATTGTTGTGTTTATTTTTTGTGTTAGTTGTTTTATCAGCACCTGTTTTCATAGGTCCGACCAGCAGCTCGGCAGTCAGCATGTCTCACAGGGACACCAAAATTCCTCTGAGCTGTTGAGGAAATTTGTTACACTTTAAAGGAAAAGTTTACATTTAAGTTAATATAATTGTCCACAAAAGGTTAAACACAAGGTTCAATTCAAGTTGAAGAAAATAACTGAAGAATAACTGGCATCAAAATTTTTATGACTTATGTTGCTAAAGGTCTTTATTTTTTAAATTATAGGGTTTTTGGTGATTTTTTTTTTATAGATGCAAACTGAAAACATTTAGATAAGACGTCAGCATTTCAGCTTTCTTTTCTAATTACTGACTTGTAGATCTATAGAAACTTAAATGTTTCGCAATCCATCATTTAAAGTTTTAGAGTGTAATGTAATGTCAGTGTTTTAGACTGTTTTGGACACATTGTGCTGATGAGATCCTGACCTGCTCGACCTGTTGGTGTGGGCTCATTTTTCTGAACCACTGAGTAGAAAGTCACAGTGATGAAGATGAAGGCCAGAGACACCCCAACCCCCACCACGATGGGAATGTCATGTTTCTCCAGAAGGGGCAGCCATGATGGCGACTGCTGTGTCCCTCTGGACCACACAAGAAGAGCAGATGTTAAATCTTCATAAATCCAGCATCAACTGTATCTAAAAGCAGAATTTTCCTGTTTTATTTCACTTACTTGGGATCATCGCTGGTCATAGGTGATTGGGAGGTGTTCTTTTTTAACCAGTCTGTGTTTTTGGGTGGTGGTGTAGCATTTTGCTGATGGGTCCAGAGGACTTCAGGGTCCAGTATTGATGAACCAGGATCATGGGGACTGATAGTTGAGATTAAAAGTGGTAGATTTTGCCCTGAAGTTGATTCAGGTTTTGAAACTGTTTTTGATGTTGAATTATAAACCTGGATTAGTTGAAGCTCAGTAACAGAAGAAGTTGGAGGTTTTGTGGAAGGTTGAAGGGTCGAAAGCTTGAGATGAAACTTTGGAGAAAAACTCAACGTGACATGTTGATGATAAGAAGTTTGAGATGTTTGTGAAATAAATGATGAAGACTGCAAATGACTTTGTTTCATTTCAGAAATCTGTGACTGAGTCTTTTGGAGAGAAACTACATTTTGTGTTTGTTGAAGAGGATGAGATTTAACTTGAGGTTCATGCTCCGAAGTGACCCTCAAAGTGACGGAGTGTCTCATATTAGCTTTAGTAACAACATCAACTGTATCTAAAAGTTGTGTTGGAGTCTGTGATTCCAACATGAAAAATCCAGAAGTTCCAACAGGAAGTTTGTCTGGGATTTGACCTTCTAGAGATGAATCATTAACATTAGAGTGCTCAGAATCAAATGTTGTAAATGGTTCTTTGTTGACTTCCTGATGAAACTGTGGAAGTGATGTTGTTAATTTCTGCCTACCAGGACTTAAAAAATCAAGAGTTGGACCCAAATTTTCACTGATGCCTGCTGATGTTAATGATGGTTGAGAATTTGAAATTAAAAGCTGTTTTTCTGTCAGTGGCTGCTGATGATGGAGATCCACTGACTGGAAGTTTGGATGGGGAGGAGGTGGTAGTATAGGTGGCTGCATCTGTGTGACAAGCGACTGGGTTGGATTAGTTGTTGGCTGTAAAACATGATAAGGTCTTGTTGGTATCGTTGGCTCAGTTACAACTTTCCTTGAAACATTTGGAGATGTGGTTGTAGAGTTGCAGCTGGACCCTGGAAAATTCACAGAAAAATAGTTTATGTATTTTTTATTTACAGCCATGACTTCAGTCAGTCAATATTGTGCCTGCAAAAAGCAACTAAATAATCTTTGACACAAGGGCCATGCAAACTCCACACAGAAATTCTTCAGCTGAAATTCATAGCAACCACGTTTTATTTTGAAAATGATAGCCATTTTGCAACATGGAATTTTCATAAATAATGTTTTTTTTCTAAAATGAAATTCATTTATGGAAAACCATCTGACTGCAGCAGCTGACACGACAAGTCTAAATTTGCTTTGTTCCACTTATACATTATACATCAGTTTGTGATCCTAAAATGTTTAATTCCTTGATTTTAATTTATTTTTTTGTGATATGTCAAGAAAATACTCTTGGATCAATAGCAAAATGACATCAAACTGACCTGTAATCATGCAAATATACATGTATTACATCACTGAAGCTCAGTTCATTATTATCAAGCTACATGAACATGTATCCATGCAAAAACATACACAAAAACAAAACTGATGACTGAAAGACTTTCTATAACTACATACATGTTTTTATCCTCTGCTGTGCTAACACAGGTGGAAAATGAACTGTTTTAAGGTTCTTCTCAGTCATGGAGCCCATCCACAAGGAAACGACCTGCTTTTCACTTTTATTTGTGCTCTAGAAAACATCAGAACAAAGACTGTCAGTTTGAAGTTCAACACATTTTATCAAAGCAGTGATGTGACACAACATGTGAAAAAGTAGAACAGCACAACTCAACTCTAAATGGAAACCAAAAAAACAGTTTGCATAATGTCTTGACACAACCCATGCATGTTTTTAACAGTCATTACTCACAGCCGACATAACCAGCCTTTTCTTCACCCCTTCAACTGCTGGATGATCCTCATCTCAATACAAAAACATCAAGAAAGAGTCAGACAGGAACAGAAAGTCATTCAGGTGGGGTCACAAGTCATTTGTTATGATCTCAGTGATTTTAAATCAGTGAGGATCATTAATTACTGTAAGAAGAACCTGAATAACTTGCTTACTAAATGCCATTTTAAAAAACATTCTCGATTTGTGTGTTTAGCGTCTAACTTTTGCACATTGCTGTAACGTGTGAGTTCAAACTTAGAAGCGTTTCGTAACTCACCTGTCACAGTGAGGATTGTGCGTCTCTGATGTCTTCCTGCTCTGTTCTCAACAGTACAGAAATACTCTCCTGCATCAGAGAACTGCACACTGGAAATGTGCAAAGCTCCATCTTCTACACATAATAACAACACAAATGTTTCAGACCTGAACTCTACTGACATCTGAGGTGAATGCAAAGATGCATGTTTCCAAATCTCACCATTAACATGTTTGTCTTCAGTGTGACTGATGGGGGTCGGTATCTCTGATCTGCTTCTGGTCCACCTGTATATGATGGGCAGAATTCCAACAGCTCTGCAAGGCAGAACTGCCGAAGATCCAATTCTGCAGCTCACGCGACTGACAGAGGTCACTATGATGGGGCTCACTGAGAAGAGAAAAAGCAAAGGAAACAGTAAAAAACCTGCTGCATAACTTCAGTTATCCAAATATATGCTGTATGAAAATGTACATTTTCCAAAACAAGTTCCTTTAAAGTAAACAAATATCAGTTTAAGGGACATTCCAGATGTTTCACAAGCAAGTTTCTGTGGAGAGATCAAGTAATGTGAGATTCTTAGTTTAAGTATTACCAGCAACTCTCAGCAGTGCTGAACTTTGGCTTTTCCCCAGTTTGTTGGAGGCTTCACACATGTAGACCGCTTCATCATAACTCCTGGCTGACTGGATGTAAAGGGTTGCGTTTCTCTTCCTGAAGAACATAAACAGTCAGAAAGCAGTTGGTATGCAGCTTTAGTTAATGTTCCAGCACATAAACTCACCCCAATATGATCTTTCCTCCGGTTTGCTTTGAGTGGCCTCTTTTCACCCAGCTGATGGAGGGCAGAGGGTGACCGGATACCTCACACTCCAGCTCAGCCTGAGCACCCAAAGGAACCGTCAGCACTGTTGGCCACAGTTTCACTGATGGAGGAGCTTCGAAGATGATAAAAGACTGTTACAACCCAGAGTTCCTACCACAGTGTAGCAGGTTTGAGTGAATCTCATACCCAACACAGTTAGAGTTGCTTTTGGAGAGGTGAAGGATCTTTGAAGCTGAGTGTTGGCAGCACTGCAGAAGTACCTGCCACTGTCATGCTCCTGGATACTAAATGTAAAATGGGTTAGAAACTATTAGTTTCTCCATGTTGCTTTTAATACAACTTGTTTTAAACAGACACCTGTGAATGAACAGGTCTCCACTGGGAAGGATGGTAACGTTCAGCGCCGTAGAAACAGGTTGGTTGTTTTTAAACCAGGACACCTGAACATCTGGGCTGCTGTGTGGAGGCCTGCATGTGATCAGGACGTTTTCACCTTTCTTCACCGTCAGGTTTCTGGGCTGCTGCTCAAAACTCCAATATATCTCTGAAAGCACAACATGTAACACATGTATGGTGAACTCAGTGAAAACATTTTTGCTGATAAGTTTCCCTTGAAACTTATTTTTTTTACATTTGATGCCCCGTTTGTTGTATTCAACCAATGTTATAGGTGCAGAGTATGAAATCAAAGAGATACAACTTATTTTGGGATGTTTTAGCTCAATGACAAAGATGAATACAGTACCAGCTGTAAGCAGGAAAGCTGGCTGGGATCTGATTGTCTCCTTCTGGTTCGATGCTTCACAGTAATATGAGCCCTCGTCTTCTTTTGTAACATTTCTGATGAAAACAATTAAAGATGGAATTTTAGTCCTCAAGTAGCCTGAAACCTGAAGACTGTGTGGATCAAACTTATTTTTGTTAATTAAACCTGGGCACATTTTACAGTATAACCCTACAATTTAAAATAAACTGACTTTTCAAATAAATAACAACTAACTTGGTTTGATGCAGATGGTATAAAGACACAAACCTACAAAGAGCAGTGAAATAAAGCAACATGATGAGTCACTAAAGAGAAATTTCTGTGGTTAAATTTAGTTAATGCTTGAGTTCAGGTCTGTGTGAAACTCATGCAGAATGCTGCATGGCTGACTGATTTTTTTGATCATTAGTGTGAAGTTAATAAAAAACTGCTCTCAAGTTTATGTGCTCTGCCAGCTTCTTCTTGCATCACTGATAGTCTCAAACACGCCCACAATAAACAAATAATTTCTGCTAAAGAGAAAATGTATTTGGGTTTAGGCTGAGATGAATGTTCAGGCTTCTTCTTCAAACATATTCTATAGTTTTTAAATTTGGGGTTGTGGCTCTATACATCAAGTAGAGGTTTTGGGGTAATCTCCAGAGATTAGATTAAGGTTTAAAATGTTGACTAATAGCATAGTTTATGCACACAATATCTGTTTGAGCTGTTGCTGTGGTCATATTGCTTTTTTATTAGCAGTGTATAACCAGAAATAACAGGATTGACTGGGGTGGGAGGGTTTGCTGTCTTTGCTGTTATTTTGCAGGTCAGGAACTGGTATTTGGGAACCAGTGCGTTACATTTACAGCAGTTATTGTGACATTTTCACCAACTTTCACTGCAGTTAGCTTTTCTTTGTTGGAACATAACCTCTCAACCATCAATAAATTGCATAAAAATACATTGTTTTACTTCTTCTAAAATTTTCTTTTGATTTAAAACCTTCATTACCAACAAATTTGCTTTAGACTGATTCATTCAATAATTGTACACAGTAATTCCTGACCTAAATGAAAATCTGTGACAACAAAGCAATGAGTGTTAAGACAGGAAAAAAGAATGAACATCCTGCTGTTCTGTGCAGCGTCGGACCTGAATGTGAGCAGCTGTCCATTGTTCTGGAGGCTGAATAAAGCTGAGCAGTTTGACAGGAGGCAGCCGTCTTTGAACCAGTGCACCATGGGAACAGGGAAGCCTTTAACACTGCATTGCATGGAGACCTTGGTTCCCATGACAACCGTGATGTTGTCAGGGCCCTGGATGATCTGCAGCCTCCTAGGAACCCCTGTGATACAGACTTTCTAAGATATGAATCACAGTTTTTATGAATGGGGGGGGGGGGGGGGGGGG